>JARHVA010009037.1:82500-200000 GCA_037957365.1 Torreya grandis
GCCAATTTCCCCTCACAAAGACCTCCTTTGGATTATTCATTCCATGCTAAATCCAATGAGTGGTTGGAAGGCCACTTTCTCTCCCCATAACAAGTATTTTTTTAATGTTTTAGTGCTTTTTTTACAAAAATACTAGTTTATAAAAAAATTGTAACTTTAATATCTTGCATACGGTAGCTCGGTTTTGGGTGCCATTTTTTGCAAAAGTGCTTGTAATTAAATTTTATAGAGTGTAGTCTTGTTATTTGTCAAAAATACACTAGTTTATAAAGTGCCAAAATTTGGGTCTCTTAAGATGCATTTTCAACTGAGTCCAACGTCTTGTTTGCTTTAGTGTTGCACTGATTGCTCTAAGATGCATTTTCAGCTGAGTCTGACATCTTTTGAGCGTGCACTTACATATTTGGGGGGCCCAATATTTTGGGGGGGGGTGTGATTTCTTTTCACAACTTGCTTTCATTCTCCTTTTTGCATAAGTTCACAACTTGAAATCAACACAACATCACCTAAATTCAGCTAAAAATAGATTATTTTCAACTTAAACCCCTAACACCCTTCAAATATCATCAATAAAAAGTTAAAATATCAATCATTCTTAGAAGTAAAGGGTTGTATAGGATCACCATGGGTACAGAAGTAGAACCCAACGCAAATGCTGAAAAGGTCAAGTGGTACAATTGTAGTGATGAAGCCTTTGGATTACTGAGCTTGTCTTTGTCTCTAGAACTTCTCTTCCACTTAGAATCCTTCCAAACTCCTAGTGACATATGGGACACCTTAGAACAGTTGTTTGGGAAGCTTGATGAGATGAGAGGTCATGAGCTCGAAAATGAACTCATAAGTCTAAGTCTTAGCAACTTTGACACCCTACAGGACTTCTTCACTAAGTTTAAGGCCCTTAGATTGCAATTAAAAGAGTGCAGGATAGAGAATAAAGATGATCAAATTATTCTTTCTATTCTCACAAAGTTAGGTCCAACCTATTCAGTCTTTGTCTCCACTTTCCATGCCACAAAAAGTGCCCTTGGCACTACATGGAAAATGCCTTCTTTAGATTCATTCATTGCCGACTTGACTAGGGAGCAAGATAAGCTAATTCAAATGGGCACAATGAAGTCTACTTAACCCCAAGCCTTGATAGTTGGAAATGGTAAGGATAAGACTTCAACAAAGGAGAAGAAGAAAAAGAACAAGGACCAAGAGAAGAAGAAAGAAAACACCAATCCTGCCAAAAACAACACTGAGACTTCATCTTCCAATGCTAAATTGAAGAAGGAGAAGGTTAAGTGTGCCTATTGTAAAATTACGGGGCATGGTGAACACAAATGCATGAAGAAACAAATAGATCACCTAACTCATCTTCTAGAGAAGAACAACATAGGTGTTCCTGAGTCCAAGAAAGCAGAATTCATCTACCCAAGATTCTACTAAGACAAAAGGCAAGGGTAAGGAGATAGAAAAGGGCAAGGCCCTTGTAGCAACTACAGCTTCTACATCTTCATAGGTCATAGACTCGGGTGCTTCTCACCACATGGGCTCTTTAATAGTTGAGTTTTCATCTTTAGAGCCTTGTAGCATGACTTCAATTAGTTTTGGTGATGACACATCAATTTTTGTTGCAGGGAGAGGGTCAATCGAAATGGAAGGAGGAACATTCAATAATGTTCTATGTGTTCCTTCTCTTTCAACCAATCTCCTATCAGTGTACCAAATCACTCACATTGGTCAAGGCATGAGAGTTGAGTTTTCACTAGATTCATTGGCTATCAGGGAGTTGCATAGTGATACTACAGTGGTAGTGGGTAGGGCAGATCACCAAGCTAGGTTATACACCTTCTCACATTTTGCATAAGATTATTCTCCAATAGCATTGCTAACTCATTCAGATGGAGTTAGCAAATCATGGCATGAGCGGCTCGGCCACCTTAACTACCGCTACCTTGAGCAACTTTTCAAAAATGACATGGTCATTGGCTTGCCTTGTGTCCAATTCTCAAAAGGACTTTGTGAGGGGTGCTCCATTGGGAAGCATCTTGAAGCAAAATTTGACAAAGGCAAAGCTTGGAGGGCTTCACAACCTTTGGAGTTAGTCCACAGTGTTGTATCAGGACCCTTTCCCAAACCATCTTTCACAAGGGCCAAGTACATCCTCACTTTCATTGATGATTTCTCTAGGTATACTTGGATATATTTTCTCAAACAAAAGTCTGAAGTGTTTGAATTTTTTTATACTTCAAGGCTCTTGTTGAGAAATAGAGTGAGAAATCCATCAAGGTTCTTCAAATTGATAATGGAGGTGAGTATGTCAGCATCAAGTTTGAGCAATTTTGCACCACAGAGGGGATTGATTTGCAGTGCATAGTCACCTATAGTCCTTCATAGAATGGGGTTGCAAAACACAAGAATAGGTTCTTGAAAGAGATGGCTAGCTATATGATTCACTCCAAATCCTTAACACCACAGTACTGGGCTGAAGCCATCAATTGTGCTTGCTACATTCAAAACAAGGTTCCTCACAAAGCTTTGAAAGGGATAACACCCTTTGAAACTTGGCATAAAAATAAACTTGATGTTGAGTACCTTAGAGTTTTCAAATCCCTAGCTATGGCCTGCATTTCGAAGAAGAAATGCAAAGCTATGGAATGTCAGTCCAAACCTTCCATCTTTATAGGATATTCAGATGGTATTAAGGGATATCACCTTTTAGATCCAATCACTCATGAGTTGTTCATCGAGAGAAGTGTCCATTTTCAAGAGAGTCCTAGAGACTCAACACTTGACACTTCTTCTCCCTCATCGGATCTACTTCTTTATGATGATTCCTCATCAGATTTAGATCAGCCACAATAGGTTCTTAAGCCAGAGACAAATTCTTCTTCTTTGAGTTCAAACAATGAGGATAGTGATGTAGAATCATCCACCTCTAGTCAATCAGAGGATGAGGAGTTGAGACCTGACTCAGCCACTTCCAGGCCACTCTAGGCTAGACAAACACTTGAGAGTACTGGTACTTGGGTAGGAGATCTCATAGATGACAGATGTACTAGGGGGATTTTCAAAGAGATATACATGCCTTCTTTGCTTCAGTTTTGGATCCACAGACTTTTTGAGAGGCATCAGGGGTACCTAAGTGGGATAGTGTTATGAAGGAAGAATATTCTTCCTTAATCAAAAATCACACTTGGTATTTGACTTCACTTCCTAAGGAAAGAAAGATGGTTCGATGTAGGTGGATATATCAGACCAAGTTTGTAGCAGATGGGTCAGTTGATAAGTACAAGGTGTGATTGGTCACCAAGGGTTTCTCATAGGTGGCAGACATTGACTACTCAAAGACCTTTGCACTCGTTTCAAAGATGACTTCTATCTGACTCACCTTGGCTATTGCTGCAGCACATGGATGGGATGTGCATCAGATAGATGTGAAGAGTGCCTTTTTTCATGGAGACCTTGAGGAGGAGATCTACATGGAGTAGCTGCCAGGATTTGTTCAAGATTCTTCCTTAGTATACAGACTTAGGAAATATATCTATGGCCTCAAATAGGCCCCTCGGTTTTGGTATGCGAAGATGGATTCCTTCCTTCTCACAACAAGTTTCACTAGGTGCCATTTTGATCCTAATGTCTATTTCTTGTGGCAGGATGATTCACTCTTGATTTTGGTTCTATATGTTGATGAACTTTTGATCACCGAGAGTTCTTCATCAGCTATTGCAGTGGTGAAGGCATCTCTTCAGGATAGATTTGACATGACAAACTTGGGTTTGTTGCACTACTTCCTTGGCATCGAGATCTCACAGTCAGATTCAAAGATTTCTCTTGCACAGCTTAAGTATGCTCTCGACTTATTGGCTCAATTTCACATGGCTGATTGCAAGCCATCTCTGACTCCCTTTCTATTAGGAGTCAAGCTTGAGGTTGATTTTTCTTCACCATTGGTTGATGCCACTCGGTATTGACAACTTGTTGGTAGTCTCATCTACTTGACTCACAGTAGGCCTGACATTTCATATATAGTGGGACTTGTCTCTAGATTCATGCAGGAACCCCATGAACTACATTGGAAAGCAGCTAAGAGGATCTTGCATTATATACAAGGTTCACATATATATGGGATTCATTATAGATTTGGCATAGAGGTTGACTTGGTTGGATATACAGATTCAAACTAGACTGGTGATTCACAAACTCACAAGTCCACTTCTGGTTACAGTTTCTCTCTAGGTTTCGGTCCTATCAATTGGTCTATCAAGAAGCAAAATGCTATTGCTATATCATCCATAGAGGCAGAGTATAGGGGAGTTGTTAATGTAGCTACTGAGGCTATTTGGCTTTAGGAGATTCTTTCTAAGTTTGGCATTCCCATCAGGCAGCCAACCATCATTTATTGTGACAACCAAAGTACCATTCAAATTTGTAGGATTCCAATTCAGCACTAGTGGACCAAGCACATAGAGATTCACATGCATTTCATTCAGGAGCTTATTCATAGTCAGGTCATTGACTTGATATTTTTCTAGTCTTCAGAGCAGGTTGTAGACATCTTCACCAAACCTTTCACTAAGAGCAAGTTCATTTATCTGCGAGCTCTTTTTTTGGTGCAGTCCACATCTGTAGCAACATCATCTTTAGGGGGGCCTTCTAGCCTCTTCTTTCTTTTATGTCTCTCTTTTGGGGGGGAGTTTTTTCCTACGGGTTTTCTCTTTTTCTCTATCTTATGGGAGATTGCATTTGTACATGGGTACCTCATTAGGGCTAGTTGTCGGGACCCATTTTATATTTCTACACTGCCCACCTAAGCTGCGCTTATGGGGGGTATTAGTGTAGGTTTTTATTTTTCCCTATTTATTAATTAGGGAAATTGTATTTCTTGTGCATACATGGAGTTTTTCTACATTTGTGGGATAGGCTAGCTTATGTGGAGGTGTGTGTCATAGATGTGTCATAGGTGTCATAAGAATGCCATAAGTAACTCCCTTGATGGGAGTTACTTCTCTATTCTTAGCACCTTATCACCACCTTTCATGGAGGAGTTACATTCTATTCTTGGGGTGCCTTGTCCACCTTTTGTGGAGGAGTTACTTTTGTACTCTCCTATTTGTATTACTCACTTTGGGCATCTCATGATAATCAGATTTTGGTTTTCTCCATTTTGTCTTGTGCAATTTATCTTCTTGTGTTATTTTCAAATTGCTTTAGCATCTATGTGGTGTGCACTTGTTCATCTTGTGTGATCATGTCTCCATTGCACTCACATTATTTGAATTATGGCAACAACTTCACTAATACACACACACACACACACACACACACACACACACACACACACACACACACACACACACACACACACACACACACACACACACACACACACAGAGAGAGAGAGAGAGATACATAGATACATATATATGTATATGTGTGTGTGTGTGTGTGTGTATCATGCATACATATATACATACATACATTACATAATCACTCACACGTAAATCTAAGTCATGTGGGTTGGTATTTCACCAACCCATAGTTAGTCTAATCGTCAAGGGAAACATGGAGGAATCGATGGATGGAGTCCTTGAGAACTGCGACCATGACATGTGAAAATACAACTACTATGTTCCAAAGGGCATCACATTATATACAATTAAACACCATTTAGTCAACGAAATTTTATTGGGATTATCCTATTTATTCAATTGTGTTTTATGATATCCTGAGAAACAATCAGTGAAGTTTTAAATATCGTACACTACTAGACCTTCCAGAATTTCTTCTATAAACATAGTTGAAAGGGGTATGCTACACATAGCATTAAATAATCTAAAATAGACATAGATCATATGCACACTTATTTTTTATAAATAGTTACCATAGTTATTACCCACTTAGATTATTCAAAAATAATACTAACACCCATGCAAATCAAATTATCAATATCCTCTTTAACTTTGGCATCGATACTACGATTCACTCTATATGGCCTCTTTTTATTGGATTTGGACCCTCGACCTTTTTAATATTAATATTTCTAAAATAAGGGTTTATATATTTTATTTCCTTATAATTTAATGGGAATATATCTTTAAATTAACATAAAAACTCAATTATTCAAATTGACTCCTCATTAGAGTAATAATATCTAATTGTGGCTATCTTTGTTCATATTCTATACCAAAGTTTACATTTTTTGTCTTAAATAGTCCATGGTAGTATTTAATATTATATTTTTACACGTGTTTCACTTCTCACTATCTATGGGAGTTCCCCACATTTAATTCATCTATGGTATCTTCGGGTTGTGTCTCTTTTACCTTACAAAAAAATCTCCTTATTTTTCTTATATCACCAATTTCACTCCAACTATACCTATTCATCATCTTCATTGGAATAAATATCATAAATGCATTAATGGAAAATCATCATGGCATGTGATAAATTTCTCACTATGCATAATTTTTAGCCATTCCACCATAATCATTTCATCTTTCATGATGGCTCTATGGATCCATTGTAATGGTTTAGAGAGATCCTAATTCAAGGAGTAAAATTAAATATATGAACAAAACATATCTCCATCCCCTCTTAGTATGCCATCTCTCTATGTATTTCATCAATAATATACTTAGCAGACATCCAAGTATTCAATATTCCATATAAGGCATGGTCACATAAACATTGGGGAGGCAATGTGCACTCTTTTTCCATACTTGAAACTATATATGTGCTTCTCCAAATATTAATTCACACTATATGTAGAAATAAAAAAATTAGGTTAATTTATTCAAATAAATTACTTTTAATCTTTCCAATTATCCCATGTTTTTAGATAAGGGTTGTGTGTTTCCCACCAACACATATCTATGCTCTTTAATCTATAAACCAAGGTTTGTAACTTTTTTTTTTGAGTAAATACCCTTCTAAATAATTTACAAAATAAGTTATGTTTTATAAGCCATTAGAATGAGGAAATGATGAAATATTTCCCTTGTTGAGATGGAATAACATTTTCATCTTGGGTGAAACATGTGTAACCTAGATATTTGTGTTTGGAGTCTGGCTAGTCTTGATCTTGATGTTCTTCATATTTCTTGCATAATAGACTACTTGGTCTCTATGTTTATAGAACAAAAAATATGCCCAGTGACCTCATATGATTCCTAAACATATAAATAATATGTGATAATATTAGTGTCATATATGGAGTTTGTATCACCCTAAATAAGGATTCCATCACTATTGAGGTATGAATTATTATTACCTTGCACAATGATATTGTATATATGATCGACCTCCTCATCCATGTAAACACTCTCAAAATAAGTAAGACCAAGACCATTGTATAGAGGGATGAGAATATGATGCTCCCCATTATCTAAACTCACATAAAAATTATTGAAGTGAATATTTTCATTGTTGGTATAACAATAGGGTCTATTAAGCAAAACAAGGTAATTGTCTACTTTAACCAATGAAATTACTTCAAATTTGGTGATAAATTTTACATCCATAATATAACCAAAGACATTATTTATAATTCACATGGGTTACACATGTTTATTGTTTTCCATGAATATAAAATTAAGTGAATATATCATTGTTAGACTTCCCATTTTTCACTAAGACTTTTTTTTTAGAATGTGTACCTTAGCTCTAGAATCAACTAGGATGTCACATTTTGACCAACCATCAATAGTGGCATCAATCAATAGTTATTGATCATGGTTAATGTTTTTTAGGGTCTTGAAGTTGAGTCCAATTTATTGGCACTATTTTTAAAGTTATTTAAATTTTATTTCAATATTCTTTATCAACCAATTCTTAAGTACAAAGCTGACTCCTTTGAATCACAAAATATTAAATATATCTAAGTGGTTGTTAAACTCTTTAACCTTGTTCTTTTTTGAATCCCTTCCTTGGCTTTGGATTCCTCATCCTTTGCATGAGATATCTCTATTTCCAAAGTAAGTATTACATACATTTATTCTTGTATTATGAATTTATGGTTAAGGCCATTGGGACTGTTAATGATGGAGGGTTAAATATAGTGGACATTCTTTGTTAGTATTTCCCTTTCTTTTGGTTACATAGTGGCACTGCTACATGTCTTAATATTAACCCTCATACTTTAGGAAAATCTATGCCAACCATCCTTATAGCTCCATCATTCCTTTGGGAAAACTATACAAATCATTCTTTCACCCTTTTTAGCTTTGTCCTTTTATGTGAGATTTGTATAGAGATCATGACATTCTTCAATTTTATGTTATCCTTGATAGTATCCAAAAGTAGGTAGCTATGTGAATTCCCTCTATTAATTATTTGGTGATCCATATTATTAGTAGGTTTAAATGGGATATCATCATCCACCTTTCCCTCCAACTTTTCCTTTATATGTATGCTCACTAATGTATATAGTCTACCTTTATTTGAATATCTTGTAATTTAATGTTGTATTCCTTGCCTATATGCCTCATGAATTTCATCAATTATCTATAAATATATGGTGTTATGGGTAGGTGATTCACATATTTTACAAAAAAATGAGAATTTACTTTGCATTTACATTTTAAAAATAGGAAACTATGCATATAATTATTTTCATGGTAGCTTTTTCATGATTTGAGAAGTGCCCTAACACTATACCTTCAAAAATTATTTGTGTTATGTCTTTCTACCTCACAGTTAGTACACCACACATGATTGTGATTATCATCCATGATATTTGTGTTTAAATTATAAATTTATGTGTCCATTAAGGTGATTTGAAACTCCACCAAAGGGTTGATTCTAATGTATACACTACTAAATACCTCAACCCTCAAATTTTCTTCTAGATCATCCCTTAGATTTATGAAGGTATTCATAGAAAATAAATGCCTAAAGATTAAGATAAACCCTCAAACAATACATTTTGCATGTTGAATGGGATGAATCACATACAAGAACTTAGAGATCAAGGTCTTAAATCTCACATCATATGCATCATATGTATAGACACTCTCAGTAAGTACTTTGTAAATTTTAATTAGTACAAATATGTTCTACTACTCATACTTAGGGATATCAAAAACCTTAAAAAATGCTTCTTTGATTTGATAATAGTCCAAAACCTCTTGTTTGGGGTAAAAATTTAGATACCACATTTGTGCATGATTTTTCAATGTAGTATAAAATTAGCTTTCCTTTTGCTCAAACATGGTGATACCATTGGTGCACTATATCATTTCAAAAATGTGGACATGCTCTGTAGCATTGCCACTCCTATATATTCTATTTTAAACTCAATAACATATCATACATCAAACGTTTTTGGATTGTTTTTTATGTGATTGGTACACTAGTTTTTTTATTCAATCTTAAACTTTTGCTACCTCTATCCATGCCACTCACATTTCCTCCTATTATGGGTATTTTGTGCCAAACCAAACATTTTTTCACCATGGATGGATTGGTGCTCAAAGTAGCTATTGTGGCACTGATATACACTATTCCTATAAATATTATACTACTCAATTATGTAGGTGGATGACCACCCATATTTTGTTGTATCCCTAACATAGCTAGGCTCTTAAACTACATAGTTTGTACTAATACTAATATTAAATATTTATTTAGTATTAATTACTAAAAAATTCTCCTTTATGCCTCTTATCTATTAAACTCTACTATTTTATACAAATCTAAGTTATTTCCTTTACTTCATTTCATTTTTGTATAAAATGCATGAGTTGACACTTTAGGTACATAATGGGTGGGTGTCTCCTCTTCTACTGTATCCAAATATATTTCATCACTATCCTCTAGAACATATTCTTACTCATTGGAATGTGGTTGTTTCTCATTAGAAAACATTTAATAATAATGTGATGCATCCTCATTCCCTTTTCATTATGTGTAGGTCCTTGAGGTGTCTCCCTTACTTAACTCCACTCTCTTTTTAGGGTCAATGGTGGCAATTAATCATTTATTTTTCTTCATCATATTAGTACGTAATTACTTCAAGAGAATTTTGTCTCATTATGATAAAATTATCAATCTCAACACTATTAAAAATATCCTAAGAACCTTATCCACCCTTCTACCATCCACTCAACCCATATGCAATGGAGTTTAGTAATTCATGTGTAAATTCTCAATACCATAATATGATATATTTTTATTAATTTCAAATGGTAAATATGATATATAATACCCTCTAGGATCATGTAATAATTGATCTTATATTTAATTTGGGAGATAATATGTATATATTATGAGATCTAATAAATATCTATTTAACATGCCTCTCCACCACACATATACTACTATAGTCCAAATAATATCAGTGTGTTGTAATTTATAAAGTTATGATTATTTATAACAATACTTATCATTTTAGTTCATACTCCTACCCATAACATATGCAATCAACCATGTGTGAATATGTTTAGGTATTTAGAATAAAAATAATTCATAAAAGAGATCGTAAAATTAATCTTATACCCTTTTTCCAAGAGATAGGATCCATGGGCAAGGATTTTTTCTCAAAAAAATTATCTAGCTCCTCTAACAATATATCAATATAATCCAATGAAATATGATTAATCAAATATGCATATCATCTTCCATAACTTGTTCGATAGTTTACCAAAAATAAAACTAAAATGCTGGGATATTTTCAATACATGCCTAAAATTTAGTTTATGCCTGTAGTGTTTCCCATAAAATTAATACTCACCATGTTCATATATAATTTAATTTAAGTTCCATACTCACCTGAGATGTAGATTAGTATCAGATGTTGTTTGGTTAGTTTTGAATATGGTAATTCATAACCTTATTAACTCTAATATCATGGAATGCATTGACACTTTAAAATTTATACAATTAAAAATTATACCAAGTCTAAATAAATAAATATTAATATGAATATTCTCATAGTTAATATACAAAAAAATATTTAAAAGCATTGAGGAACTATTTATTTTTTATTCATTAATGATCAAATTTTCAAGAGTGTTCAATACTTGGTAAATTTAATAATGAAATAAAACATGATATATTAATATCATCAAAAATGAAAGTATCAATAATAGTGTCAAAAAAACCCATCAATAACAATGAGAGCATCAAAAAATATATCATGAAAAACCTAATATATGAGAAAATATGGTATTTTATAGTCCCAAGACACCACCTTACGGTTATAGTTATTAAATTTGTAACCGACAAAATGCATAATAACTTTAAAATAATAGAATTATAATTTTTTTATGTTGAATTTTTTTTACTAAACATGTTCTTATAGTTATGTCTTACCATGTTAGATTAATTAAGACCTTTCCATGTAATTACATGTCTTAATGTTGTATACCTCAAGACTCATTATGTCATCTTCTTATAGTAGTGCTCTTTATTTTACACTTAATAGTTCATTTAATCAACTTCCCATTCATTACACTTCAAGTTTTGCATTGAATAGACTATTGTCATCAAGGCATGTCAAGTCTTGATAAACCCTTTCATTATAATCACTCTCAAGTATATTGATACATATCTACAATTGATTCCTTATGTGTCATTGATCCCAATGGTGCTCTATTAGACTTACAAAAATATGGGGATTCATTCGATCTTCATATGACTTATACCCATTGCATTTTCATGTTATTATCTTAAAATATAGGAACCCCGTGTGTCATTTATGTGATCCATATAAATAATCACATTTCCATACTTGGTATAAATTACTACGAAAAACTTTGATATTAGTTTCTTTATATTTAATACTAATTTTGTCACTTTTGTATTAGTGTGGATGCTAAATCTAGATTGTATATGATAAACTAGTGTTGTACACTTGAAAATATCACTCATGGTTTAACCCTTCAATTTATGGCCTTTCCACTACTGCAAGGCCCTTGTTAGCCATCTCTCTATTCCTAAATACTTATCCTATAGTCTAGCCCTAATATTATGATTACCCAAATCACCTATATCCCATAATATGCTTAAAACCTTATATATATCCTTCATTTTTAGTTACAAAACATCATGATTTTCCTATTCTCATGGACACTACCATCTAGATTGGGACTCTAGTGTCCTTATTTTAATGCTAATGTTGATACCCTAAAAACACTCAAATTTTAAAATATTTTGATATGTATGGGTCGACCTATTTTTATTAATTAACCTTTTTGTTAGATATTTCCAAAAGGTACAGTAGAAATGCAAAACAAATCTCACTCATTTAAACATTTACAAAATACCAACAAGTTCCTATCAAACTCATTATATCATTTTCACAACTATTTTTTGTTTCCCTATTCTTCCTTATTTCCATATCAGTCATAAAAGTAATATTATTATAGGTATGAAGAGTTTAAAAATAATCTCATGAACAATATTTGTCAAGTTAAAATCTAGATAACTACATGTTTATGTAATGAGCTAAGATTGACTTTCAACTTATCCTATCTAAGAGATTTGAACTTGGAGGAGGTAAATTAAATATAGCTCATTGATACTTAATATATCAAGATATGACCAAATGAATCCACTAAACTATTACAAGGATCACTTATGACACATCATCGAGAGAGAGATTTCCAATGCCTCTAGGAAATCAATATAATTAAATAACCCTAAGTAGGTATTTAATATTAGAACTAATCTAATATAGTATTGTTAATCTAGAAACATAAAAGAGGGGATGACAAATAGCAAACTAATAAGGGTAAGGAACCATGGTAAAAAATGAAGGCCTAGGTCACCTAAGGTGAGGAATGGCAAGTTTGGAAAAAACTTTAGCCACACTAAGTATAAGTGTAGAATATATTCAAATAAGGATTTATACATTAATCCAAGATAATAATTATGCAAATTTTATCTATCAAATGAAAGAGATAAGGTTAGAATATACTTACCTCGAATCAAACTTGTTATGCCTCAATCTCTCACGTGGATAATGATGATTTGCAAGAGATATTTTTGGTTGTAAGGATCAATTTTTTTGAATAAATCTCTAGGATAAAAATAAATCATATTCCATCTAAGATTCCACAAGACAATCATTTTTACTCCAAGACAAGATCTAAACAATGGCTTCTCCATGTGCAGACTTACAAAGAATTATGAGTAATGACAATGAAAAGATGATTTTGTATCCTTTTTAGATTGAAATGGGGACTTTTATTTATAATGGTAAGTTATCCTAACTCTTCCCAAAGCTTTATATTATGCCATTGGCTAGCTATCCTTGATGTAGTTAAAAAATATGACAATTTTATCTCGAATTGGGTTAGCTAGGGTTGACTTATTTGTGAAGCATCTACTGTAAATTTTGGACTAAATCAACTTAGGATGAATTATTTTTAAAATTTTAAAGAATCACAAAATACTACATTGTGTAAAACTAATATAGTTAAAAAAATATGGATCTTGGCATAGTTAGAGGTTATAAGGAGTAATATTGTTTATGGGATAAAGTATGAGGGAACTATAGTGGATATAGGCATGATAGATTAAATCAAAATGTCTCTTATGAAACACCAATGGGGATAAAATATGAGGTAAATATAGTGGATATATGTAATGAAATTACTTATATGTTCACAAAAAATGATTATATATCTCATATAATAAGCAAATGTGAGAGACCACACAACAATAATTAACAGTAGAGAAAAATACTGGATAATATAGCAAAGCCACTTCAAGGGGGTAACCTCCAAAACAATTCACTAAAATAAAAATATTTCATATGATGATCAAAGACTAACCACTACCTCCTATATATAGTCTACTTACCCATGGTTATTTCATAGTCCAACCTAATTAATAACTTAGAGAAATGTAACAAGAATATAAAAGAGGTATGTAAGCCACAACTTCACCATACATATCCCTAAACACACTAAAGGTTAAGGGCATAAAATGCCCCTCCAATTCAAAAAAGTGTTGTCCTCAACATTGAGTCAACTCTAGATGTTGTTGTACAAATGATTCATTCTCCTAAGTGGCATCCTCATAAGGCAAATTCTTCCATTTGATCAGGTGCTCTTTAATCATTCTAAACTATAGCTTCTTAGTGTGTAGTTGAAGGATCACCTCAAGATCAAGAATAACTCTTCCTTATTCATCCAAATTTGGTAACTTAGTTTGAGTAGAAACTCTATATCCAATTACTTTCTTCAAGTATGATACATGAAATACTAGATGTGAGTGAGTGGAGGAAGGAAACTCTAACTTATAGGCCATAGTAACAATTTTTTACAAGATCTAATAAGGTCCATAATACTTAGGGGCAAAAATGTTATCCTTTTATTTATTTATTCAAGGACATATACTTATATGTCTATAAGTGAACAAAGATCCAATCACCAATGTCAAAATGCCTCTCACTCCTGTGTTGATCTACCTACTACTTCATATGATTCTAAGCCATGGCTAAATTTTCATACAAACTTGCAAGGACCTTATGTTGATGGTGAATATGTTATTTAACTTCTTGAACCTTAAGATGGACCTTCAATATTGAAGTGATGGATGGAGAGGGGTATCCATATAGTGCCAAAAAGGAGACATTTTGGAAGAACTATGAACAAAAGTATTATACCACCATTCAACAAGTGCCAACCAGTGATCCCATTTATCCTATTTATCATAAACTAAACAATGGAGATATCCTTCCAGACATTTTTTGATTATCTCATTTTGTCCATTTGATTGAGGATGATAGGATGAACTATGAGCCAATTGTGTGCCCAAACATGAAAATAACTCAGTCCAAAAATTGACAATGATTTTAGGGGTACCATGCAATTTTTGAACTGTATTAAGAAAAGCATAAGCTAATATACTAGCAATAAATGGATTTTATAAAGAATAAAAAATGATCATACTTACTAAGACAATCCACCATAACCATGATAACATTTTGACCATCAGATCTTGATAACCCTATAATGAAATCCATATACACCTCTTCCGAACATTGGCTAGGGATGGATAAAGTCTTAAAAAAACTTGGGGTTTTGATGGTTTCTCCTTTATTTTTTTCACATATCATACATTCAAACACATATTTCTAGACATCCCACTTAAGTCCTTCACAAAAAAATCATGTTTGATTCTATGATAGGTTTTAATCCTGAATGCCACCTAATTGGAGTTACATGAAGTTCCTGAAGGAATTTTATTTAAGAAGAGAATTCTTACACGGGTATAATCTATCTTTATACCATAATGCATCACTCTTCCATGTGAATTTTTCAAATCCACCCAAACCTTGCTTAAGATTATGAATCAAATCATGAGTAGTATTATCATTTTCCCATTCTGATTGTGTTTCCTCTTGCTAATTTTCCTATAGAATAGTAATAGCACATAGTAATTCCTCAATTGATTCATCCTTCCTAGATAGTGCATCTACCACTAAATTATCCTTGCCTTTCTTGTAAACTATTTTAAAATCATAGCCTAACATCTTAGTTACCCATTTATATTGTTTTTTAGATGACAACCATTGTTTTAAAAAGTATTTGAGACTATCATGATCAATCTTTACTTGAAAGTGATGACCCATCAAATAAAGTCTTCATTGTTTGATTGCATGCAAAATGGCCATCATTTCCTTCTCATAGATGGTATTTTTCTTATTTGTAACCTTTATTTTATGACTTTCAAATGCAAGTGGTCTAACTTATTACATGAGTACATCACCCATGCCATACCTAGATGCATCACATTCAACCATAAAATTCTTGGAAATATTAGGAGTGGCCAACACTAGAGTGGTACACATAGCCAATTTCAATTTTTTAAATGCCTTGATAGTTGTATCAGTCCATTGAAAGGAGTCTTTCTTCAACAAGGAGGTGAGTTGGGCTACAATGCTACCATAATTTTTGACAAACTTGTGATAGTAACTAGTTAACCCTAGAAATCCCCTTAGTTTCTTGAATGTCTTAGGAATTGACTAGTCCACCACTGCTTAGATTTTTTTAGGATCCACTTTCACTCCATGTGAAACCATATGAACCAAATACTCAACCTCATAAGCTACAAAAATGCATTTGGAAGGTTTGGCTTACAACTAATGTTTCAAATTTGAGATTACCTATTTCACATGGTGCAAATGGTCTTCCCAATTTTTATTATAATTGAGGATATCATAAAAAAATATTAGAATAAATTTCCTCAAAAATGACATAAAAATAGTATTTATCAAACTCTAAAATGTTGAAGGTGCATTTTGAAGGTGCATTTGTTAGACCAAAAGTCATAACCAAAAAGTCATAATGACCCTCATGAGTCCTAAAATCTATTTTGGCTATGTTTTCATCATGGATCTATATTTTATGATACCCAAAATGTAGATCTAACTTGGTAAAATAAAGAGCACCATTTAATTCATCTAGAAAATAATCAATGATAGGAATAGAAAAATTATCTTTGATAGTGTATTAGATATGTATGTAGCACTTAATAATAAATAGGGTTGTAATTGATAATTAAACTCACATAATAACCCCTCTTTACCAAGTTACAAGAGGTCCAATCCAAAGTAGCTAGGTTTTTTATTATTATCTAGATCATGCACATAAGAAGACATACCCAGTGATGTAAATAGTTACACATGTTCCAACACCAATTTGATGTAATTTTGGATCCATTCATTTACATATCTTTGAATAAATACTTGTGTCAAAAGCAAACACTTGCATTGAAATTACTATCCCTAATTGACACAACTGTTTAGTAGACAAAAATAGTTAGAATATATAATGATCAAGGTTAATATATTTAATATATACCCATGATGATTCTTGATCACTACCATATTCTAGAACACAACATCAAAAAATATATGATATTTTTTATACCTTCATTGCATTGTATTCACTATATTTATTGCACATGTTTAGATGAATCATATTGTCAAAGTATTGTATTAAATTATTATAATGTTAATATTACAATGTTAAATTCAAATAACTTTTATTTCTTGTATGTTTCTCTTTTGAATCCAAATATCATTAAAACATTTGATGATCCCATCCTTTGTTTGTTCAATCAAATCCCTAGTTTACATATTAGGGTTTTTTTTCTTAATTTTATGGACCTAGGTTAGGAATGTTTAGTTACGTTAATGCTTTGGCCATAGTGGTTGTGTGTTTCACAATTGTTTTGAACATTAAAATACTTATTACATCTCTAGTAGAATTTTATGCATGTAATATCCATTATGATCATTAATTTAATCCACCTAATGATCAATGTATTGCATATGAAGACCTAAAAGAACACCAAAAATAAGATAAAACCTCTTTTGCTTACAATTGTGATAATTAAAAAACTAATGATGAAAATACAAATGTAAATGTAAATGACTAAGGTAGTGGTTATGATATTTGTACTTTTAGGCCCTCTTGGCTATGATAATATTCCTATTCCTTTGTTTTATGACATTTAAAATCAAAATATTTCATACATACCTTATTTGGTTACTTTACATAGTGAGTATGCTTCCTCCCCTTCCAATAATGCAAATGTTTCAAAATTTGAATGTTCCTCCCCTATCTCTCATGATAAAAAATAGTTGATGAAATCAAGTGTGTGCCTTCTTCTCCAAGTAATATTAATTTTGAATTTATTTTCCCTATTTGGATGATTGAAATTCAAATAACCAAATATGTTCTTCTCCTCTAGTTTGTGGTCATAAAAATGCATGTCCTATGTCTCCCATTCTCTCACTTGAGGAAAAAATGAAAGTGCATATAACCATCATAAGTAATTACTTACAAAACATACATTGTTTGAGGATACAAATTATCCCCTAAGTATATTTCATGTATCATTTGTAAAGATCAAGTAATGCAAGGCAAATGAAATTAAAACTAGCATTGTACCTTATCTTCCTACTTTAGAAAGTAAAACTGAAAGTGAACATTTCACTCTTCCTTCTTGTGATGATGCAAATGAAATAAAAAACATTTCTTCGCATCCCCCCTTTGAAATTTATGATACAAAACAACTACTGATTAAAACTAAAATATTTTCCCCCACTCCTATTCAATATCAAGATATTTTTAATGATAATAGTACAAACCTCTGTAAAATTCAATATGATATACTCACCTCTTTAGCCATGGATACCCCTTTATAACATGAAATAAAAACATGTGATCATTCACCCCTTGATAGTGGGAATGATTCAATTATTACTATGTTTTATGTGCATGGTAATTTACAACCACTAGTAAAAACTTCAACCTCTTCTTATGATATGTTATCTATCATGACTACTATAGGAGATTTTCAACAAGTCAAAACTGTTAAACCAAAAATTTCTTCTCATGAGGCTATTCTTGTGGAGAATACATTAATAAAGAAATCTATTGCTAAGAATGTATTTGAGAATGCGTATCCTTTCAAATTTATTATGCTAGAGTTATCCCCATTAAATAGTTAAAGGGGACCCTATTATTCATATACAATAATATATACATTCCTTTGAACATTGGGCCCAAAATGTAAGCTTGATCTTAAAGGATTTTCCTCATAACATAACCCAAGGGTGATCTTCATTAGTTTTACAGTATTCCAAATTGTTCATTATCAACTTTAAAAATAATTGAAATGTGTTTCTATCACATTTTCACCATTATAACTTACCTAAATTACCATTGAAAGATTTGAAAATATGGATGCAAATAGAAAATGAATCTATACAAGACCATGCCATTCAATTTAATAATGCTCTATATCACTTAACCTATACAGCCTCAAATTTTGAAGTAAAATTTATATTTAATAGAGGTTTTATTTATCCATTTAGAGAAAGAGAATTTCATAGTCCATTTTCTTTATTAGAGACCTTATATTTGGATGTGCACAAATATTCATGTAATCTAATTAATACTCAAACCAAGATGTCAATATCTTCACTTAAAATAATGCATAATAAGAGTTATATTTTAAGACAAATAAAAAACCCACATAATATCATAAACCAATTCAAACACATTATATAGAACCAATAACATATGTCAAAATTCAATAAATAAAGGTGTTGAAAAAATTAAAAGAACATGCATATAGATTATCTCCCAGAGTTAGACCATATACCTATACTAAATGGAAACCTCATTAGTTTAATTGGTACTGAGATAGACCACATGGCATATTACAATTTTATTAGATAAGTTAATGATAACACTCCCTCATAATTCACATTATCTACCACATACATTTGAGAAGGAAAAAGGAAAACATTTTTGCACTTGCAATGGTATTAATGGACATCAAGATAATGAGTGTTTTTATCTTGATCAAAAGTTTATATAGATAATTAATTAAGGAATCATTACATATCAAAAATACATATCTATATTATTACAAATAATTATCCTATAGGCTCATTTAATAGGGTTGATCCATCCCATGCTCCTCCTTGTGAGGAATACATGGTCCACCGACCGTCACAAAAGATGACCATGAGTGAAAGTCCTTCTCCTAGTGTACCCTCTCCTATGACTAATTTCTCCCACATTGATCCTACCAAGAAACCATTGGTAGATCATGTCCTTCATAAATAGACATGGGGAGAAGATGAATATAAATAATAGATATGAATAATTAAATAGATACATACAAATTCATAAGACATTTCTATATATACTTTAGAGATAGTTAAAAAATCAAAATCAATGGTCCCATTATCACATGATCAATACAATCAAGATTTATTATTTCCATCTAGACATCATTACATATGGTGATTTATTTATTGCTAATGTAATACAAACATTTAAAAAATGAACATATTTGTTACACAATTTGCCAAATCATAACATACACCATAAAAATAAAAGAAATTAAAATTATATAATGAGCAACAAAGAATTAAAAAGTACACATCAATTTAAAACAAAATGAAAACCATGTGGGGAATGTCATATATATATATATATATATATATATAAAATCATATAAAATTAATAAAAATAAACACATCAATCATATTTAGGGGCATATCCTTAGGAGTGTTACTCCTCATTGCTATTAATATCTACAAAATAAGCACCTCTCAATGTAGATGCATTAGGATCCAACTAGGGCCCGTGTGCATAGGAAAACACCTGTAATCTCTCCTCAAAATATCATTACCATCATATTATATCCTCATGATCTTTCTATAAACTATCACATCAATCAATCAAAGTCGACATGATTTGCATTTCATTCTATTGTGGGATGTCATACATATACAACTCATGACATAACTCATTGTGCTTAGTGGTCATGGTATGGTATGGTAACCCTCACTATAAGATCAAATAAAGGTATATGGTCACTTAAAATGTCAAATAACATCTCAATAAAACTATATCTAGATATATCCATGGGTATGATGTGTGTGAGGGTCTATATTCCCTAGTCTACCATCGTCACTCACTCTTGATTACCTATAGACATCAAAGATATGATACTAGTTAACTATGTCTATGAAATCAAATACTTTATCTACTATTAAAAAAATAAAAATCTAAATTTTAAAAACATGGTACTCGCATATGAACCTAATGTTCACCTTATCCACTAGTACTTGTCCCACATGATCACCCTCACTTACCTACCCACCTATCTCTCCTCCTACACCCCTTGTGTTTTATGAATGGAACTTGGGGAGAAAACTACAATAGGAAACAATATGTCCACTAAGATATATCCCCCCACTTTACATATCCATATGTACATCTCACATCATCTCCTATAACTAATGGAACCATAAGATCTCGCTCATCAGTTGGGCATGGGTCTATATCTATAGCTGTAGGTGTCGACTTATCATGGGGTGTATACCCACTATATGTTATTGGATGCTATGGGTAGGGTACCAAGGGAAATACCTTATATATAACATAATACCATAAAATACATTCATACTAAAAATCTCATAAACATTAGGAGATAGATCAACCGACCACATGCTGATAGAGACATCTAAAACTCATGTTCATCCTTGATTCATCTATCAAATTTTTGTATATGGATGCCATATAATATGATATAAGTACAACCTATCCAAATTAGCATATTAATCCATCATCGTATGTATCCTACCATGTGTAAATACCCACTTATCTATAAACATTTATGGATGAACCCATCTAGGTAGGGAACCACCAATTGGTCATACCACTATAATGTGCTCACACACCCAGACATGCAAAAACATCATAGATCCAATGCCTCCACCATGACTCTCTAAAAAAAACATGTAAATATCCCTATATAAATGGTCTAGTATAGTGTGAATCAAAGAATATCTAGTCTTATCAAGCTCACTATGCCATAGTACATGGTACATCTGATATGAAATACCCACTATACAATCCTATACAACCAAAAATGTTTCTCGTAAAATGCAAATAAAATTCCATAATTATGTAACATTACATATAGTAATACTATAAAAATGAATAATACTACTTGTATCTACATCTAAATCCCTTTGACCAATGAATTGTACATGAGAATGATAAATATAACTTAGGTTTCCATCTCCAATAACATGAAATTTCTCACGTTTAATCAAAAGCCAAAAAATATGATACGCATTCTCTAAAGTGATTATTAGCTCACCTATGGTGAGTAATAAAGTTCATGTATCTGGGTTCAACCTCTTAGCTAGGGCTATGAGGTGGTGTATATCATAGGTAATCTTTCCCAAATTAGCCACATAACCTAATCCTACCTAATCTATAATGGTTACTCAATTGCATCTAGACCTAAGTCTACTAAGTTAGAGTAATGACAACTATGCCAAAACACTTGAAATATATATATATATATATATATATATATATATATATATATATATCCTTATGAAATTAAGAATAAAAAAATGAAAAATCATTATAAACTATATTTTAGTGAAAAAATACATAAATTACATTAAAAAATGCACAAAGCTAACAATACAATAGTGTTGGATGTTAGCTTCCACATATGATGGAAGTGTTAGATGATAACATCCACACATGATGAAAATTTTAGATGATTGCAATAGAAATAGGATGCTGGCATAAACTTACCTATTTAAGCATCTAGGACATTGATTTAGGTGTCTGTCATCCCACTAAAAATCCAAAAAATATAGAAAAAATGAACAAAAACAAAAAATAAATTACTAGAAAATTGGCAATCAAACCTATTTACCAACTTAGCAAAATATATTTTGAAGAGGGCACTGTAGAGTACATAAAATCACATTAATATATGGATATTTATGGATTAAATGGTTCTTATCTAACTCAAATCTCAAATTTTACAAAAGTTCAAAATGCAAATGATTTTAAATTTCTATTCAACACACCTAATATACAACTTCTACACAAACTTCAAATGTGCATATCTTGAGCATCAATTGTCCAATTTATAAACTACATGTTGTATTGGAATCCAAAAAATGAGACATTCCATTATCAAAAATTTATAATAATAATAATAATAATAATAATAATAATAATAATAATAATAATAATAATAATAATAATAACAACAATAATTACCAAAAAACAATAATTTTTTTACTACACATATATTCTACTAGATTCCAAATACTACCAAACACAATATTACAAATTATTGTCCATAATACTTTCAGAGCAATATCAAGTAAATAATATTGAGAACATTATCAATTTTAATTTTGAGTGGAGATGACTAGCTAACACTATATCACCTCTACTCAAAATCGGGGGCATCTTAGTAGGATCATGTTTATAAACATGTTATACATAATCGACTATAATTTACAAATTCTCCAAATTCTATGGGGGCATGCTTTGGAAGAATGGTCTCCACACTTATTCATTATTCAACATCTCCAAATTATAGTAAGGTCATGTTTTGGTAACATGTCCTCCACATTGGTACTTATTTTAGTATTCATATTTCTCCATATACATTGGGGGCATGATTTTGAAGGATGTTCTTCACACTTACATGGTTTCCAAGTTGGCAAAAGTACATAATATATGATTCAGATTCATAGTTGTGGAAAAAATTTAAAAATTGGTACCATTGTTATACACTATTTCAACATGAGACATATCTAGGTTACATATGCTATGCAATGTGTGCCTAATATTTTAAAATCCAAATTAGTTTCAAATTATAAATGTGTTTTATAGATTATTACCACATCACAAACTTTTATGTATTGATACTCTAGTCAAACTTTTATAGACTCTATTAAGCCTTACCCATCTATAATGGTTGGCTATTATTTTTGGTTTTATTGTATGGATTAAATAATTTTGTATCATCAAGTTTTTGGGTAAGCTTGATTACATCACTCACCATATACTGAACTATAAGTATACATATATTTTGTACTCAAGTTGTGTTGGTTGGGAAATGATATATTAATGGATGAAACACCACTCTTCATATTCTAGGTTGGGCCATGATCACCTTTCCAACTCTCCCTACTCTAGGTATAACACCACCACGGTGAAAAAACCCACTTGACCACTTATAGTCTCACTCATCTTCTTAGCTAAAATATGGATGAGATTACAAGGCCCCTATCTACTTCTCTAGTTTATAGCACACCAAAACTATTTACTAAGTAATACATACATAGGTGTATTCTATATATGTTCTTTCTCTATGCTACTTTTTATTTTCTATTACATATATTTTATATATTATTATTACTTTATGGTAGACTATTGGTTTTAGGTAATGTTTAAATGAAATGTTCAAGAAAATCTCTAGCGAAGAAAAATTGTGTTGTCCATACCACAGTATGCATTTTTTTCCCTTTAAACTAGTGATTTCAATTTTTATTGCATTAATAGATTATATGGGGGTAAATGTAGACACCCATTTTGGAAAAAGTACACATATTTATAGTCTCTTTATATGTATATAACTTTTCACCAAGAATTAGACATCTAGTGATACCATCTCTTATGGGTCTCTTTGATTCCATCCTATTTCACTTGAGTTACTTGCTCCTTGGGTTTATATGTTATGTTATTTATCTTCATCCATTGTAATCTATGTATCCCTACCTATTGTTTATTATTTTTTGTATGTTTTTATCCCCTAGACACTTACTCCCATTTTAGAAACTAACATTGATGTTAGTGTCTAACTATGGTGTAAGTGTCTAGAGTTATATTTGTGTCCTTTTCTATATGTTTTTCTTTGTGATCATTTGTTTATCTCCTTTTTGTCATCCTATTTTTGTATTTTCACATCAATAAGTTCTAATTCAAAATAAAAAGGTTTCTATATATACAAAGGCTATAGTCTATATTAAAACACATAATAATTTAATTTATCAACAATTTAATTTGAAATTAATATTTATTTCAAGCTATCAAATTACACTACAACACTGAATCAAATATTTGAAGCATTCAAAAAGTCAAATATATTATTCCACTACTTTTACTAAGGGTTAATATGAGAAATATCATATAGGTGCACTGTTACAATTCCACACACATGCCTAGGAGGGAGAACTACATGGGAATCTAAGGCCCTCTTTAGAATATTGGCTATGTAGGGAGCACTTAGCAAAAAATAAGGTTGAAAGAACTAGATCATCTATTATACTAACCCCTCTTAGCCAAGTTATAAGAGCTATAATTTAAAGTAACTAGGGTTTTACTTATTATTTTTATCATGCACATAGGAAGACACATCCATTGATGTAAAATAGTTACACATGTGACAATGCATATTTGATGCAAATTTAAAACTATACATATTTTTGAATGGACACTTGGATAGACATTTATGTCCTTAATAGACATAGCTTTTTGGAAAAAAATATCCATAATATAGGATGAACAAGGTTAATATATTTAATATAACCTTGTGATGACTCCTGATCACTGCCATATTCTAGAATAGAACACTAAACAAGATACTCTCTCTTTTATCCCTTAGTTGCTTTGTACTTATATTTATTACACATGTTTAAATGAATCATATTATCAAATTATTGTATTCCATTTTTAAAATTTGAATATTACAATATTGAAATAAAATAAATTTTATTTATTTTATACTTCTCTTGTGAATTAAAAAATCATTAAAACATTAATCATCTCATTCATTTTGGACAACATCAGATTAAGTCATTTATTTTTCATCATTTCCCCGTCACATTCCTCCTATTTTAACTATATTAACCAAAGGTATAGTTGTATAATTTAGGTATCATTCCATCACATGGTGTTTATAAGGTAACCTTGGCCACCATCACCATCATTTTCATCCATTCCTATCAACATTCAATTCTTATAACTAATAGTCTTTCTCATGACCTAGTGTGTGAACATTAGTGTGCCATGTACCTATTAATCCAATTCCTTCCAAATATAATCACATCATTATTCAATAATTATTTAATCACCTTGGGGTATCATTGTGTACTTATTTTTTGTGATTTCATTCTTTGAAAACTCATTATACTATCTACACATATGTTTACACTATCATAAATTTGATCATATCATCATTATTTTTTTCCATAGGTTAAATCCTTGCTATATGCTTATAAGTAAATCAATAAATTAACCAATCATTTAATCATCCCTACTTGGGGAAATTTAATTATTTAGTCCTTCATCTAATCTTATAGATTTTTCCCTATTTTGGGAAGCCAAAGTGTGCAACTCATTATTAGGATATATAATACCAAAATTTTCCCTTGTTGGGGTAAGTTAAGGCTAAATATTTCACCATGTTTTGGGTAAATAAAAGTGTGTTAATTATCTTAAGATGCATCCTTCCTAAATCTACCTTATTTGGGTTAAATAAAATCCATCATCATCAAAAATCAAATCATGTATGTGTTAGCTCAAGTCAATTAATATCGCCCATGAGTTAGTCATCATCCTGCATCCTAACCCCTATTTTTTCATCACCCACCCATTAATTCTTATATTCTAGATTCTCCATATATTTTTCAAGAATCAATCTACATCTATCATCCTTGCATGCCCTATCGAGGGGACATTATCCATGACATTATTTGATCAACATTTTATAATTTTCATCATCCCTTTTTGCCTTCTTCTTTCTTTGAAAATTCATTACTTCACTCATCATGTCTCATAGTGCCTTCTTAAAGAGTAGGAAAATTTAGACACCTAAAACTAGACACTTTTTGTCAATTTTAACAATCCACTAACATCATCTTGATTCATCTAATCGATTGATGTATTGACCCTAAAATTCCTAGTCATTCATTATTCATCTATAGGATAAATTAATATTTTATTCCATGGTCAAAACCATTCTCACAAAATTACATCACATGCATTAGTTTATTAAACTCAATTAATTATTTAACCTTATTTTAATGGGAAAATATATGGGATTTGTAATATCCATATTTTCCTAATTCATTTAATCCTATTTTCAATTCAAGTTCATGACATCATCCATCATGGAATCATTATCCTCTTTCCAAGGAAAAGTCAATATAATGAGATAAGTGTGAAATAAAGGTATGAAATATTTTACACACTCCAAAATTTGATGAGTGGATTTACTACACACACAACCTCTCTCATTTATAAGGTTTTGGACATATTTTAGCCATTGATCTTTGGTCTTCATCTAATGGTCCATAATCACTATAAAAATATATAAATGGAAGGGCCATCTTCTATTCCAAAAGAACTATAATTTACTATGCTAAACTTATGTTGTCAAATATCTTATAAAAGCTTCATCAATTTCTTAAAATTTTAAACACATTAAGCATAACACAAAGGGAGATGTCATCTTAATAGCTTAGTGACATTTCCAAAAATGCCAAGCACTATATATGGGCCAATACAAACTTTAATATTGGATAGAAAGAGATATCCATGAGGATGGTCTAATCATTTTATTTTATCTTCTATTTATTTATTTGTCACTTTTGTTTAACCCTAATTTGGATTGTGTGATCCTAATTAGATAGATAGGGTTAATGATATAAAAATGATAAGACACAAGGGTGAATATCATATCTACAATAGACCAATTAATGTGCTAAACATAGATGTACTATATGTTGAATATATTAAACTAGGACAAGCTATTAATACAAAGTAAAACTATGCTAAATATAAAAATAACATGAAAGAGAGTAATTAGTTGGTTCTGATGCTAATGTAGGTCTATATATAGTATATAGGTAGAAATTAGATAGAAAGATAGTTTTTGATTAGTTGCCAAATTCTATATCTAGTGTCTTTGTCTCTCTAGACACTTACATCAGCCTAGGATAGTTGCATTGATTCTAGTGTCTGAGTTCAATGCTAGTGTCCTTTATATAATATCAACTCAAATAGGAATGGATGGTTCTAGGTTTGGCTTTACCTTTACTCTAGTCTATTCAGATCTTGGTTATGGACTATTTCTCTTAGTGAGATTGTAAAACCCTAGCTTTCCATATTAGATATAACTTTGGGAGAAAATGGGTTAGTGAGCACATAGTGTTAAGGTAACCCATAATGACCCTGCTATCAAAAGGCACTGCCTATATAACCAATACTCCATAAGAGGGCTTCAGAATCATGTAATTTGCCCCTATGCATTGGCTTATGTGTGAATCATGCAATACGTGTAAATAAAGTAATAATAGTGGTCTTTCTTGTAACTTGGTAAATATAACCTTATGAATGCTCCTTTAGTACTTCATACCTATAATTTGGTTGTTATTTTGATTGAAATTAGAATAATGTAGAATAGGAAAACTCCAATTAACTTGAGTTTTTTTTCATCTGATTTCTAGGTGAAGAATGAATGAGGGTTGATATTATATTTATACCAATCCTATTGGGAGATAACTCACATTAAATCACTTAAGATGACTATTGAAATACAATTCATTTACCAATTGGGTGATAGTAGGGCACTTGACACTTGCATTAGGGCATGACAATAAGGTCGATGTTATTATCTATCTTAGATGTTATTGTTCAAGGAGAATGAGAGGAGACATAGGTTAATAACTTATATAGGTATAATATAAGTAAATTAAAAAAAATGTTCAAGATGGCATGTTTGTGTTATCAATCTAAGGATATTTAGACTAAAAGAAAGGCCAAGGGGCATAAGATAAAATAGATATAGGGAATATGGAAGCCATGAATGTATAGAACTAAGATGAACATATAAGGTTTGAATTTTCCATGTATACAAGACTGAGGTGCTACATAATAATAAAATACATTATATATTTTCCCCCCATTTAATCTAGTAATTAAATTTATAGTTTAAATGAAATGAATAAATACCTAAGTGTGTATGCACATCTTATCTTTACTTGAGTTAAATTTTAATGCTTCACTAGATTTTAATTTGGATGTTTTGTTGGTGACTGACCTACAATTAGAATCATGTTAAAGTTTATAATTAGTGCATAAAATTTGGGTCAAAAGTACTTGAAATAGATTTAAATTGAAAGAGCAAGGTTTGGGAGTACACTTGTGTGAAGATGTAACCACCTTTCTTATTGGCAAGTTTTTTGTATAAAGAATGTATCATTGTAAGGCTAAAAAATTGAGATTAGGATAAATATATAAAAATATTTAAAGTGCATATATCGAAGGAGATACATAGAGAGAGAGAGAGGTTGGAAGAGACATGCCCCAACTTTGGAACAAATGTGAGTTACCACCTAGAATTGATATTAACTCAACCATGAAACCCAATGATGATTATAACCTGGTGAGTTTATATGATCAAGTCCAAACTAAAAACTTGGAAAGATTGAGTGATTTAATCACCCCAACCATACCAAAAGGTAAACCAAATACTTTAATAGATTGTCTCACTAAATTCTATAAAATTAGAGAAGGTATCAACACATGCAATAGCTTTAGAATCTAAGATTAATTTAGAGTTTGTAATATTAGGAACATGTTATATAAAATATACACATTAGATATCTATCATGCTAAAACTGTGTGTAATAATCATACCATGTATAGAATTTTTCCATAAATGTGTATCAAAATAATATAACTATTTGTTTTAGCCAAATAAAAAAATTGTTTAAGTGTGGAGAACATGCTTCTAAATCATGCCCCCATAATATATCGAGAAATACTAAAATTACAAATGTGTAGGACATGTTTCCAAAACATGCCCCTACTATAAAATAGAGATGTTGAATATTGAGTAGGTGTGGATAACATGCTTCCAAAGCATTCCCCCACTGAATCTATGAATTATAATTACCATACTAAATGAATGTGTAGGACATGCTTACAAATCATCCCCCACTAAACATGATAATTTTGAATGTGTGGAAGCCATATCCATATGACATACTTCCATTAAATTTACAAACTAGTAAAAGTACCAAATATTGAATAAATGTGTAAAACATGCTTCTAAAGCATGCCCCATTACAATCTATAAACTATGAATGTGTGGAACCCATGCCCATATGACATGCCCCCATTTACATATGAGAGATATGAATGTGTGGAAGCTATATCCATATGACATTCTACCACTAAATCTAAAAATTGATATAAGTACCAAATATTGAATAAATGTGGACAACATTCTTCCAAAGCATGCCCCCACTATAATCTAGAACTTATGAATGTGTGGAATCCATGTACATATGACACGACCCCACTGGATATTAGACCTATGAAAATTTTGGAGAACATTCTTCCCAAGCATAACCCCACTAATATGCCCCCTTTGAAGTGAAATAAAAATAGTAGCTAGAAATTATCTCACCTCAAAAGGGTAAGACAATTATAAATCTGTGAATGTAACCATGTATCATATAAAAGAAACATGTTTAGTTAAATGTATCATTGAAGTACATAGAACCAATGTGATCACATGTATGCCTAAATACATAATAAAGATCATGGAAACATCTAGAGAGTAACAGTCCAAGATTGACTATAAAATAAGCACACACACACAAGAGCACTCAAAATCAAGTTAAAAGGCAATGGTCTAAGGAGATCGCAAACAAGGGGCATGTTAAAATGCCATAAAATTGAATGAACATGACTTAGTAAAATGTGCATAAATAAATTAATGACATATTCAAATGTCTAAGAAGATAAACATAGACACAGTGCCACATACAATAGAGCATATTTAAATTCTCAAAAAAATAAGACAATAGGAAAGCAAAACACTTAAGGAAGTGTGTAAATGAAAATCATAAAAACTAGAATAAATATGTTATAGTGGCCCATGGATTGAATGCATTAGAAAAAAATGTCAATTACATAAAATATCAAGTACCATGTGAAAGATATAAGCATGGATAAGTCATCTATAAGTACATATGTAAACTCAAACATGATAGTGTAGAGTGATCATCGAATCATATAACCTATGTATCAAGATCATAGAATATGGATGTTTTTAATGTCTTGGTGACATGATTATAGGGAGATCTTAACACCCATAAGTGTATCGTGTATCTATGTATGCATGTGTATGTCTATGTAGGAGCAAATGATATGTTATCCCTCAACATGGAATTAACACGTAGATGTCAAGGAGCTAATAGAAAATGTAGGTGAAAAAAATATTTTTGGATTTTTGAATGTTTTGATTTTTGTTTTTGTATTTTTGAAGAGATAATTTCATCCTATGATCTTATCCAAAGGATTATCATAAGTATCTCCCCACTCAAAACTTGGTACAAGAAACTAGTGGTACTACCAAGGAGCATGTTTAGCTACAATATATGTTACTATATTATGTGTGATGTTTGGCATATGTATAGTAGCACTCTGAGGTCATTAAGTACCAATAGTAGGAATAGGGGTTTTTAAAACCCATATCTATGTACTTTCTAGTTTGTTTGGAATAGAAATAGTAACAAGTACATGTGTAGGTGTTGTAGATGTTTAAACATGATGCATAGTAGAATTAGGAATTTGTATCATGGTTCTTTGGTATTCTTAGCTCACATCATAGTTTACCTTTAGTTTTCTACATTCTTTTTAATTGTGTATGTTTGGATATGGTAAAATATATAACTAAAATTTCAATTTAATGAAATACTTGTAGGATTTAAGCAAGACAATATTCATCATATGCAATATAACCCTATAAGAAACAAAAATGCTTTAGTATAATGACCATGTGGAAAGTAGCTGTGAGTTTTACTTTTGTAGTCAACTATATGGTAGTTTTAGGAATAACCAATGATTATATAGGTACCTATTTAGGAACCCAAATGTACTATGTAGGTACACACCCTCTATATAGGCCTTTATCCAAAAATTTATTAACCAATGGTTCCTTAGTACAATTAGTGTGGGAGTGATAAATTTTGGTAGAGAACACACTAGGAGAATGAATTCTACCATTGGAAATCTTTTATGGAGGTCGATGAACCGTGTTTTCCTTAAAAGGATCAATATGGGATGGTTTGACCCTATTACATGGGACTCTAGGAGAAGTATATGAATGATTTATAGATACATATTTATTTAAATTCATTTGTTCTCTGATATATTAATTACGTAATCTTTTTCTTATGTTTAAAACACTCATTATCTCAATAACCATTAATATCATGATAAGTTCAAAATTGGTGTTGTTTTACCTTCTCAAATCTATGATCTGGGTAATGTGAATTAGGAGGGAGTTTGATCAATAATTTATCCAACATAGTGAATAATATATCATATGGTCTATCTTGGTACCAATCAAACTAAAGATGTTGTCATCTTGTTGTGTTATTTGTTCCAATTGTGGGAGGTAGTCAAAAAACATATATTACTTTCCTTTGTTTAATAGTTTCAACATTGGTGTTTTGGTAGGTAGTGGTGGTTCTATTGAATATTTTTGAAGTGGTTCATGATCCTTCATAACTTGTTTATGTGCCCTTGAAACATGAGTCATACCATTTTTTGGGTTTTGATGGAAAAATAGATACTTGAGTTTGTGTATTCATTAAAGCACATGGATAATTATGCACATCTCAATATAAGGTCTCAAAGGAAATAAATGGTTTATGCAATGTTTTATCTCTAAGTGGAGAAAGAAGAACCTTACTAAATACAAATCATTATTTTAAATTTTAAAGTGAATAATTTAATAAATACAAAGTATCCTTAAATCAAATAACATAATCTTGTAGAGACTCACTCTCAATTTGGGTCAATGCTTGTAAATGTTCTAATGGTAAATAAACTATTGAAAATGTGATAGGAATACATCCTCAATTTTATTAAAAAATGATAAGGAACCATATGGCAGGCTGTAAAACCAATCAAGATCCCCTTTTGTTAAATTGTGATGTAAATCCTTTAATAACAAGCTTCTATTTTAGGCCCAATTTCCAAAGGAATGTGTATATTGTTGTAAATGAATACCAAGATCGCATTAACCATCAAAGAAGGATAAATCATGAATTATAAAATTTTATGGATAATGATATTAAAATACACGTTGACTTGTTGCGGTAATGTATTCTTCTCAAAAAGTTCCTTGAGAGAAGAACCTTGTAACTTAAGAGCATTGACTTCTTGTTGCAAATCTCCCATAGTATTCATAAAAGATAACATGTCATAAGAAAAAGTTGAGGATTTTTCTAGTGGTTTAAACTATCATTCATGTAGAACATAGGGATGATGGAATTTTCATAATTCTTATAAATATGCTCATCACATGATTTATCAATATTTGTTGAAGGAAAACATGTGTCTAAAGATGTTTTTATGTCTTGTGGAAGAGCACTAAGTTTAATATTATTATAAATTCAAATAATAATATGTACACTCTCCTTTTGAGAAGAAAATGAAAATGGGGAAAGAGAAGAAATATTTTATATGTTTATGTATCACATTAGAAGATGTAAAGATTTCATTTTCACTTTGGGTTGTAGCATCGCATCCTATAAAAGAAGTAGAAATTAATGTGATATCACTTTCTAATTTAGGTTCATCATTATTATGTGAGAAATGAATATTGAAACAACTATTATTTTAATCCTTGTTATTTTTCTTAGGAAATTATTTCATTAGTAAACCTTAAAGAAACATGTTTTTTTATTTCTTGAATTTTTGTGGTGTGACCTTTGCAAAATATACATCAAATATATTTGGTAATTTTTGTGTATCCTCAAACAATGCATGTTTTGTAAGTGTTTCCCTAGGATGTTCATTAACACTCTCATTTTTACATTTGATCAAGAAATGATGAGAGATAAGACATGTATCTTTCTTATTTCATACCATAGGAGAAGAACAACTTGGAGTAGGTGTACTTGAATCATGCAAAGAAGACATGGGATTTTAAACACTAGTATTATTTGGAGGTGAAGGAACAAAATTGATTTCATCAACATTTTCATTATGAGATGCTTCTGAGGAACATTCAACCTTCTTGACATTATCAACATTGGAATGGGAATCTAACATTCTACTATTGAGATAACCAAAGAATGTGGAGGTGAAATAATTAGATTTTCAACATTATGAATAGTATTATTTTTGAATGATTATTAGTTCTTGAGACTCCTCATCATTAGGAAGCAAAGGATTATAAGAATTAGGTTCAACATATCCAAGAGGAATATCATTACATTCATATCCTAAGAAAAAATGTTGTCACTAGCTTGGTCATTTAGATTTGCATTTGCATCATTTTTTATTTAATTGTCATAATTATAAGAAAAAGTAGGGGTTTGAGGCCATTTTTTATGTTACATAATATCCTCATGTGAAATACATTGATCAGTAGGTTCATTAGACCAACTATCAAAAGGATGAGGTTTTTTTGGTTGAGGGTCCTTTGGATGGCCATAAAGTAGGAAATCCATAAGGAGTTGTTTTTAGGAAAATTTTGAAAAGTAAAAAAAGGAGGGCCAAAAAAATAATAATATTTAAAATTCCTAAACCAATCCTACATAATCACAAATCTGATCTGAAAATAAAATATATAATTGTGAAATGAAATTTGAAGGAAGATGAAAACCCTAATATACAAACTAGGGTTTTAGTTAAATAAACATAGGATGGGTTCACAAATTGTTTAACCCTAATTTGTATTTTGGAATCCTAGTTAGGTATATAAGGTTAATAATATATAAATGGTAAAGCACAAGGGTGAATATCAAATCTACAATAGGCTAATTAATGTGTTAAACTCATATGTATAATATGTTGAATTTATTAAACTGAGATATCTATTAATGGAAAGTATAACTATGTTAGATATATAAATGACATATAAGAGAGTAATCAACTAGTTCTAATGCTAATTCAAATCTATATCTGGTATAAGTAAAAAGTAAGTAGGAAGATAATTCTAGATTAGTCATCTATTTTTAGATTTGGTACCTTTGGCTCTCTAGACACTTGTGTCAGTCTAGGGTAGTTACAGTGATGCTACTTTTTGAATTTGATGTTAGTGTCTTGTACATAATATCTTCTTGAATAAGGTGTAACCAATTGGATTCTTTTGGTTTTGTATTCACCTTCACTTTGGTGTATTCAAATCTGGGTTATGGATTGTCACTCCTAGTGAAATGGCAAAACCTTAGCTTTCCATATTCATTTTGACCTTGGGGAAAAATGGGTTAGTGGTCACATATTTTTGATATGACCTATAACAAACCCACTATCAAATATATCCACCTACATAGCCAATACATAATAAGAGGGCCTTAGATTCATGTAGTTATCCCCTATGTGTTGGCTTGTGTGTGAATCATGCAATGCATGTAAACTAAGTAATAACAATGACCTATCTTGTAACTTGGAAAATATGACCTTATTAATACTATTGACCTTTAGCTAGGTTGTTCTATTAATTGGTATCATAATAGGTTAGAATAGCAAAGCTTTTGGTAACCTGAGTGCTTCTTGAGTGTTTCTTGAGTGATATTTTAGTCTGATTGCTAGGTGAGGAATGAATGAGGGTTGATATTATATTTATACCAATAATATCTAGAGATAAATCACATTAAATCACTTAGTTCAACCATTTAAATTTATTTCATTTGTAAATTGGATGACTTTAGGGGACTAGACACTTATGTCAGGTAGGATAGTAATGTCGATGCTACTTTTTATCCTAGACATTAGTGTCTAGGGAGAAGGATATCAAGCATAAGCTCAAAAGCTATAGAGGTATAAGATAATTAAATTTTAAAAAATTTAATAAAAATGGAATGTTTGTGTCATCAATATAAGGCCAATTGGACTAAGATATAGGCCAAGTAGAACATGCTAGAGTAGATGTGAGGCTTACAAAAACAAGGCATGTGTAGAACTAAGACGAACAACCAAGGTCTGAGTTTTCTAAGCATACAATAATAAGGTGATACGTAATCATAAAATATCATCTACAAATTATTATATCTTGCGTAATCTGAGGGCATGCACCTATGATACTAGGTTTTTTACTGTTTTGGTTTGATTTTCATGATAACAAGAAACTAATCCATTTTGAAATTATTTGATGACACCTAAATATTCTTTTGTTTTTATGCCATTAAAGTCTCATATTTTTAAAACTATATCGATAGAATCAAAACAGTATCTCGATCTATAAATTATATTTACTATGCCAATATAATCAATTATACCTAAACTTGTTATATCAACATGATCTATACCATCGAAATATGTCAAAAATCAACTTAAATTAGATCCAAAACTATCTAAATCCAAACTAAATGTTACTCATACCCCTATTTCTTAATTACAATCATCTTAAGCCTAATCTAACCTTAAAGAATGGGATTCAATTAAATAAGTTTCTAATCTCTCTAGTTAGATTCCTTTCTTTGAGATTATGCATACCTCTCGTAAAAATCATAATTAAATAATATAAAATATTTATACCTTGAACATTTCTAGCAATCCACCTATGGAGAAAGAAGACACTTTACATAGTTTTTAAGTAAGGATCATGAAATAATGAAAAATATGTTTATCCAAATTGACGAGATAATAGACCAAGATTTGTCTTTACAATTACCTATCCAATTGATGATCCCTAATGAAATCCTTATTTTTATGTATGACATTACTCTCTTTGATTTTATTTAATAATATCCAAGTTAAAAGAGCATTCGTAGATGAGTTTTTAGGAACTCATGTTTCCTTTTCAGAATTCATTAAATTCCTCAAGTGTTTTACCAATAACCTTAAACCCACTTATAGCACATGCCAAGGGTATGATTGAAATCAAATGCTACCCATCAAGTGCATTTTAATTCTATTAATTGTACTTCCTATTTTATTTTAGGTTAAAATTTATGGATTTAAACTTTCCCTTGCCTTATAGTCTATTTATTAGTTTGTATTCGACACATCACATGATGGCCATAGGTTTTTCCACATGTTAATAGATATAATTCCCATAATTGGGATATATCTATAAAATTCAAGGTGATACCAAACTTTGAAATTGTGAAAAAAATCCAATAATGTGGTGTCTTAAAAATACACCTTTAACATCTACCAAGTATTCCCTTTTTGTTAGTATCAATGTTTCAACTTATCCACTGATTTAATTATAGGATTTAGTGGTCCCTAAAAGCTTGTGGATAATTCCCCATGAAACCTCTTTGATTCCAATGATGATGAACATGATGAAATTAAACTTAAATTCAAAATTTTTGACCTTCCTCCTAATATCATATATCATTTTCATTATACCTTAAGACCTTAATATCAAAAAATGAAACTAATGAGATACATGTCATAGTCATTATTCCTAAAAATTCACCTATTATCACTCCTTCTACTAACATTGTGGTTAAATCTTTTAAGGTAGATCTCACCACTTCCAATTATGATGATGTTTATAAATTAGATGATCCTTATTTTTAATATTCCAATGCAAATCATGTTAAAATATTATGCTACAAAACATCCCTTCAACAAAAGTATGACCAATCATCCTTAAACTCTAGCATTATCATGATAATTCTTTATTTTTATAACCTAGATGATGATTATTTCTTACTCTCAATGTTCTTCTTAGTTCCATATATAATTATCCAAATACCAATTTAGTTCTTTTTATTAGGTCAATTATTAATTTTCCCTCCCTAGATGTTCGGTTTGGATCCTCACCCACTAACACCTAAGATTTTGGTGGAAGAGTTAGGATGTCATCATACAACATAGTTATTTTCATTTCATAATGCCCTTAAGAATAAAATTCACAACTATAGATCATATAATATACATGTAAGGTAATATAAATCAAAATAACAATCTCCTCCTTTGGATAGCCTACCAACATGTGGTATTCCTCACCTATGCACCTTTATCATTTCCTAGGAAAAATACGTATTTCATGACTAATTTTGAAAGATTTGAAAAAAATGGATTTTCTTCATCTTGAATTTGTGAATTTTTCTATTTAGCCTTATTATGAATCCTCTAAATACACTTCCCACATAAGTCCCAAAAACCATGGAGTGATATTATATTTGTCTTATTTTTATTCATATTTTATTGATAAGCATAAATAACTTTAATTACATTTTATCATTTTCATAAACTTGAATAGCATGTTACAATGTAGAACCTAAGTCCACCTCCTACATAGATGTTTCCTGTTTCTCCATGGTTTGAAGTGTCTCCACCAAAGATAACTCCCATGGGCATCCCCAATAAATGGGAACACTATTTTCTTTGGCAGGTTCACCTTCCCACTCCACATATGATTACAAGGATTATCAACATCATATCTATAATTTTCATAGGCAAGGGCATCATGCTTCTCTATGACCATCAAATAATGCTCATAATATGGATTAATAGCCTCCCCTTAAGTAATAAAAATATTTTAGGCCATAATATATTCTTTGAATTTTATATTATTCTCAACCAGAGACCCATAATCCTCATAATTAAGGTACTCCTACTTTATCTCTTGAGGTTATTAACAATGTTGTTATTTCACATAGAGTAGAAGACACCATGGTTAAGGATTGATATCAACTTTACCAAGATATTTACAATGTGATTTATGATACATGCAAATAAATTTGGAGGCATTTATAAGAAGTAATATTTATTGTATACTTCACATTTTTCATTTCTTGGATATTATTTCATATTTTAGAGGTTGATAGCTTATCACCCTTTAATTTCATGCACTTTATATTTTAGTATATTTCATTCCCTCTTGGTTTTATTTTCCCATTATTTAATTTTATAATCCTTAATATCTTAATTTTTCATGTTTCTCCATCTTGGGTTTATTTGGCCATTATGTCTTTTCAAATTCTTTGGTATATTTACTTTTACTTTTTTTGTTTTAATCTTTAAGGAATTATATGGTTTTAATACTATGTTGTTAAAGGGATGAATATGACAATAATCTAGAATGATAAATATAATGAATAGAGATAAGGAACACTTATCTATAATAAAATAAGTATATATGCAGATCAAGGGGCTGAAATAGGTTGGAGAAATAGGTAGACACCTTTTATTCTATGATTGTGGTTAAAATGTGGTATCAGATTGTAGCACCAATATCAAGATAGTATCATCATGTGGCACTATTTTCTAATTATGGTGACAATGTCCCTCCTATAATAACTATCTATAACGTTAATGGAAACTACAAGAGGTTTTGGTGGTCATGTAGGTGGTTATGTATCTTTTAGGATCTCATTTATGTCAATATTTTATCTAAATATATTCAAAATCCTTAATAGGTACCTAAAAACATGAAACAATAACCAGATCAAATGCAAAAAGCAAAGGAAAACTAGGTTTTGGGATGTTATGATTATGCATAGCATAACCCCTATTATCGTGGATGTTGCCTACATTAACCACAACTCTAGGGGTCTTATATCACATATATTTATCACTTAGGAAATGTGCATAATAAAATCTCATAGTATACATGAATGAATTTCACTTAGACCCTTCTTTGATCAAGCATTTAATGCATAGATATGATAGTTGAGTAGTATGCTTAGTATTGGGTTATGCTATTGACTGATTTAATAGAATTATGTGCCAAAATAATAATGCTAGATGTAAAATTCCTTGTGAGGATATTTATATATAAGGAAATTTGATTTGAATAAAAGACCTTATTCATTGGATGACAAGTTCTAAAAGAGAATTAAAAACATAAGAGAAGGCTCAAGGTACGGTTGGGACCTAAACATGAGATAAAATGATCATTAGACATTGGATCCATAATTAAACACTAGTGTCACATGGAACTACTATCCTAAAAATGGTGCTAGTGTCCTGAGGCCATAAAATAAAGTTAGAACCAAGAAGGACAAACTAGGGGTCCCTACAACTAAGAGGAGGTGACTTAGGACCACTAGGGGTGCATCAAATAGAGAAAATAATGCATAATAAAGATTAAAAACTCAAAATGACCATGTAAACAAGGAATATATTCATCACTAAGACCTTCATGTGAAAGAGCCATAAAAAACATAGTACTTATGGTTGTTTGACCAAATTAAAGTGTTTATATTTACCCCTTTTATTCTAGTAATGTAATGAAATAAATTTACTAGAGTAAAATAAAAATAAGAATGCATACCTATACTTTAACTATGTGGATGCATTCTAGACTTCACCCACTTCTTGGCCAGATAAGTGGATAGGAGCCAAAGTGAAATATGTGAAGAGAGTGTAGATGCTTAAATCTAGCCACTGATAACCTCTAAATAGGGTTTTGGTTAATTTCCACTTAAAATGCACCATTTGGCCTAAAAACACTAAAACACACTAAATGATGTGAAACTGACATATTTAAGTACCAATTTTAGCTAGGGTATCCCTAAATGGGGTAATACAATTTATGGGCCAACTAGCTTTGATCAGTTCATTTCAAGTCAAAATGCTAAATTTTCATGTGGGTGCTCTGGATTGCTCTTTCCTATCAAATATTTTGCACAAGACACATGTATTTGTTATTTTTTATTGATAAACATCCTTAATGGGAATATGATTCCAACACATCTAACATTACCTTCCAATTACAATCCAATCAAATTTTGGACCAATAACAAGGCATTCTGATCAATTTGAGTAATTTGTGCACAAAGTGCTTAAACATGCTTAAGAGATAATTAACCCAAATCAAGGCCTAATTAATAATTCCATGGAAACTTGTTGAATACTTGTTTTTGGAAATGAATATTGAATAACTACATCATCAAGTGACCTCATTTCTTGGGAAGACATCCCTAGGCCACAAATGCTACAAATATCATGATTCATGCCTCCCATGCCTCATTAATGCCTTCCATGATGCCCTCCATGCCTCTTAATTACCCCTTTTTCCAATATCATGATGAGGATAATTAAAACTTAATTCCAAAAAAGTAATTAATCCTCAACCACACATCTCAATTTTGAGATGGACAGTTCAGGTTGATTATAGACATTTTCAAAAATTTATAAATAGAGAGGCCATGAACATCATTTCCAAGCTATTTTGGTGAAAATTTATAATGAATAAATGTCTTCAAGAATCCATTACAACTAGTGTTACCATGCCAAATTTATTCCAATCTAATCTAAGCCACAAGCCAAAGGTGCCAAGGAGAGATGGAGGTATCCAAGCTTCCATTGCTAAGGAATTCATGAGCATAAACTGAGCAAGCCACCACTACAAAGGCATTTATAACATCCAAGGAAGGTGAAAGAATTTTTGTGTTTTCATTCCTTAATATTTATTTGTGTTTTTAATTTTATTTTATTAACTAAGATCTCCCTAGTGTTTAGGCCTAGAGATGTTATTCTATTAGTGTGTTTATTTCATTTTGTTTTCACTTTGGAACTAACACCATACTAACCATCCTCTCTTGAGTCAAATTCATAGATCACATAATGGCACACCTAGTGGGATAAGATGCATCTAAAACTTGAAAAAGATCATTTTACAACTCTAAAATATTTATTTGGACCCTTAAAAATCTTGTAAATTGATTTTCTAACTTTATTTTCCCATTTTTATTTGCCACGGTTTTACATAGTAACTAACTTAGACAAGTAAGACTGACATTGGTTATATATCTTAACTGACATCAGTTAGCAAAATTGACATCAGCTATATCTCAATTAGCCAAAGCAACCGATGTCAGTGGTAATAACTAACATCGGTCACTGTGTTTCTTTTAAAAACACAGACCTGAGAGCTATTTTTTCAAAGTTCATTATTTCAAGCTAAAAATAGCTTCAAAGCTAAAGGATATGCTAACATTTTTGCTGCTAGATCAAGCTTGATATTTGATAAAAACATGTTTAAATTACATTTTTCATGCTTAAAAAATTAATTAGTAACTTTGTTTTTGTGTTTAACAAAGAATTTAGATGTTTTTGGTGAATGTTTTCAAAGTTTGGAACTAAGACCAAGGGGTCAAATGAATACCACCAAATCTTTCATCATAGGTGTAAAATTGAACACATTTGTTAATTCTTTTTTTCAATTGTTGTTTAATCAAATTTTTATTTTAAAAAAAGAGGAATGTTGCATGTATGCTCTTCCATTTGTCCCCTATAGGGAACCCTTGGAATTAAAAGAGCCATTCCTATTGCAAATAGCCTAGTTTAAGGCTTAGAAAGAAAGTCATCTAAAACACTCCCAAAAAACTCATCAAAGTTTGGGTGACCTTGAAATTGAACCTAAAGTCTTTATACTTTAATAATTTGTTTATTTTTTATGCATCTTAGCTTGTGAGGGGGAATTCATCACCTCCCACAAGTTCTTTAGGGAATCTTTGACCCAAGATTACATCTCCCAACATTAATTTCATTTAGATCCTTTCGAGTTGCACATGGGATGTAGTGGCACCATGGACATCACACTACACTGAGTGAATAGAAGGATGTAGTGGTTGAAAAAAGGACTATACCTTTTTGCAACAAGCCAAGTGATACAAACCTAAAATCTTTGCTTTTATTTTATATTGTTTAGTGTGAAAGTCATTGTGTAATTGATCCCCCTATATCATTCAAAAACTTGTTAGATCTTAGAGAAATCCCCACTTACCATGGAAGTATTTTTGGTGTAAGGTGTACCTCAAGGTCCATGTAATAGTATTGTCATTTGAGAAAGGGGCAGGGGTGTAAAAAGCCTACTATATAATTCACATTTACTTTTGGTTGAACACTTAAAATCCTCTCAATATGATGTATATTGACAGAATCTAACAATACCAAGTAACCTTGTCAATTTAGAATCTAATAGTGATTAATTATTTATTCTTGTCTTAGTTTAATGTCTTGTTTGAATTCAAAACTTGGTTTAAACAAATAATCCAAACCAAACACATAGTCCAAATTTTCCTTTGAATAAAGAGGCATTATGTTTCCCACATGAGATCATCAATTTGCCTTGGTACAAAGATCATCAAAAGCATGAGAGTCATATCATCCACTTTGGTGCAGTTATGCTACCCAATTGAGTCTAAACCTTTACCAAAACTATTTAAGTCCTTCACTTATAATCTAAATTCATAATTTCATCTTTAGAAGTTCATAGGGTTGATGTGTTAAGTGGGTTCACCATTTGCACTAAACTTGAGGTAACTTAGGTTTAATTTCCAATTTGGGTTTAAGGTCATTTAAGACTCATAATAATTGTCATCACTTGATAGACTTAAGCCATTTTATGTTAAACACTTTCACTTTGAGTCTATACTCCACAACATTTTGAGTCAAGAAAAGTAGTGTTATGCTATCAAAATTGTGGAAAATTGTCTTTGCTTTAGAGAGTATTTAAAATAAACTCTATTTTTTTTCACACCTTTTGGGTAGTATATAATCATTACATTGTCCAAAACATTTCAAAAAAAAATTCATAGACCCTCTTGCATAGAGTTCAAATTTGTTCCTATGTTTTTAGACCAATCCAAGTGTAGTTTTGTGATCCTTTATCTAAAGCATAGTTATACTGTTGACCTTTGTCTATCTTTTTTTACAAAAGAACCAAGTTTTATATCATTATTTATGATAAAATAATCTATTTCTAAATTGCCTTTTGTTCCATACCTTATACCTAGTTGATCAAGTTCATGACCAAGAATCAATGCCTAGTGTTTCTTATAAGTGTTTTAAATCTGTTAGATTAAAACTTTCATCTATTTCAAAGTATATATTTTGACACCATTTTGGCCAAGAGTCCTAGGACATGCCTTGTTTGATTTTAGCTTTTGACACCTCATTTGGCCAAAATACCTATCAAATTTTAAATTCTTATATTAGTGATTTGAAACACTTTAACCTTAGAGTTTGGCATTTTGATTTTCGGTTCATTTACTTACTTATCTTTGTGTGAAAAGTGAAACATGAGATACTTTATGTTATCTTGTTTCCTCACAAATATTTTCATAAACCTTTTGATCCTTTTGACAAATCTAGACCAAGTTGAAACATCATTTGTTTTATATTATGTCCATTTTAGAGTTTGTATAACTCTTTGACCTTTTATTTCAAAGCATTGACTATGGATCCCAACCTATATTCCTACACTCATAGTAGACTCATGTACAACCTAGGGATTAGTAATGTGGTTGCACAAGAAGAAATAGTGCAAGACTCCTATGCAGATAATATTGTTTATGAGATGGATTTTTATCCCTCATATAATACTCAATTAGGGTCACAAAGCCAAGATCCATTGGATAACTATATGGTTAACACACTACCTTATTTAGAATAGGACCAAGAGCAAATCATGTAATACTTATCTACAGTACCCATAGTGGATGAACCATTTCATTTAATAGTCATATTCTACTAATACAGCTTCCACATATGATCCATTTTTGTTTGAGTGATATTTTTTAGAGAACAAAGATGAGATTTTGGTTAGGGCCATAGAGGTAGGGTAAAAGTTTATATTAGACTTCCTCCATGAAAATTTACAAAATCTAGTAAGCGTACCCCACAATATCATTTGTGATCAACAAGATTCTTTTAGTAATCCTACGGCTCTAGTCCAAACAATGTATCAAGACCTTAATATATCTAATCGAGGCAAAAACATCATGGAAAATCAATTTAACCAAATGCAAATAGCATATCAAACCTACCTAAATCTAGCATGTGATTTCAATCAGATGAACATGGTGAGTAAGATTCTTATTGACCTAGTTTCTTCAATAAGAGTGTTGATAGAACTAATTGGACAAGAAAATATGAGTTTTGAACCATTCTTACAAACTAATTCAATAGGTAACTTGAAGCATATGCCTGTTATTAAAGAAGTGTCTTCAACCTCTACATAGAATAGTGAGCCAAACACAATAGACAATGTGCAAATTTCATCCAATCTTGATCAAACTAGTATTAATACACAAACAACTAGCCAACAACATGTGCCTGTGGCTAATCCCATGAGTAGATCACCATATCAAGGAATAGGAGTTTCTACATCCTAACCTCAGCCAGTTACTTCCTCAAGTGTACAACCTACAAGATTAGGTAATCAAACAATGGCTAATGTCTCACTTCAATGGTATAATGTGATAAATCCTCCTCCTCAACAAGTGATGAGTAGTATTTCACAACAGTAGACACAATCTAGTGTATCAATGTGACAAAGGAAAAATACAATACCACCTCAATCAAGGGAAACTAATATTCCATCTCACTAGGTAATGATGAACATACCTCTTCAATTGTAGACTAATATGCCAATTCAAAACCAAGTAATGACTAGTCAATAACATCCAAATATTGGTCAATGATAGATGTTGAATATGCAACCTACTTTCACTTCCCTATAGGGATTCATATAATAATTATTTCCCCATGTTTCTAAAGTACCTACTAGATAGCCATTGGTTCAAAATGTGCCATAAATTTAAAGATAGGGTCTTGGACCACAAGTTCTCACTCAACAACAAGGTTTGATTAGTCAGTAGCATATAACTTTTCAACCATAGTAGGCATAGTATAGTTATATCCCTCCATCCCAATCACAAAATCCTCCAATTCAAATCTTTATTACCAACCCAAACTAGAATATCATGCAACCAAATGTGCAATTTCATGTACATCCTAATCCATGTATGTGTATTTCTAGTCCATTCTCCAACCAAACTAATATACCCTAATAGGTATCCCCATCATACCCTGGTAAAAGTGTCCCACTTGTGACCTCCAAGCCATCTACCCAAACCAATATTCTCCCTCAAACCAATGTTCCTTCTAGTTTTTTATCGCAAGAATTGCAATAGATGAAGGATGTAATTGTTGCTATTTAGGCAGGGAAGTAGACTAGAAAGTTCAAATTAGATGATGTGTGTTCATATCCATTCAACATGGAGTATTTGTAGATACCATTTCTTTTAGGATACGAACCACCCAAATTTGAAAAATACAAAGGGAAAGGTGACCCTAAGGCTCATTTGACTGAATTCTTTGTCGCATGTCAATCAATGGCATATAAAGACATACCTTTTCTTTTTGTTTCCAAGGAGCTTAGTTGGAAAAGCCTTGAAGTGGTTTTTAAAGTTTCCCAAGAATTTAGTAATGGATTTTTATGATCTTATTGATAAATTTATATAACACTTTTCCTATAATTTTGAGCATGAGATTTCACTAGTAGACTTAATGCAAGCAAAGCAAAAAGCTAGTGAGAGTTTCACTAGTTATTTATAGTGATGGAGAGTCTCTAAAAGTGATTTCACCCATAGTTTACTAGATAGACAATTAGCCACTGTGTTTACTATAAAATTTCATAGTGTAATAGCTTACCATATGGAACTACAATGTGCACATAAATTCAAAGAGATCATTGATAAAGGTTTGTTGATTAAGCAGGCACTCATTAAGGAGTCATCAAGCTTAATTAAACTAATAAAAATCAAGGTAACAATCAGGGAAACATCTAACATCAACATCCTATTCAAGCACAAACATTTTAATCAGCACAGGCCAATAACCAAGAAAGATCGAAGCAATTCAACTGCAATAGGAATGTTGTGGGAAATGGAGTAACAGAGTCCTGTCATGTCTAAATTATGGAAACATCATCTACACCAAATTTTTAGATTATTCCTACCCAACAACCTCTCCAAAAAATTCCATAGACATAATAACCAAAACCTACATAACAAATACAATAGCCTTTACCATTGCAAACCCCTCCTAGGAGAGTTGTACCTATATGTTGTGTCTTTAGTGACCTAGGAAAACCTATTGAATATATATTTCAAAAGCTTTCTTCCATTAATATGATTAGTTAGCCTATACCAAAGCATTGTCTACAAGGCATTCCTTATCTTTATTGGTATCATGAAAATGAATTATGTGACTATCATCGGGTCAATGAGCATAATCTACGAACATGTGTCCAAATCAAGCATTTAATTGAAAATATGTTGGATAATGGGGAGATAACATTGGATAATAGTGCTTCCACTTCCAATAAAACTCTTTGGATTTATCAAAACCACTTTCCCTAACATAATAATCAATAATAGCAAAATAATCATGACCAACAACAACAACAATGGTTAGTGTAGCAACAAAATCAATAGTATTAAAATCAAAGTACAAACCAGTAGAATCAACAAAATCAATAGTAAAACCCAAAACAATAGAACAATTGACAAAACTAAGGTCAAAATGGTAACAACCAACAAACCTACCATGTATTTACACATGACTACAATAAGGTTGTAGGTTATATTGCAGGGGGTAGCATTAATACCATCTCCATTAATCCTAGACCAAATACTAATCAACCTAGACCATTGCCAAACAACACCATTCATCTAAATTACATAGATAATCCTTCTTTGACCTAGGAGTGCATACAGACAAACCAAAAAACTAGGAATTCACTTTTTAGACCTCATATCGATAACTCATTCTTGTCACATGACCACAAGCAAGTGCACTAGCAACTAAGACTTGTCATGTCTAGTGCCACATCATTTCCAATAACAATTAGCAATAATGGTCTAGTATTTAATCCTAATTATAAAATCAAAACTTGGAGGTCAAATATTACTATTCGAGGCCCATAACCATCTACCACTTTGCCTATCATCCAACCAAGCATTTAACCTTGGAATAAACCATTCACCACTAACCAAGATAAGAAGTTTGATATTGTGGAATAATCGTAGAAAACACTAGTACAAATTTCTATTTTAGATTTGTTTTGATTGTCAATAATCTACAAGAACATATTGAATGAGTTTTTGATCCAATCCACTTTTTCTAGTGACATATCCCCTGATAAGTTTCAAGCTTTGGTTGGACACATAGCTCTAGTCCAACAAGTCACATTCAACCAAAGCGATATGTCTTCCCTTGGATCACTCTATAATAATCCATTATACATAGAATTTTATATAAGATGGCATAAATTGAAATAGGTCCTTATAGACAATGGATATGGCCTCAACATAGTGTCCCTAAATCTCATCAAGATTCTTGGGTATGCAATGATAGATCTCTAGCCAAAAATAATAACTATCAAAGCCTATGATAATCAGGAAAGAGAATAACAAGGCACCATTAGTTTACTAGTTATCATTAGGCTTTTTACCTATGATACACTTTTCCATGTGTTTGATCTTGAGTTATCATATAATATAATTCTAGGTAGGCCTTGCTTATATGAGATTCATGTAGTCCCATCAACGATGGACCAATGTATCAAGTTTGACCACTTAGTGATGGAAGTGAATATTCTAGGAGATTTACACCCATATGAACACTGTAAACATCTTGAGGCCAAATTTTAAATCTATAATTATTAGTATGACATGAATCTAAGTTTCAAGAAGGATAAAGTAAAGGCTATACTTATTAATCCTTCACAAGATAATTACATAGATCCTAATACCTTGGATTCCCTTTCCCACATGGCACCTCCTGAAGCTTCCAATTATTTCACAATTTCAGATAATAGATCAAGAGAGTATGTGACCCATGATACATTTTATATTGCCAATCTTCCTCAAAATCTGAAAACCTTTGGGTGAACTAAAGTCACCCCACATATGCACTAGAAACAAAAGAACAAAGATAAAAGCCCTGTCACATTTATACCATCATCTGGCTTAGAACTTAACCCTCTTGAAGGGGATGAATAATGGTTATAAAATGATAACTAGGCTAATTGTTATAAAAATCCAAAGTATCTAATTCCCAATAAGATCATGGAGCATCACAAATATGAAGGAAGAGGCCTCAAACCAAATCAATAAGGAACTATTGAGCCGATTTCTATGACTAAGTATGAAAGACCTTATAGACTTGGATTTAAACCACCTAGGGGTGACCCCACATATCTCATTCAAACTCCATCACTAATGACTAGTGATGATGCTGTTGATAGTGAAGTAGAGTTTGATCATAGCCTCACCTTTGATAAACTAGTTAAAACTAACCTGATTGATAATAATGCCATTTGTATCCTTACCTTGGCCATTCATCATAACCCATTGCCATTATATTATACCCAATTGATAGATTGGGACCAACAAGAATCTAGTCTATCAATTGATGAGTTATAAAATGATGAAGCATTCTATGATTTCTTAGGACTTAGAAATAATGTTTCATTGGAACATCACAAATCAGGATTCTCAATCACATTGGATCTTGTAGCCTATTTTGGAGAGCAAGGGAATACCCTTAGCCAAAAAAAATGTAAAATATTGAGGTCTCAAAGTGAAAACCTCTTTGAGGTGCTTTTTGAATAAGAAAAAAGTAGAGATAAAGGATAGTCTAGTGGTTAAAACCTATTTTAGGTGCCATTAGATGGGGGTGTTCATTCTTATTCAAATTTAGACTAAGAGACCACCAATGATGAACTTGCCTATGGATCTAAGTTTAGATTTGAAAAATAAGTATTTGATCAAATTCTTAAAGAATTTCTAACTATTTTTGTCACATGGCTAGATCTCCCATCAGGGGACTCAGATTCATCATGCCTAGGAGATGTTAAAGAGCCAATCCTAATGGAGGACCCTGACATAATCCAATAGTTCAAGTCACTATCTACTATCCTGGAATATGGTTCCACCCTTATAGTCAAAGATACAATATAGGTAAACACAAAGACTCCATCAGACCTAAAATGGATAAAGTTAGGCACATCCCTCACTGATGAGGAACATGATGTTTTTATAGCTATATTGAGAGAATTTGTAGATATATTTGCATGGGCTTATTTTGACATGCCAAATTTAGACCCCACCTTAGTTCTACATCACATTGTGGTTAATCTTGATGCCAAACTAGTAAAAAACAAGTTACATAAGATGCATCCTCGTATTGCTTTATTAGTAACGAAAGAGTTGGAAAAAATCTTAGAAGTAAGATGTATCTGATAAATTAACTACTTAGAATGGATCTTTAATGTGGTACATGTTAGTAACAATCCTAAAGGGATCAGAATTTGTATTGATTTTTGAGACATCAACAAAGCTTGTCCTAAATATGATTTTCCTTTGCCTAATATTCACATGATCATCAACTCCATGGTAAGTTATGAAATGCTTTCACTCATGGATGGATTTTCAAGATACAACCAAATCAGAAGAGCACTAGAATATCAACATAAAATAGCATTCACCACTCCATGGGGAACATTTTGTTAATAGGTGATGCCATTTGGCCTTAAGAATGATGGAGCTACATATCAAAGGGTCATGACTATCATATTCCATGATATGATGCATGATATTGTTAAGGACTATGTTGGTGACATATTAGGAAAATCCAAAACCAGGGCCGACCATCCAATAGTGTTGCATAAGATATTTGAAAGATTATGGGAGTACAAAGTTAGATTCAATCTTAAAAAAAGTGTGTTCAGTGTAATTTCAAGAAAATTAATTGGCTTTATTGTGTCTCGTAGAGGTATTGAAGTCAATCCAGCTAAATTCCATGCTATAACTAAGATATCACCACTAACCAATTTAAAACAATCTATAATTTTTAGGGTAGGATCTATTCAATCTGATTCTTTATCTCTTAATTAGCAGACAAGTGTCATTTATTTATGCACCTTTTGAAGAAACAAGTTGCATTTCATTTGGATGATCACTGCCAAACAACTTTTTAATATCTCAAAGACTATCTTGTTAATCTACCTATTTTATTACCTCCTATACCAGGAAAGCCATTCTTGTTATACCAATTAGCTACTAATAATGCTCTAGGGGTACTCTTGGCTCAACATCATGACAATAGAAAAGAACATGTCTATTATCTAAGTCATACCTTAGTTACATATGAACATAACTATGCACCTGTTGAAAAAGCTTGTCTAGCCATGGTTTTTGTGGCTCAGAAACTGCACCATTACATGTTGAATAATAAGACCATGGTCATTTAAAAAGTAGATCCACCTAAGTATCTACTATCTAAAACAACTTTACAAGGTAGAATGGCTAAATGAATCATGCTTCTCAGTGAGTTTGACATAGAATATGTCAATCAAAAGGCAATTAAGGGACAAGTTCTTATAGATCAATTTACTGAAGCACTTCTCATAAATGCATAACCACTCACATTTAAATTTCTTGATGAATCTATCATGACTATCATTGACACACCCCTTGAGGAGCAGCTCTGGAAGATATATTTTGATGGTTCATTTACTCCACATGGGTAAGGGGTAGGCCTATTGTTTATTACACCACATGGGGATCTAATCCCTAAATCATTCATAATCAACTTTACTTGTACAAAAAACATGGCTAAGTATGAATCACTTGTTGTAGGTCTTCAATAAGTAGTGCATTGGAATATATCTCATATCCAATTTTATGGTGATTTTTAGTTAATCATCAATTAGGTCACAAAACTTTTTCAGACCAAAGATGAGAAGCTAATTCCATATAAAGCCATGGTCGACACTCTTAAATAATAAATTTCGAAAATTCAATTTGAGGACATACCAAGGGCTAGTAACAAAATTATATATGCCATGGATACTATTGGCTCTTTGATTTGACAAATAGATAAAGCTAGAGAGTATCAGTTCCTCACTGAGAATTTGCCAACACTAGCTCATGAACCTTCAACCATTGTCATGATTTGTGATATTGTTGGTCCTAATTTTATCTGGTAATTAAAACTTTAAAAAGACCTTCATGACCATGTTTTTCCACCTAATGCATCTCAAAAAAAAACCAAAGCCTTCATTCATCATTCCACTCTTTATACTCTACCAAGATCCACCCTTTACCATCATAGTTTTGATGGAACTCTACTTCATTGTTTAACTTTGACAGAGTCTACGTTATCATTAAGAGAAGTTCATGAAGGAGTATGTAGAGCCCATTGTAATAGGGTAGTCTTATCCAAAAATCTCTTACATACTAGTTATTTTTGGCCCACAATGGACATAGATTCCACTGCATATGTAAAGAAGTGTGACAAATGTCAATGACATGATAATCTAATTCATGTCCCAACAAGAACTCTAAAATTGATGTTGGCACCATGGCCATTTTACATATGCAGACATGACCTCATTGGGAATATCAAACCCACTTCATCTGATGTCCATAAATATATCTTGACCACCATTGAATATTTCACTAAGTTGATTGAATCTATACCCCTCACTTGCGTAATAGGAAAGCAAATTTCCAAATTCATCTTCAACCATCTCATTTGTCACTACAGTATTCCCTCTAACATTATATCTAATAATGAAGGATCATTTAAGAACAAGGATGTAGATTAGTTATTTACTGAATATAACATCACATAACATTTTTCTATAACATATTACCCTCAAGGTAATGGCCAGGCTAAAGCATCCAACAAAACCATTATCAATATCCTCAAAAAAATTGTTAATGATACTGGTTGTGATTGACACCTTCAGATATTCCCTACCCTTTGGCCATTCCAAATGAATCATCGTACCCCCATAATATGCACTCCATACTCACTTGTTTATGATATTGAATCCATCCTTCCCATTGAGGTCAAATTTATTTCATTACACATCTCTTTGTCCTAGATGATCATGACTATTGAGTAGCTCACCTATAATAGATATATGTACTTGATGAGAAATTCATAGCTATGCTCAATAATCTTCAAGCATATCAGAACCAACTCAAATACCACTATAATTAGCATGTTAAGTATTGAACATTTGAACTTGGTGATCTTGCTCTTAAATAAAACCATAAGAATACAATGGCTGAGAAGAAACATAAAGGGATATTCAAACCAAAATGGATAGGGCCTTTGATCAATACTATAGATTATGGATTAGGAGCATACATGCTTACCACATTAGATAGAGATGAACTTCTAAAGCCGATGAATATTATTCATCTCAAGTGGTACTATGCTTGAGCTCTAAGGTGTATTATCTATAAGGACCATTTTAGTTATGCCATTTTATCATTATTCTTCTTTGTACAAGTACTATCCTTATCTGTCCTCTTTTCCATATCCACTTTTTGTTTCCAACCTATCAATCTAGTGTGTTTTAAAAGCCTAGCCCATTTAACCTTAGTTTTTGACATTTATCATGCATTTTCAGCATCAAGGTATCTAATTAGTTTCATAAGTTGGTTCAAGTACATCAGATAGAGATCATATTTCAAGATAGTGTGATATAATTTTTGGTAGTTGCATCCTTCATTTTTTATTCCTTTCTTACCACCGGTCTTGTTACTAATTATAACCACCTTTGGGAAAATTAGTACCTTTGATCTATGCCATTATGTCTTGGTTATAACCACCTATGGGTAAACTAGGGTCAACATTAACCCTTGATGTACCAACTTGCCACTTCCTCTGTCATACTATGCCTTTTTACCAACTGTCCCTATTTTGTTTAAATTGGTTGCTACACTAGTCAAATTATATTAAGCACAAAATATATTGAGAGGGTAGGTGAATCAGTATATTATATATCTTTTCACTTAATCAAATCACTTTTCTTTAACAACTTAATCACACATTCAATATATGTAATAAAACTAAAATAATAATATGCACCACACACGAGAGAGAGAGAGAGAGAGAGAGAGAGAGAGAGAGAGAGAGAGAGAGAGAGAGACCAGATTTTTATGTGGAAACCCAAAATGAGAAAAACCATAGAAAATAATCTCAAGTATATGAATGATCACCAACTCAAATTACAAAGTTTATAAGCACCAACTTGCAGGAGCACCAACCCCTTTGTTGAGCATTAACACAACAACTATTTATGATCTCCAACCCACAAGAGCACCAACCCCTTGCAAAGATTTATGAGCACTAACCCATAAGATCACTAACCCCTCTTGTGTATGAAACACAACTATCTCTCAATGTTTTTTACTCAAAAAATGTTAAAACTCTACAATATCTCCTACTTTTCTCTTTTTGAAAACAAATACAAACCATGCACTCTCTCACATATTAAAAATGGCTTCTCAAGCCTTTATTTATAGCTTTCCAAATTATCTTTGGCATTCATACTTTGTAACCCTTCAATTTTCATGGAAAATGGTGCCAAAATTGCATGACCATTCATATCCTTGCATTTGAAAAGTCATATGGTGACCCTTTATAAACAAAAAGAATCCTTTCCTCTTTTGTCTTTATCTTGGTGACTTTTCATATTCCTCAAAGTGTCTCTTCATGGAAAAATGTGCCATACCATCTTTTGTCTTCACATGGTGACTCTTAAAATTCCTCAATATGATTCTTCATGAGAAAATGCATCCCATTCCTCTTTTGTCTTTACCCCGTGACTCTTTGACTTCTCCATAGGCCCTCTTTTGACTTATATGCAACCAAAAATATATTTGTTAATGTTAAATAAATATTAACACACATTAGCCAAGATATGAATATTAAAAACATCATTAAATGTAATGGGGCCTTTATCACCAATGCTAGACCTTTAACATCAATGAAAAAATTTACAACAATCTCCCCCTTTGTCATTGATGGAAACCTCCAACTAAAATTGCAACATCTTAAAACATACACATACTACCATCTAAAAAACATACAGTAACTTTCCCTTACTATAACAACCTATACATGTTCCTTGTACCTATTTTAAACCTATTTTTGCACCTATACCTATACCTATACCTATTCCTCTCATCCTTTGACATCAATGGAAAAGGCCTATCATGGATCTAACACTTAGCTCCCCCTCAACTGATGTTGATCCTCAATGGTAGGATGCAAAATAAATTACTTCCAACTTCTCTCACTAATACTCAAATGTGTCTTTTGGTAGTGCCTTTGTAAAAACATATGCAATCTACTCTATAATACTAAAATATTCCATCTTAACTTATTGATCTACAACCTTCTCTCTCAAGAAGTGATATCTAATGGGAATATGTTTTGTTCTTGAATGCATTACTATATTCTTCAAAATATTAATAACACTTTTGTTTTCACCAAAAAAAAGAAATAGGTTCATCATATTTTACCTTGATATCTTCCAAAGTTTGCTTCATCCAAAGCACTTGAGTACAACACAATATCATTGTAATATATTCTATTTATCTATAAAAAGTGATACTAAATTCTATTTTTTGCTTAGCCATGATACTAAGCTATCACCAAGGATGAAATCTCCTCCACTTGTACTTTTTCTGTCAACTAAGCAACCTACCCAATCTGAATCTGTATAAGTAACCAAAGTGAAATCTCTCCCTGTGGGAAACCATAATCCACAATGCAATATCCCTTTGATATATCTAAATATTCTCTTCACCAACTGAACATGACTATCTTTTGGAGCTAACTAATATCTTGCAACCATACCTATTTCATGCATAATGTCTAACATCGATGTTGTCAAATATAAAATACTACTAATCATAGATCTATACAAAGATTGATCTATAATAGGTGAATATTCATGCTTCCTCACCTTACTTCCTATACACATTGGTGTGCCAATTTGTGCACAATCTTCAAAACCAAATTCTTTTAACATTTTCTTGGCATATTTGCTTTGAAATATGGAAATTCTTTTATCTGATTGAAATATATGCAATCCTAAGAAAAATGACTATTCTCTAAGCATATACATCTCAAATTATTTTTTCATATTATCTAAAAATTCTTTTGTCATCTTTTAAATATTTCCTCCAAAAATGATGTCATCAACATATACCATAATAATCAATTGATGCTCACCTTCTATTTTGATGTATAGAATACTATCAACAAATCCTCTTTTAAAACTTTGATCCTGTAAGTATTTTTCAAGTCTTGCATAACAAGCTATAGGAGCTTGTTTCAATCGATACAATGCTTTCTTTAATCTTCATACATGACTACTAACATTTGAGAGAATAAATCACTCAGGCTACTCAATGTAGACCTCTTTATCTAGATTCCTATTTAGAAAGGCAAATTTGACATCTATCTAAAACACTTTGAAGTTTTTAAACACTTCATATGAAAGAAACATTCTAATAGCCTCTAGCCTTGCAATTGGTGCAAAAGTTTCTTTAAAATCTATTCCCTCAATCTAAGCATATTCTTTATATACTAATCTTACTTTATTCTTGGTCATTTCTCCATTTTATTTTAACTTATTTCTATAAAACCATTTTGTTCCTATCACATCATGATCTTTTGGTCTAGGAATTAATTCCCAAGTATCATTATTTTCTATCTAATTTAATTCTTCATCCATTTCCTTAACCCAATGCTTATCATGTCTAGCTTCTGAAAAAGTTCTAGGCTGAATTTTAGATATCAAAGAAAAATTAACTTGTTCAGATTCACTTACTATCATTTTTCAAGTACAAATTCCTTCATTTATGTCCCTAATGATGTCACTTTCATTATGATTTCTCTAAACATATTTGGATGGAGTTTTGGTATCCATTTTATCCTTCTTCTCATCTTTATCTAATTCTTTAAAATCTTCCTCCTCAATGATTTTAGGACTGTCTACTGGATCACTAATTCTTTGTGTTCCATCTTCTTTTATCCTAACAATTGCACTTTCAACAATTTTCTTGGTTCTTTTGTTATAACATTTATAAGCTTTACTTTTGCAAGAATAACCAATAAATATACCTTCATCTACTTTGGATTCAAACTTACCAAGTTTTTCATCAGTTCTCTTTATGAAGCATCTACTATCAAAAACTCTAAAATAATCAATTATTATTGGTTTGTATTTCCATAGCTCATAAGGAGTCTTGTCACTATTGACTCTCAATAATTCTCTATTTTAAATATGCACTATTGTAGTAACTACCTCTCTTTAACATTAATCTACTATCTTGGATTCATTTAGCATTGTCCTTGCCATCTCCTGAACTATTCTATTTTTCTATTCAACTACTCCATTTTTCTATGGAATTCTAGCTAATGAATAATATATATTTATTATATGGTATTTAAAAAACTCAATAATCTGATCTAACATGAATTCTCCTTCTTGATCTAATCTTAGACACTTTATCTTCAAACTGATTTCATTCTCAACTAATGCTTTGAAATGTTTGAAATCTTCTGATTTTTTCTGTAAAAACATTACCCAAGTCATATGTGAAAAATCATCAATAAGCAACATGAAATATTTCTCACCTTGAGTACTTTGAGTTTTCATAGGTCCACACAAATTATTGTGAATAAGATCTAACACCTGAGTGGTCAATTACTCTTTTGTTTTAAACCACCTTCTAGCCTACTTCCTATGCTGATAAGGTTCACAAAGCATGTTGAATGGCTTTGTAATCTTTGGAATATTTTTGACTGCTTGATTCTTATTGATGTTGATAAGATTATCAAAATTTATGTGTTCCATTCTCCTATGTCATCACCAACTTTCTTCAATCTAACTCAAACAACATTTTTGACCTTTGATGTCTTATTATATATACAAATTATTGCCTATTCTATGAGCATCTGTAATTAGCACATCTGAATCTTTTCTCCTAATTTCACAACCTTCTACAAAAAAATTTAGTATGTGCCCTTGATCACACATTTGACTTACACTCAAAATATTATGCTTAAGACCTTTTACATATAAACCATTTTTAGTTTTAGTTCTACCATTATCCAAACTTAGTGTACCTTTTCTGGTAATTCTAGTAGTATTATTATCTCCAAATTTAATTATGTCACTATTGATCTTCTTCAAGGTTATGAACTTGCTTTTGTCTCCTGTCATGTGCCTCAAACATCCACTATCAATGAACCATGGATTTTATTCATTTCTTGCATGCAAAGCTTTCTTTACCAACATAGATTTTTTAGGTTATTTCTTCTGCCATGAACCTATCTAAACTTTCTTCTTGATGAATGGAGCCTTGAAACTTTGATCCTTCTTGACTGACTCAAACACTCTTGTACAGTACCAGGCTATGTGTTTGAAGTTATTGCACTTGTAACACATTATGGCCTTTTCATTAAAGCCTAATAAAGGAGCAAAAGAGTTGTGGCTTCTATTTAACTCTGCATGACTTTCCTTCTCCTTATTTTTGAAATTGTTGGCCCTTTTTTGACATTCTATTTTTTTATAACCATATCCATTACAATAAAAATAGTAACCATAGACATAGGACCTATTTATGTATCTCTAACTTGAATGCCTTTTGTAGTTATGTTCCCTCCAGCTTTTTTTGTTTGAGATGTCCTCTGTATTCTTAATTTCTTTCTTTTTTATTTCCTCTTTTGTAAGAGCTTCAACATAGCTCTTTCATTTTTCCTTATCTATGAAAGTAGTGGCCTCCCCTTTCTTTTTTTCAAATTTGATACTGGTCTTATCTAACATTGATCTTTGACTTTCTAATATCTTATTCAACATATTAGTGCTATTCTCAAATTTTGAATCATTGATTGCTTTATTTGTTTTCTCAAGAACTAATTTTAAAGAAGCAATTTCAATAACATACCTTTCACATTCTTTACTTACTTTTTGTAACTATGTCATTAGATATTCTTCATTATTCTTGGATTCTTCAAAGTGTGCTTGTAGATCTTCAATTATTTCCTTTGACTCGTTTTCATTTTTCTTGATATAGAGCTTTAATATTTGATTCTTCTTCTGAAGAAATTTTAACTCTTTTAAGTCACAAACAAGTTCTTTCAAATTAACTTTAGCTTCATCTTGTTCTTCTTCTTTATCATATGTACTTTTGCTTATGGAGGCATCTTCATGTAAGTCCATGAACTCTTCTTCTTCTAAATCATTGACTCCACTATCTTTGGCTGAGCTAGAATCTTTATAATACAAACTCTTCTTCTTGAATCCCTTCTTGAATTTTCCTTTCAAATTCTTCTTGTATGTAGACTTTCCTTCTTCATTATCACCATTACCCTTATCTGGGAACTTAGCTACAAAATGTCCAATATTTCTACAATTAAGACATTTAAAAATTAATTTTCCTTGATATTTACTTGTGCCCTTTCTCAGCTTGTGAATGAATAGAGCTTTGTTGTCATCTTCATCATTGCTAAAACTATCACTTGATTCTTAAATCTTAGCCTTCTCTTTTTTGATGTCTTGAAAGCAAATCCTCTCTTTCAAGTTTTCTCTTGTTCATTTCACATCTCATATGTCATAAGAATACCATGTAGCTCATCTATCTTTAGCTTGGCTTAATTCTTTATCTCTTCAATTGCCAAAACTTTTGCATCATATCTCAATGGTACAGATCTCAAAACTTTTTGAACCCTAAGTGATTCTTCTAACTTTTCTCCAAGACCTTAAACATAATTAACTATTTTATCAACCTACAAAAGATAACTTGCTATATTTTCTTCCTCTTCCATCTTCAAACTCTCAAACTATCTTCTGAAAGTCTATAGCTTAGCTTGCTAAACTTTTCCATCACCTTTGTAAATATTCTCAAATTTTACCCAATTTTCATGAGTAGATTTACATTGCATAACTTTAATAAATTATGTTTCACATAAACCATATAAAATAGCATTTAAATCTTTAGCGTTACTTTCACTTTCTTTCTTTTCTATTAGAGTAGTTACAAGTGTATGTGGCTCTTCATATTCCTCCACCACTACTTGCCATATGTCGAATCCAAGGGCCATCAAATAAGTATTCATCTTTATGCTCTAAAAAACATAATTTGTCTCATCAAACAAAGGTGACTTATTTGTATAAAAACCTTCATGTGATCCCATCATCATGCTTTCCTGGTCTACCTTCAAGCTATAAAACTTTTTCCAAAGGAACCTGCTCTAATACCAATTGTTAAGCATGATATATATTGAGAGGGGGGGGGTTAAATCAGTATATTATATATCTTTTTACTTAATAAAATTCCTTTTCTTTAACCACTTAACCACACATTCAATATATTCAATAAAACTAAAATAATAATCTGCACCACGAGAGAGAGAGAGAGAGAGAGAGAGAGAGAGAGAGAGAGAGAGAGAGAGAGAGAGAGAGAGAGAGAGAGAAGTTTTTAATGTGGAAACCCAAAGTAGGAAAAACCATGAAGAACAATCTCAAGTATATGAATGAGCACCAACTCAAATTACAAAGTTTGTAAGCACCAACTTGTAGGAGCACCAACACAACAACTATTTGTGATCACCAACCCATAAGAGCACCAACCCCTTGAAAATATTTGTGAGCTTAAAATCACAAGAGCACCAACCCCTCTTGTGTATAAAACAAAACTATCTCTCAATGTTTCTTACTCAACAAATGATAGAACTCTATAATATCTCTTGATTTTCTCTATTTGAAAACAAATACAAATCATGCACTCTCTCACATATTGAAAATGGCTTCTCAAGCCTTTATTTATAGTTTTCCAAATGACCTTTGGCATTCAACTTTGTGACCCTTCAATCCTCATGGAAAATAGCACCAAACTTGCATGATCTTTTATATCCTTGCATTTGAAAAGTCATATGGTGACCCTTCATAAGCAAAAACATCTTTTCCTATTTTGTCTTTATTTTGGTGAATTTTCATATTCTTCAAAGTGTCCCTTCATGAAAAAATGCACCATACCTTCTTTTTCCTTCACATGGTGACTCTTGGAATTCCTCAAGATGACTCTTCATGAAAAAATGCATCCCATTTCTCTTTTTTCTTTACCCCATGACTCTTTGACTTCTCCATGGGCCCTCTTTTAATTTATATGCAACCAAAAATATATTAATTAATATTAAATAAATATTAATACACATTATCTAGGATATAAATATTAAAAATATCATTAAATGCAATGGGACATTTATCACTAATGCTAGACCTTTGACATCAATGATAATATTTCTAACAAAATCCTCTATTGTAAGGGTAGAACTATAGTGACTTTAGGTTATACTATGGGACTATGTAGGCAGCACTCAATACTTGTTGATGTTAGCTTAGTCACCCTTTTCCCCATGTTCTCATCATTTTTTGAGTAACCTAAGCCACACTCTCATTATTTTTCAAGAAACTTAAGGCACACTCTCACCATTTTGTGAGAAACCTTAATTTAAATGATCTCACCATTTTGTGAGCTTGAACAATTTAGTGTCTCATCATTTTCCATTGAGTTGAGACACTCCAAAATAATTCTAAAAACATTTGAAAAATTGTTAGAAAAGAAAAAAAATATTAACCACTTCTTTACCTTAAGGATTCTGGGAAGCCTTACTAAGTTACAAGCAAATCACTTATCATTTAGTTTCCCCATCCTTTTTGGCCTTTTTATCTCATGCACTTACTATTTTGCAAGACCATTCCTCTTCTTCTCTCACATCCATTCTTTTTATTTTCATCAGTTATCACATTCTTACCATTCCCTGAGAGAATTACATTTGGCATGAAGTTTTTTTATTGGATATTACATCCATGGGACTATATAGGTAGCATTCACTTGCCTAGTGCATATGGATATAACTTGACCACTCCCTTCCTTTTATTTTATTCTTGCATTTTGTTCATTTGTTAAGTTATCACCTATTTTTTAGTGGTAATATTCATAGGGTTTTTATTGTAATATTTGTTTGTTTACTTCTACTTATTTTATATATTTGTCTATCTATTTGTTTGCTTTCATCACTATTTCCTTGATTTAGTTTATGTGTGTTCATTGGGTGATTCCTTGCCCACACTTACACTTGAATCCATCCATATTTAGATGTTTACATTGTCATCATGTTTTCTATCATTGATGCATTATTTTATACTAAATATTGGATTATGGGAGTCAGTCCTCATGCATATTTGAACCAATTAATCATGATGTTATACCATGATACCTACCGATATGTACTAAAACAAACCTTAGCTTCAAGAAGTATATTAAGCAATGGTAGAATCTCTTCGACACTAACATTCTGATTCCATCCTAATCATATCCAAAATAGAGTAATTAGCCACAAAAGAATTTCAACCTTTATTAGTTTGAATGAGCATCTCCCTACTAGTAAGTTTTTCCAATTCATCATTACCCTCTATGTTAAGTCATAATTATCCTTAGCTAATTTTATCATGTTTGCCATAATCAAGGTCCAATTATTATAACCACCTATGGGCAAATCATTGCACATTGCCCTACCTGCATTTCTAAATGATTATAACTATCTTTAGGCAAATCATTATGTTGTCACCACTTTACTTTTTATACCTATATAAGAGCATTTTATTATCTTGTTTGTCTATCCTAACTGGGGTAGCTCCATCTTCTTAATGATTATAACTACCTTTGGTCAAATCATTGTGTTATCATACCATGTTGCGACTATCAGGGTAAAATTTTTTATAACCAAATTTAGGAAAACCATTGTTCACCATCCCACTTGACTTATCAATGATTTTGACTACTTTTTAAATATCATTATGTTTTCACCCCATCATATTTCCTTTATTTGATCCCCTCATTTCACTTCTTATCAATGGACCATTTTTTGACTTTCTTGTGCCAACCATTCCCTCAAGGGGGGAATTATATGGTTAATTTATCATCATTGTAGTTGTAGGCATACAAGACCTTTTCATTCTTTGAGAATATGTTACTATGATTATGGCTGGTAATGCATTCCCAAACAAGGGCAAACTATAAACACCTAAATCTAGCCATCAATAACCTCTAATTAGGCTTTTGGCTAATTTTCACCTAAAATGCACCATTTGGCTTAAAAATAGTAAAACATGCTAAATGATGTGAAAATGATATATTCAAGTGCCAATTTTGCATAGGGTATCCCTAAATATGGTAATGTAACTTATGGGCTAACTAACTTTGATCAATTCATTTTGAGTCAAAATGTGAAATTAGCACTTGGGGGCTCTGGATTGTTCTTTCCTATCAAATCTTATACATAAGACATGTGCCTTTGTTAATTTTTTTGGTAACATCATAAATAGGAATATGGTTCCAACACATCTAACAATACCTTCCAATTCCAATTCAGTCAAATTTTGGACTAATAATAAGGCATTCTAATCAATTTGAGTAATTTGTGCACAAAGTACTTAAACATGCTTAAGAGCTAATTAACCCAAATCAAGGTCTAATTAATAATTTCATAGAAACTTGTTGAATACTTGTTTTTATAAATGATTATTGAATATTTGCATCATCAAGTGACCTCATTTCTTAAGAAAACATCCCTAGGCCATAAATGCCATGAATATCAAGATTCATGCCTCCCATGCCTCATCAATGCCTTCAATGATTCCGTCCATGCCTCTTAATTTACTCTTTTTCCAATGTCATGATGAAGATAATTACAAACTTAATTCAAAAAATTAAATTAATCCTCAACCACACATCTCAATCTTGAGATGGATGGTTCAAGTTGATTATAGACATTCTCAAGAATCTATAAATAGAGAGGCCATGAGCATCATTTCCAAGCTATTTTGGTGAAAAGTTATAATGCACAAATGTCTTCAAGAATACATTAAAACTAATGTTACCATGAAAAATTGATTCCAATCCAAGCCAAGCCACAAGCCAAAGGTGCCAAAGAGAGATGGAGGTAGCCAAGCTTCCATTGCGAAGGCCTTCATGAGCACAAACTGAGCAAGCCACCACTACAAAGGCATTTGGAGCATCCAAGGAAGGTGAAGGATTTTTTTTGTTTTCATTCCTTACTTTTTAGTTGTGTTTGTCATTTTCTTTTGTTAACTAAGCTCTCCCTAGTGTCTAGGCCTAGAGATGTTATGTTATTAGTGTGTTTATTTCATTTTTTTTCCATTTTGGAACTAACACCATACTAACTATCCTCTCTTTAGTTAAATTAATAGATCGCAAAGTGGAATTAAACAATGTGGATGTTATTTGTACTAAACTTTAATGTTGCACTAAATTGTGAGGAATAAAACCCTATTTTTATCCCCACCTTGATATATGTACAAAATGTGAGTATGCAAATTGAATGTGTTGAGAAACAAGGATTGTTTGTCCCCACTCTAATATATAAATTGATTCTAGGTATGTAAACTTAATGTGTGGATAGAAAAGGATTGCTTTTCCCCACTCTAATATATGAACTAAATCTAGGTATGTAAATTAAATGTGGTGGACAAACAAGGATTACTTTCCCCTAATTTGATATCTAAACTTAATCTAGGTATGTAAACTAAATATGTGGATAAACAAGGATTGCTTTCCATTACTTTAATATCTAAATTGAATCTAGATATTAAATTGGGCATGGTGTAAGGCTATGGATCAACTGCTATAAATGGTCCTATGACCCAAACTAGTGAGAACCTAGTGACAATCCTAGTGATGATATTGAGTGTAACTTGTTAATCAAAATATATATATGAAGGGCATGTGCTCTACATCATGCCCCCTAATCTTAATATATGAGCAATGTAGTTGTGTATCTAAACATGTGTGTGTGTGTGTGTGTGTGTGTGTGTGTGTGTGTGTGTGTGTGTACACACACACACACACACAAGTGAACCAATATATCTAAGTAAACTTATGTGTCTTAATATTTGTATTTGAGTGAAACTATATATCTGAGTAGACTTGTGTGTCTAAATCTATGTATCTGAATGAAATTATATATCTGAGTCAAATATATATATCAACATGGTTATATTTGAGTAGACATATGTGTTTGAATACATGTATATCTATGTAGTTGTATCTGAGTAGACATGTGCATCAATGTAATCTTATGCATCTAAATATATGTATATTTGCATATACCTATATGTATAAATCTATATCTAAGTATACCATGTATCTATATTAGCCTGTGCATTTGAATATCTATATATCTACATAGACTTGTGTGTCTAAATAGTTATATTTGAGAATGATTATGTGCCTAAATCTATATCTGAGTGAATCTATGTGTATGAACATTTATATGTTTGAAGAAATATGTGTATTTCCCCCTATTTTGGTGAGATAACCAATACTGGGGTGAGGATGTCTAACAAAAAGTGGTAATGATCAGATGTAATGGTCTTAATTAGAAGGTGTAATGTTGTTTTATGTTATAATAGTTTATTTATTATGATATAATTGATTGTTGAAATTTATCATGGGATAAACACTTTATCTATATTAAATTTATTATGTAAATATCATTTTTCTCATTTTATAGAGTTAAAAGTTATTAGGATATTGGTTTAGAAAATATAGGGTGAGGCATATTGATGTCAAGTCCCATGTGCAAGAGATAGTTCAAAACATAGAGTTATAGTTCTTGATATATTATGTTAGTAAGAAGTTGGTATTAGTTGGTGAAATTGATGTGCAAGGTCAACCTTAATAAGGTGTTATCTGATAAATATGACTTAAATATATTATTGGATTAGTTTTTCAATTCATTTGAAGCACTTGAGTTGAGATTAATTATTTATCTGAGCTAGAGAATATGTTGAGGAGACGTAGATCAAATTTAACCTGATATAAGGAGGTGGATGAGCACATACTATTTCTTGTTACTATCATTTGTAATGCATCTTGTACTCTTTTTATTGAAAATATGATAGTTTTAGGGCCTATTTTGGAAAAGTGGTGCTTCTGTCTTGATATGGGTGTTATTACCTAAGACCTTGCACCAATGTCTAGGATATGGCACTATTGTCTAGTGTTATTATCATATATACAGTGATTATGTCTAGTATGATTGATTTTTAATGCTTATTATTATTAACTAGTTTTTTAGGACTATTTTAATCTTTTAGATTTATATTTTGTGTTTTTGATGTCAAATTTGTTTGTACTTGTTTATATTAATGCACATATAAGAGAGTTCCAGACCAACCTGATGATGGAAACCTTACAGGGTCTACCCCTAATGAACATCAAGATGGTTGTGATTAATAGAGTGGGTCTGGGTCATGTGAAATTCCTAGAGCCAATGTCTTAGGATAAGCACATGATCACTGCATTATGTAAGAGATGGGATATAGATACCTACACTTCCTAACTACCTATTGGGGAGATGACTATTACCCTAGAGGATGTGTACATGATCTTATAGATACCTATTTATGGGTAGAAGGCCATATTATAAGAGGATATGGGTGGTCAAGTTATAAATCAGACTTTTAAGTATTTACCTCTTATAGTTGTAAGGACTCATCATACAAGGAGGCATAATGATATATTATTGACACTGATTGTCACTTCCAATGTTTTATAGTTGTGGAAGTTATTAGTTATTTTATTAGATTTATTTTTGTCTATAAACAAAAGTGGGGTATCAATATCCTATAGGAGGCATGAGATAGTGAAGGATATAGAGGATTATGGTATCGTATATTCATGGGTTATATGATACTAGCCCACCTGTACCAGGATTTATATCATTTTACATAAGAGATTTATGGTAGAGGTATTAGGTCATCTATAGTATTCAATGTATGAGAACATAATAGTGATTAGGATAGTGTTGCCTTTATGAGATGATTGGGCCCACCCATAATAATTTATAGTTAGGTGTATTATGATGGGTCATCTTCCCAAGAGGAGCATGATGCAGTGTTGGCATGTGTTAGATAGTTTGATAGTTGGCTACATTATCTAGAGTCCCTACATGGGTTATGAGGAATGGATAGAAGATGGTGTTTAGCTTAGATATATTTGAGTGAGTTAGTGTCTAAATGACCATTGGCTCAATGTGTACAAGTAGTTCTAGTGTGAGAAAGTTATGTGATAGTTTAGTGTGATACAGGATATACCCCCAAACCAATGGTGTAGTTGAGGAGTTTTTAGGATCTTGTAAGGTTAGGTAGTAGGCCTAAACCATAAGCTATAGAATTAGTCTCAATTTCATTGATAAAACAAGATCATGTGATTGGCATACCAGATATATATGATGTAGGAGTTATTGATGCTTATATAGCCTGATAGAGAGATCATAGATGGGCACCTCTATTTACAAGAGTTAGGATTGTTATAGAGGATTTACTAGATGTGAATCCCTTTTGGGCTGTTGATGGTAAGTTTTTATTATATGTTTTTACATTTTATGTATTTGTTTACTCTTTTACTTGGCTAAGAATCATATATATTACATCAATATTTGTAGTTTCAAGTGATGATGACTACTGGGAGACTACCATCGAGTCTACACTTCACATATTCACATTACATATCCTTAATGATGCCATAGAGATTGGATTAGTATAGAGGTCCAATGATGTTGCTGATGTTCATGCCCATTTATTACATTGAGATATGATATCTATTAAAACATATAAATGAGTGGGTGTTAATAGAGATGAGGTATGATGATCTAAGTGGGCCAATAGTTAGATAGTGGATGACTATATACATATGTAGTGAGAGCATGTAGAGTGTATGCCTGAGTTTGGTATATATCATGAGAGAGAGAGAGAGAGAGAGAGAGAGAGAGAGAGAGAGAGAGAGAGAGAGAGAGAGAGAGAGTAGCCTTAGTCATTGATAAAGGTTAGGAGGGAGAGTGGATCCTCTAGTTATAACATGGATATGTCTAAGAGTGATAGTGAAGGGGCTATTCCTGATGGCCATGTCCACATTATTGAGTCATGTACAATGCTTGTATTGATAATATATTTTAAGTTATATATATAGATACTCATTATTATATTGGTATCTAGATGTAGTTATATTATGTATTCTTATATGTGTTTAATTGTTTTAAATGCTGATATTGGTATATGGTATTTTTTAAGAGAAGGTAATGAATCTTTATATGTTTACAAATGTTTTGGTATTTATGTGTAGTGGAAAAGGAATGTTATTTATTGGTATAGGTTTTATAGGTGTTTCATAAAATATCTACATGTAGATCATGTTACTATAGTATGCACTATTTAAACCCATATGACATGGTGAATCAATGTTCATACTACTCATGTTGTGTCAGTGTAAAAGTAGACTCTAAAACTAAAACTAAGTGTGATACACTGTTAGTGGCTAGATGTGTAGACTCTATAGATAGTAAATAGCTTGATTGGTTGTGTGCTAAAATTATACTATGAGCTCTATGATCTCTAAAAAATATCTTAGTTGGCTATTGTACTATGTTTTGGTGTTTGTGATCTCTTAAAAATATCTTGACCAGTGGTCAAACTGAGGGTGTATTTTGATCCTTGTAATTATCTCCAAATATCTTGATTGTGTTAGGGCCTCGCCTTTTTATGATTTGATATACTATTTAAAACATTATTATTATTGATGTCTAACTGACTATTTTTTTTATTTACCTAAGTTGGATTATGTGGTTGAATTCGATGCAGTGATATTTGGACTGTAGGTTGATGACTTAGCATGTTTTAATTTTTCACTTGATTTTATAGATTACTACTACAATTAATATTTCATTATAGTTTTATAATTATTTATTGATTATTCAATTAGGTACTAATGATTTACTTTCTATGGTTGTAGGCACCTTTATATGAGCTAGGTTGATGTTGGCATTGGTACATTGGGGTATCAGAGTGACTTCTAGGTAGTTGAATGAATTATGAAAGGTATCCATTATTTTTAGTTACTTTCCCCACCATTGGATAATCTTGATTATTTGTTTGTTATGTCATTGTCTCAAAATTTATACCTTATCTGATTTTATTTTTTCATACTATTTTGTACTATTGTGTATTTTTCACATGATTGATATGGAGTCAATTTGATTATGTTATTATTATTTTTACATTCCGTAGTGAACTCCTCTTCTCACCTCAACAAATGACTCATCACTCCTTTCTTGTGAACTTTGCTTGTTTAGACATGGATTCCCTAAATACTTACTTAGACCTATCCCATGACACATCCCAACCACATGAAACATTACCTAGACTACTTGGTATGTTTTGGTGGCATGGTTATTTCATTTGGTAGCATTAAAATTAAAATTTTGTTTTAAATTGTTAATTTTTATTATTATTTTAATGGTTAATTATTTTATTAGCTATATGCTTAATGTCTTGACTTATAGAGATGGTCATTTATGATCATTGCATTAATGTAATTTTTTGTGGGGGTTACTTTGGAAAGTTGTCAGTGATAATGGAGGATGTTTTCTCTCTCCTAATATTAAATATGGGAATTGAATGGGGTATGTGGAGTTGGACAATTGCAGTGGGGAGTTATTCACTAGGTGGAAGGATTGGATGCATGTAGGAAGATGGATAAAAATGGAGGAAACCATAGGAAGATGCTTGATTGATTTTTAACCATGGCTACATGAAAAATAAAGGTTTATTGAATCTAGTTTTAATCTTGCTGGCTTTTTGTGTGTTATTTCTCTCTTTGCATTTTTGAGTAAGAATTTTGGATTGTTGTTTGGTTATAATTTTTAAAGAAAATTATAAAGGATTGAGGTTGCATACACATCCAAAAGTCTTAGGACTTCTAGATGACTATCCAATACTTGATATGGTTCAATATTCCATATTGGATACAAACATGCAAAATGGGTTTGATATATATTATCTAGTTTATATATAGTTTCATAATCATATGAATGTTGGCCTATAAGTGTTAGCTTTTTTACGTTGAATGCTTTCATTCTACATTTAAATGGTTTCCTAGATGTGATTAAAATTTCTATGGGTTAAAATATGATTTCACTTGGTTGGGTTGTCGACTCTATTATATTGAGGAATGGGTCGAGGGATTTATTGCTTTTACTTGTGTAGATTTTATATTTAGTTTTTGGGTAATTACCCTACATTTTATTTCAATATCCTATCTCTAACGGTGGCTTGGATTTATATGCATGCATTTGAATATTTAACAAATGGGTCATTTTTTACTAACCGTGCACCTTGAGTTTAAAGTATATGTTACTATATTATTTTGTTTACTCAAACTAGTATATTATTGAAATGGGTCTAGGCCCTTGTTTAAATTGATTGTATATTTTTTTTTCATTTGGTTCTATTTTGTAAATGTTGGTATCTTTTATATATTAAAGGGGGGTGAGTTTATATCCTATCGATGGTTTCCTAGAATGAATTCTTAAACTAGGTTCATTGATAAAATGGTCAAAGCACCTTATATGCAATTGCATGATGAGTTTTGCTTTTGGGTTAAAGTTGGAATCGATTGGGATTTCTTTAATAATTTATTAAGAGTTTATATATATATATATATATATATATATATATATATATTTGTGTTTCCTTTGATGGCCCTCTACATATTACTTGAATGAAATGATTCAGGTGGCTATGGAAATTCTGTGTGTCTTCTTTTTAAATTTTCTTCATGTTACTTAATGGCCTATCTTTGTTGGGTTTTAACATGAATATAGGGTGTTTTATATTATATTGAAAACTTTGAGGAAGTCAGGTGAAATTTGTTAGAATTTCAATTATATATATGTATATAAGGGTTTGATTTTTATAAACTACAAGTTTTTATTTTGATGAATGTCTCAAACTATTTTTATATCTATTTAGTGATTCATGTGAACCATATGAGGTCAAAAGACCTCATGATGATCCTACAAATCTAATAGATCAATTATAGATTAATAATTGAGTATTATTTAAATGTATGTTGAAATTATTGAATGTTGTTTGGGAATGTTCTATGGTTGAGTCAAATGAATGGGTTGACTAGTTATTATGCTTGTTTGATTTAATTATTGTATTTTGGATCGAGTGTGTGTAATGGTTGAGTTATACATTATAATTTATATTATATTATATGAATGTGTGAAACATATCCTTTTTAGGTCACCATTCCTAGACTAGGCATAAATAACTAATCATTAGTTGGTATACTTATATGCTTGGGTTATAAACTTATAATTGGGATGACATACGTTGATCATATACTTGGAGGGAATCCAAGATGGTTTTTTTGAGAGATATGGAAATGGACTTAGTTCTTAAATTCATTGATATATCCTTTGAATAGCCTACAATGGTTATCCCAACTTATGATTTATCTTGATATCAAGTTGATTATTTCCATCTCACCTCAATATGGTGTTTGTTTGTCATTCATTTGTGTTATGTTATTATGTTGAGATGTCCAATGGTTCAGAATTTGACATACGCAGAAATCCCTTCTTGACCTTGGTTACTAAAACCACCATCTAGCTAATGGTTGGGGTGGTAAGGTCCACCAATGGTTGGAATCATAGGGCTTGTTTGGAGGGTTTGTCTAATTGTATTACTTGTTGCTCCATTCCTAGATGATCTTGAAAACAATGTGAAAATGCAAAGCTTAAGTGTTAAAATGTTGGAGTTGCTTATATGGATAAAGCTAATTCCTTATACATGTCAAGTTATTAGAATGTTTAGATATAACTCATTCCTATTGGTAACTTAAAATATTTTTTGACATTATTAACATAATATTGATCTCTTGATTTAGCTATATGATCTTATTTAGTTAGATAAGATTACTTGATGGTTAATATGAGTAAAGGTTTACTCGGGCATATACATAGAGTTTACCTTGATGTTAAAATTATAGATAAGTATGTTGATTATACTTGATAAGTAAATTAGAGTTCAATTTAATAATGGTTATTGTTGATTCATTTAATAGATACTAGTGAATTATTTATATATGATGTTGTAACCATTGGAGGTTGTATAGAACATGGAGATTTCTTAGATGTTTTAAGCTATGCATGAATAATTATATTAGTCCAATCACACTTACTACTTGTGTATTAAGAAAACATAAATGAAAACTTTTATGTAATACATACTTCAAACATACTTGGTTACACCTAGAAGTATGTATAATGTTATTATTAAATATGGAAGTCTTGATTTCATTTCTCAGAGTTAATATTAGATTCCTTGATTGAAATGAGTAATTTTTTTGAGTTTAATTAGTTTGATAAGGGCTTCATGTAATTGAAACAAAAAATTATATAGGAATTTTAGAATGTGTTGTTGAGGAGTTGATCTTTTAAACTATCTTACATTACTCTAACATATGAAATTAAATGGTTAAATGTTGAATTCTCCTTGTTTGATATTGAATAAACAAATGATGGTTATATTCATACTTATTGATCTTTATCCCTATGAATTTCATGTGCTTTCATCTTCTTTTGATGGTAGAACTTGTTTACATTGTTGTGCCATGACATGCTCAACACTATTTTGTAAGAGTTCCTTCAATGGAATTTTTTATTTGGGTTCCACTCAATTTGAAACTCAACTGAAATTCTTGTTTCATATAAAAACACATTGATGATTGTATGAATTTAATGATGCAAAAAACTTTTGCTATTATGTACTTCTAAATGTTTGGTTCACTTGAAACTAATTGAATAAATGCATAGATTATACTTGTTCAAATATGAAACATGTTACTTTATTATATTTGATCATATTAGAAAGTATTTTATAAAGGGGATTATTTCCTTAATGAATTCCTTCTTATATGAGTGGATTAATGAGATAGTTTTTCATTATTTCAATAGAATTTTGAAATGAAGTATGGCTAGAAAATATTAAAATATATGTTAAGTTATATGACCTAAAAATGTTCTTTTCCTTTTGATTGTATAATTAATGATTAACTGAATATATACTCTTCGCTATAATATGTTTTGATTGCATCAAATTATCTTTTATTTGGTTATATCACATTAGCTACTACCAATATAATTTTGTAACATGAATTCGATTGTAGGTTTCCCCTACAAGTTATTTGATGAATAATGTTGTTGATCATAACTATATCACTATTCATTTAATCATATAAAAACATTCATACTTATTGATTGAGTGTTGTGTGAACTAAAAAAGAACATGTTTGCAATGGTGCAGTGACCTTTAGGTCATGAGGTAATTAACAACCTTGGCTAGTAGCACTTAATAGTTTATTATGAAGCTTTGAGTTTAAATTTGTTCTTTTTTATGCTCTCTTTTCTGCAATTATATTTTCTATAGTATACTTATAATAATTTAACATAAATATGCATGCATTAAATTGATTTTTTTTTGTTTATGATTTACATTTCTAAAATCATATATGATTATGATATTAGTTAAATAAATTAACTTTTACTCTTAATGAAGACTTGTTTAACCTAAATGATAGCATAACTTAATAGATTTATCCTTTTTGGTTAGATTGATCATAATTTCTTAACCATCCTCAAGCAGAACTTAAATCCATTGAAGAGAGTGAGGCATTTGCCTATGGCTAAGGAACTATAAATGGTCCTATGTGGAAGAATGAGTGCCACATATGGTGTTCGAGTCCTATCCATGTATGCATACATAGATATGCCCCGTGTTGTCCCCCAAAAGTAATAGTCATTTTTGGGACAACATTTGAACTATTTTGGTCCTACAAACCAAAATTATATCTTCCATTTCAAAAATTTGTCCTAGACTTTCAAATTCCTCATTTTCCAAGCTTCTCAAAAAATCTACAGACTTTTCAGGTTCAAAGGTTTTTGCAAGCGGTTTCAGTCAAAAGAATCAGTTTTCAACACTTAGTCATTCTCCGGGATTGGTTCAGAGCTTTAGTTCTATTGAAAATCTTCATCGGCAAGCATCTAAGTGTAAAAAAAGACTTGAATCATTAAACCATTGAACCATTGAACCACTTTGGTTCAAAGGTTCAATGGGTTCAAGGTTCAATGGCAGGTTCAACCAAAGGAACAGTTCAATGGCTCGGTTCATCCAGTGGTTCAACATCTTGGTTCAATGAATAGGTTCAATAGTAGATTCATTCACTTGGTTCATTTGATTGTACCATTGACTTGAAACATTGGTTTGAACCATTTTTGTTCAAAGCCTTGGTTCAACCGATTGGTTCAATGTCAAAGTTCAAAGGGGTGGTTCAATACAAAAGGAGACTTCTCAAAGGAATAGTGCCCTTGTGGAGGACACTTAATCCTTAAAATCACCCTTTGGAAGGGTCATTTTTCAAGGAAGCTGAAAGGTAATTCTTTCAAATTTGTTTAAGGCATTCAAAAATTGGCTAACACTTAATTCTTTCAGACTTCTGTCTGAACGAATTCCTTTGGATAAAAAGTCTAAAAGAATTCTAAGTAGCAAATGTAGGCATAGTCTGAAGACTAGTCAAAGATTTTGTAGAACAAATTTCTGTGGACTTTTGTCCATGGGAATTTTCCCTGGGTAAATTGTCCATGAGAATTTTCTGCAGGACAAATGTCAGTGGGAATTTTCCACAGGGATTTGTTCGCAAGAATTTTCCCCAGGGAAATGTCCATGGGAAACATTTAACCAAAGGAAGCCTCAAATATAAATCCTATGGATTTGTCTATGGGGACTATCAAGGCAAAGGGCTACTAAAGGACCTCAAAGGGCAAGTGCCCTTGTAGGGGACTCTCGATGGCCAAAGTAAAGGGCCCCTTCTGACCCATTCAAGGATCACTTCTTAAGGCCCAAAAGAGCAAAGCCAAAAGCCAAAATAAGACCAAAGGGTGACACCCCTGAAGATGTCAAATTTAGGACAGTGAACTGGCCGTTGAGAGCACATTGATAGGCATGTAAATGTCAATTTTAAAGTCCATGAAATAGCTGTTGATCCTTTGGATTTATAGACCCAAATACATTTCCAAAATTCAAGACCAAAACCAGCTAAAAGTGAGGAAAGACAGAACAACTAATGAATCTAGGGCCCAATTCAATTGACCAGAAAAGGAGGAACGATGAAGATAAGATCAGAATGCGAGGTGGACATTGAAAGTTGCAATCTTTCAATTACGTGGCTTATTTATCTACATTGAGAAGATCAAATCAGTAAAATGCCCCAAAGTTCTATCTTGTCTTCCTAACAGTTCCCAATGCATCATGATGTATTACTGTTATCGAATCCTTCTTGAAGTGGCTATTTAAGGGACCCTCTTATTGTAAAATATCTCTTTTTTGACAATTTGAATGAAACTTTTCCCAAATTGAGAGGCATCATTGAGACTTTATGCTCAGTCTGTTAATCATTTTTTGTTACTAGAATAAGAAAGCAAGGGACTTTTTTAGACTTTGTGCTGTGATATCTTTTCTATTTCATTAATTTAACAAGCAGAATTAGTAAAATTAGTCAGGAAGGTGTCTTGAAGAATCAACTGTGGAGAGACTTTGTGCCCCCATAGATGCCTTTAGTGTGTTTTATTTTTATTTCTGTGTAAAGAACATTGAGCTTTCATTGCCCTTGGTATATTACTCTTAAGCATTTTAGGTAGAGACTTTATGCTCTGTCTTGATTTGCTGGTTACCATACTCTCAGTTACATTTTGCTTTTATTTCTAGGAGTATTCTTGTCGCTGGCTGAATAGTTCTTCTAAAAGAAGAGGAGTGTTGTATGTCATTCCCTTGAGTTTTTTCTTTATTTTGTATACATTATCTCTGAAGAAAGAGAGATGGATGACTTGTCCTACCCTTGAGTATTATTTTCTATTTATACATATACATAACATATCCACAGGGAACCTCCCCTTGATGAGAGGAGAGAGCAGTCTCCTTCTGATGTGATAAACTTACACATTAGGATAACTAATCCTCCTACTTTGGCTGATCAGACTTATTTTGTTTACCAGTATGCTGATAGACAAAATATTCAACCAACAATTTTTGGTGACTCCGCTAGGGATTTACCTATTATCCATTTATAGTCTATCCATTCCATTCACCTTCACACCAACTAAGAAAGAACGCATAGTTTAAAGCCCCAACAAGGTCAATTCTTTTCCATTTTTGTTTTACAATTTGGCAGATTCAAGGTATACACGAAGCCAAAGGGCTAAAGGTATCATTGATCCTATGTTCGAGCTGGTACAATAAAGTGATTTTGATCTATTTCCTTCACCATCTCGTCTCCAATAAACCAAGAGCTTCCCTCTTACTAAAGCTAGATCTCCATTACTAGATGAAGTATCTAATTCTAATATTGATAAAGATGTGCCTATAATTACCCCTTTGAGATTTGTTATCCCTCCATTTTAGAATCTTATAATGGCAGTTCAAGGCCCTTAGGGTAATCCTTTTACTCCTCCTCTACATGAGCTTCCACACAGTTCTAGGAAGAATTTTCCTAAATTCTATGGTGATAGGAAAGTTCATCCTCATGAACACATTGCATCATTCAATATAGCTTGTGGAGTAATCAGAGTAGAATTTGAAGATGTAGTAGTCAAGATTTTTGTTGAAACACTACAAGGTGATGCTGCAGATTGGTTTTACCATTTACAGGCTCAATCTGTGACTGATTGGAATACTCTTAAAGCTAAGTTTGAAGCCAGATTTAAACCTACAAAAGATGCACATACACTTCTGGCTCAACTTACACAGATGAAAAAAGAGCCTCATGAGCCTATGAGAGACTTCATAGCTAAATTTGACAAATTGAGAAACAATTCCTGTCACTGCTCAACCTACAGCTGAGAATCTAAAATGCTTTTTCATTAATTCTCAGCTACCTGAAGTCAGTTTCCTCTTAAGACATGCTGGTCAAATAGATCTCACTGTAGTTCAACTTTTGACCACTGAAGTAGAAGATGATCTCATCTTAGCAGGGAAAATAAGAAGAGATCCAAATAGAAATAGAGCTTCATCATCTTTTGAATTTACATCTACAAGCACCACAAATCCAATGGTGTGGAAATTAGCAAATGAGTTACTTGCTCTCAAAAAGCAAATGGCTCAAGGAATGTCTTCTGCTCCAACATACAGAAGCACATTCCCAAATTAGTCATATTAGAGCAATGTTGCCAAAAACCAAAGACAACAAAATTGCCTTCCTCCTCCACAAGAGAAAATTTCCCTAGAAGTTCCTCCAACTAATTCAGCAATGGGATGTCTTGAAGCAGAATCAGAATTCTCTTATCAGCCTAAATTAAATCAAGAAAATGATGTTGATATCATTGAAGACAATCAAAAAGAATTAGCTAGTGACTCCCACATTGGTTTCCTAAATTATCAGGATGAACCTGGAAGCAAAGGAGAAGCTTCAGATGGATTATATGTAGTGTTTACCAGGTCTAAAAACTAATCAGTCTAGCAAGCTGATAAAGAGAAGACAGAAGAGCAACCATAGCCAATAGTCACAATTGTCAAGCATGGAACTAATCTACCTTTTCAATCAAAAGATCTGATAATCACTCAAAAGGTAAATACATCTATTAAATCTTCCCCTTCTACTTCTAATTCACAAGCTATCCCACTTGCCATCCCTCCTAAAATTTAGAAAGTTGAAGTACTTTTCTCTATACCTAGCTTGATTCAGCCATTTGACATAATTGATCATGTCAAAAAGTCAAAAATACAGATGTCTGAATTTGAATACTTGCAGTCTAATTTGGATCAACTGAACAAGCTGGTTCAATATGTTAAAAATTAGACCATCCTTGTAGGACAAAAGGCAAAAAAATTAATTCTTGATTCTCCAAAGAACATGCCTATTCTAAATAATCTGGTCATTACTCCTCTAGCTGTTGCTGGAAAAATAGAACCCTTCTATGTTTCCCTATTAATCAATGGCCATAAGCTAAGTAACTATATAATAGACTCAGGCACATTTGACAATGCCATGCCTGCTAAAGTCACTGAGTCTCTTGGTCTCACACTGACCAAAATGTTTGGGAGATGTTTCTCCATGGAGAATAAGCAAGTACCATTGCTGGGGCAAATCAAAGATGCCCAATTTGCATTTGCAGCCTTTCAAACAAGAGGATTGAAATGACTATCTTAGTGGTTGATGTCCCAGCAGCTTATGGCATTTTGCTTGGATGAAATTTATGCAAGGACATGGGAGGAGAATTGAACATGGATCTATCTGAGGCAAGGATCCCTGTCCAAGGTGTGATGAAAAGATTACTTCCTAAAAAGGAAGCAAGGTATGTAGTTACCAAGACATCTGCTCCTGAAGCTCAAATCTTTTTTGAATCCGTAGGTATGGGTAACTAATTTTTGTATATAGATGAAAAAGGGCCCTCCATATCTGATGAGGGAAAGTCTGAATTAAATTTAGTGTATGATGAAATTTGGACTCTAGAATTTGATGGTAGTTGTTCCTCTACTAGTTTGGGAGCTAGGATTGTCTTGATATCTCCTCAAGGAGATATGTTTCCTTCATCCTATAAATTACAATTCAGTAACACTAACAATACAACTGAATATGAATCATTGTTGCTAGGTATGAAGGCTGCTCAAGAAAGAGGCATCAAGTTTTTTCATGCTAAAGGGGATGCCGAATTAGTGGTCTGTCAAGTGAGAAATCTATATCAGACCAAGAATGAGAAGTTACACCACTACTGTAATTTGGTTTGGGACCAAATTGAAAGCTTTGATGCTTTTAACATTTCTGCCATACCCAGAGAGTCCAATGATAGAGCTGATGCCTTTGTTATTTCAGGAACTCTTTTAATTCCTCATTCTGATTTTAAAGAAGCCAAGTATACCATTGAGCTGGTCTATAGACCAAGTGTTCCTAACAATGCTAATCATTGACAAATATTCAATGATGATCATCAGATTATTGCTTTCTTGGAATAAAAAGACAATTTTGAACAGTTATATTTTGAAGGGAGTGAATCTCAAAAGTCTGAATCTATTTTTGAATCTAGTTCAGATGTAAATGAAGAATTCCTACAGTTGAAAGGAAACAAAATTCCTAAAGGCCTAGTTTCTCTTGAGAAGCTATTTGACAAGCATAATAGATTCGTCAAACAACAACAAATAGATTCAAATTTCTCTTAGGGATTTGACCAAATAAATCTGACCAACAAAGAAAATCCCAAGATGGTCAACATTGGTAAGTGTTGCACACTTGAAGAAAGATTTAAATTCACTTCTTTTCTCTGTCAATACATTGATGTCTTGGTGTATTCATATGAAGACCTAAAATCTCTCAGAGTTGATGAAATTTGCCATCACATTCCTCTCAAGGTTGATTCAATGCCTTACAAGTAGAAATCCAAACAATATAATCCAAAAATTTTAGGTACTATTATGTCTGAGATACAGAAAATGTTAAATGCTAGAATTATTTTCCTAATCCATCATTCTACATGGATTGCGAACATAGTGCCTGTAAGGAAGAAAAATGGTGAAAACTATATCTGTGTAGATTTTTGGAATCTGAATTAGTCATCTCTAAAAATTAATTACCCTTTGCCAATCATGGACCAAGTACTTCAAATAGTAACAGGATCAAAAATGTTATCAATGCTAGATGGCTTCTCAGGTTATAATCAAGTTGAAGTTATTGAAGCTGACCAACACAAGACTACATTCATCACGCCTTGGGGTACATTTGTATATAAAAGAATGCCTTCTAGCTTAATAAATGCTGGTGTTACCTTTTAGAGAGTAATGGACATGGCCTTCAAAGATGAGATTGGCAAATTCATAGTGGTCTATCTTGATGACTTAACTATCTTTTCAAAGCATCGATCTGGTCATGTACACCACTTACAACAAGTGTTGTAGCATTGCCACTAGAATGGTATTTCCTTGAATCTTAAGAAGTCTATTTTTGGAGTGATAGAGGGGAAACTCCTTGGACACACTATGTCCAAAGAAGGCATAAAGATTGACTCAAACAGAGTCAAGTCTATTCAAGAGCTGAATTTACCTGCAAGTAAAAATGTTGTTCACTCTTTCTTCAAAAAAGTGAATTTCTTACAGAGATTTATTCCTAAATTTGCTGAGAAGACAAGACACATTGTGAATATGATGAAAGGAAAAACTACCTTTAGCTAGAATAAAGAAGGTAAATCAATATTTCAAGATATCAAAGTCGCTATTGCTCATGCCCCTACCTTGGTTTGTCCAGATTACTATAAAGATTTCATCCTATACAGTTATGTGTCTGAGCATACTCTTTCAATGATTCTTGTTCAACAAGACAAGGAAGGTATAGAATCCCCTATCTCTTTCATGAGTTGCCCTCTCAAAACCCATGAAATGAAGTATTCAAATATAGAGAAGCAAGCCTATGCCGTGGTAAAAGTAGTCAAACATTTCTACTTCTATATTATGAATTCACATACTACTGCCTTAGTTCTTGACACTACAGTCAAGTCTATATTAACTCAGCAGGATTTTGTCACAAAGAGAGGTAATTGGATTGCAAAGATCTAAGAATTTGATCTAGATATAAAGCCGATAAAGCTGGTCAGAGGTAAAGGCCTTTGCCAATTAATGGCTGATAATAAGATAGAAGATATACAGTGTAAAGAAGCTAAATTAGAAGATGTGCCAATAGTCCTTTGTGTCTCCACTACCAACAAATGGTACTAAGATATTGCCTTTTTTTTACTTATGGTGAATGTCATGCTCATTTGTCTTACAAAGAAAGGAGGACTATCAGGTTGAAAGCTGCCAATTTTGTCCTTTGGGATAACGGCCTATACAAGATAAGCATAGATGGAGTTTTCCTTTACTGTGTAGATAAAGAACAACAAACCCAGCTTTTGAAATCTTTCCATAATCTGGCTTGTGGAGGACATTTTTTTACCCCTGTGACTGCTCACAAAATTTTGCGAGCCAGGTATTATTGGCTGACTCTTTTCCAAGATGCACATAAGTGGGTGAGGAAATGTGAACTTTGCCAACAATTTATTGGAAGACCCAAGTTGGCTACCCTGCCTCTCAAGCCAATAATCATAAAGGAACCTTTCCAATAATGGGGACTTGATTTTATTAGAACAATAAACTCATCTTCAAGTGCTGGACATGATTATGTCCCTACAGCAACTGATTATTTCACCAAATGGGTAGAAGTAATCCCAACTAAGCATGCTACTTCAGAAGTTGTATGTAACTTTCTCAAAGAGAATATCATTTTCAAGTTTGGAGTTCCACTCAAAATTGTTACTAATAATGCAACTTGTTTCACTTCTCAAGAAATTACGCAATTCTATTTTCATTATGAAATTACGCTCTCTCATTCTTCTAATTATTTTCCACAAGGGAATGGACAAGCTGAGTCCAACAATAAGAATTTGGTAACTATTATCAAAAAAATAGTAGATGATAATCAAAAGACATGGCATAAAGCATTGGTGGATGCTCTATGGGCAGACAGGATCACACCAAAGAGGGTGATTGGTATGTCTCCTTTTCAACTTCTTTACGATATTAATGCTGAGATACCAATCACCTTAGAATTACCAGCCTTGAAATTGGTGAAGGCCATTGAAGATCAGACATATGAGAGTTCTCTTGACAAAAGAATCATGTGCCTAACTTAGCTAGAGGAATAGAGAACCATGGTGGTGGATAGAATCACTGCTCATCAAAGTCTGGTAAAGAAACTCTTTGATCAAAAGACCAGAAGTCATGATTTCTAGATTGGGGATCAAGTCCTGTTGTGGGACAAAAAAAGAGAACCAAAGGGGATGCATGGAAAATTTGATTCCCTTTGGAGAGACCCATTCATAATTCATCATCACATGGGTGAAAATAGATTTCTATTGAAATACCAAGATGGCACACTCTTTTCTCTGCCCCACAATGGGCAACATCTAAAACACTTCAGCTCTTGAAGTATCAGATTCTTGTCTCTATATATATGTATATTTGTACAGTTTTTAATGCTATTTTGTTTTGTTTATTTTCTTTTTGATGCCTTTCATTTCTAGGTAGCATGACTCTAAAGCCCAATGGTACATTTGAAGACACTATAAATTTTGAATTCTACTCCTTTCAATTCATTTTGCAATTGACAGAAGTTCCCCAACTGGAGCCAACTGTTGTCCCCCAAAAGTAATAGTCATTTTTGGGACAACATTTGAACTATTTTGGTCCTACAGACCAAAATTGTATCTTCCATTTCAAAAATTTATCCTAGACATTCAGATTCCTCATTTTCCAAGCTTCTTATAAAATTTATAAACTTTACAGGTTCAAAATTTTCTACAAGTGGTTTTAGTCAAAAGAATCAGTTTTCAACACTTAGTCTTTCTCCAAGATTGGTTCAAAGCTTTGGTTTAATTGAAAATCTTCATCAGCAAGCATCTGAGTGCAAAAAGAGACTTGAATCATTGAACTGTTGAACCATTGAACCACTTTGCTTCAAAGGTTCAACGGGTTCAAGGTTCAATGTTGGGTTCAACCAAAGGAATAGTTCAATGGCTCGGCTCATCCAGTGGTTCAACATCTTGGTTCAATGAATAGGTTCAATAGCAGATTGATTCACTTGGTTCATTCTATTATACCATTGACTTGAAACATTGGCTTGAACCATTTTTGTTCAAAGCCTTGGTTCAACCGATTGGTTCAACAAGAAGGTTCAAATGTTGGTTCAAAGGCAAGTTCAAATGTTGGTTCAAAGCCTTGGTTCAGTTGATTGGTTCAACATCAAAGTTCAAAGGGGAAATTCAATGCAAAAGGAGACTTCTCGAAGGACAAGTGCCCTTGTGAAGGGCACTTAATCCATAAAAACACCCTTTGGAAGGGTCATTTTTCAAGGAAACCGAAAGGTAATTATTTCAGATTTGTTTAAGGCATTTGAAAATTGGCTAACACTTAATTGTTTTAGAATTCTATCCAAAAGAATTCCTTCAGACAAAAAGTCTAAAAGAATTCTAAGTAGCAAATGTAGGCAAAGTCTGAAGACCAATCGAAGATTTCATGGAACAAATTTTTGCAAACTTTTATCCATGAGAATTTTCCCTGGGCAAATTATTTGTAGGAATTTTCCCTGGTGATTTGTCAGTGGGAATTTTCCCTAGGGAAATGTCCATGGGAAAAATTTTCCCAAAGGAAGCCTCAAATAGAAAGCCTAGGGATTTGTCTGCGGGGACTACTAAGGTAAAGGGTTGTCAAAGGACCCCAAAGGGCAGGTGCCCTTACGAGGGACTCTCGGCGGCCAAAGTAAAGGGCCCTCTTCAACCCATTCAAGGATCACTTCTTAAGGCCCAAAAGGGCAAAGCCGAAATCCAAAAGAAGACCAAAGGGTGATGCCCTTGAAGATGTCAAATTCAAGACAATGAACTAGTCGTTGAGAGCACATTGATAGGCATGTAAACATCAATTTTAAAGTCCATGAAATAGCCATCGATCCTTTTGATTTATAGACCCAAATGCATTTCTAGAATTCAAGACCAAAACCAGCTGAAAGCAGGGAAAGACAGAACAACTAATGAATCCAGGGCCCAATTCAATTAACCAAAAAAGGAGGAACGATGAAGACAAGATCAGACTACCAGGTGGACATTAAAAGTTGTAATCTTTCAATTACGTGGCTTGTTTATCTACATTGAGAAGATCAAATGGATAAAAGGCCCCAAAGTTCCAGCTTGCCTTCCTAATAGTTCCCAATGCATCATGATGTATTACTTTTATCGAATCCTTCTTGAAGTGGCTATTTAAGGGACCCTCTCTTATTGTAAAATATCTCTTTTTTGACAATTTGAATGAAACTCTGCCCAAATTGAGAGGCATCATTGAGACTTTGTGCTTAGTCTGTTAATCTTTTTTTGTTATTGGAATAAGAAAGCAAGGGACTTTTTCAGACTTTGTGTTGTGATATCTTTTCTGTTCCATTAATTTAACAAGTAGGATTAGTAAAATTAGTCAGGAAGGTGTCCTAAAGAATCAATTGTGGAGAGACTTTGTGCCCCCATAGATGCCTTCAGTGTGTTTTCTTTTTATTGCTGTGTAAAGGAATTTGAAAAGACTTTGAGCTTTCATTTCCCTTCGTATATTAATCTTAAGCATTTTAGGTAGAGACTTTGTGTTCTATCTTGATTTGCTGGTTACCATACTCTCAGTTAAATTTTGCTTTTATTTCCAAGAGTATTCTTGTGGCTAGTTGAATAGTTCTTCTGAAAGAAGAGGAGTGTTGTCTGTCATTCCCTTGAGTTTTTCCTTTGTTTTGTATACATCATCTCTGAAGAAAGAGAGATGGATGACTTGTCCTACCCTTGAGTATTATTTTCTATTTATACATATACATAGCATATCCATAGGGAACCTCCCCTTGATGAGAGGACAGAGCAGTCTCCTTCTGATGTGGTACACTTACACATTAGGATGACTAATCTTCCTACTTTGGCTGATCAGACCTATTTTGTTTACTAGTATGGTAATAGACAAAATATTCAACCAACACCCCAAACCTCATAAACATCTTTAATGTCAATATGCTTCCCCATGATAACCTTTATGAGTATTTTCCCCTAGCTAATTACCTCAGTTCACCTATTTTAGTTCCATTTGTGCATACGTGAGTGCACTAAATGAGTATCACTTATACTAGAAACTGAGGTATTAGGTCAACATGCATCCAAAAATGTACTCTGATATACAATTCTAAATTTTTTTGAAGATTGTTTCATCTATTATCAGAGTATTTGTATACTTTAGAGAACTTTGGGAATGAATATTTTCTTTTTAATCTATAATCTACTAAGTTGTCTCTTTGTAATTCTCAAGATCGTTAGAATGTAATTGAGCAGTGGAAATATCCACAATAACCTTTATAATGTTAACATAACTATGGGTAGAATTAGAGGATGAGGTAAGGGTCATCACGATCATATTCCCATTTGTAACCAAGAAGATTTTCCCATGAATAATGCTGATAGTAATAATGAGTAATCCAAATGTTGATGCAGTTAGTGGGAATCTAACCAACAAGCATGAGGAAATCCTCAGTGGAATTTTGATATCCTTAAACACTTTGTAGAGAAATATTGACAATTAATAACAAAGGTTGAACAATCTTGAAGGGGTATCTCAAGAGGAAGTACTTAGATTGGAAATGGGACAAGTAAAAGGACCTATAATTCAATAACTTCCTTTGACCATAGTTGATCTAATCATTAAATAATTAAAGAAGATTCTACCACCTAACTTTTTACATGAAGAATCAGATGATTTAATTGATGCATGGTTTTAAAAAATATTTCAACTTCACAACATGCCATCAAATGTGAGACTAAGGGTGACAGCGTATCAACTGGTTGGTCCCACAATATTGTGGTAGAATCACCTTTGGGCCATTAAAGGATATCAACCCATGGACCTAACATGGTCACTTTTTAAGACATAATTTTGAGAAAGATACCTGAATGCCAAATTATAAAGAGTATAAAATAACTTATTTTTAACTTCTAAAGTAGGAAATCATGTCTCTTTTTGAGTATGAGAATAAGTTTCTAAATCTGTTGCATCATGTAAACTATATGCATGATAATGAAACCAAGGTCACTAAGTTCAAAATAGGGCTAAAAAAAATATTGATGCATAATGTCAATATGAAAAAACCAAAGAATTTGGTAGTAGTGATTGAATCAGCCTACAATGCTAAGGAAAAAGAGAAGTCTCACCAAAAGGCAAGATAGGAATTTAAATCAAACATGTAGTAATCTAAAGTTAAAAGTCTTTCTCCCATGAATAAGAACTTATATAAAATAGATTAGAATCATAGAATTTATGGTAATATAAGAATTTTAAAAAGTTTGATAAAGAATAGAAATATCAAGCCCCAAGTATCATTTAAATTTGGCTATTTTAAGAAGAAATAGAATCAAAACAATCAATGTTGGCTAGCCATGGGTGCTAATACTATTTTGGTAGCATCATATAGACCTATTATTTGTTTGGAATGTGGTGATAACCACTATAAAAAATACTGTCCCAAATTGAAATTTGGCCAATTATCCAATCACAAGGTATATATTATTGCTGATAATAAAAACTCTAACTTGCAAGCCACTCTAATTAAAATTAGAGGTACTATAAATGGGTTTCCATTAACTATTTTAATTGATTTAGGTGCAACCAATTATTTTATATCTCCTTTTGATGCTAGATAATGTAAAATCAAACCTTTATTGATAAGAAAAAGTTGGGAGGTTGAGTTAGGTATCATAAAAAAAGTACTTATTATTGAATTCTTGGAATATGCTGAACTTGATCTTGGTGTCTTTAAAACCAAAGTGAATCTATTCCTCACACCCTTGGGATCTTATGATCTCATTCTTTGAATGGATTGGATGCAAGAACACAAAGCCATACTTGATTACATTAGCAAAAGAGTGTAGTGAATTAATGACCTTGGGCAACTTGTAGAAATACAAGGCATTTAAGGTCTGAAAAAGTGTAAAACACTTTTAGACTTGAAGTTGAAAAGGGTTATTAGGAAGGGATGCAAGTTTTATGCAATCTAGCTGTAAGAATTACCCAAAGCAAAGGAACTAGATCATAAATATTCTCCTATTTTCAATGAGTTCATAAATGTATTTCCTAAGAAGATACTAGGATTACCACCTATGTGTGAATTTGATTTTTCCATTGATATAATGCCAAGATTTACCCTTGCATCTAAAGTTCCCTATCAGATGAATGTGGCTGGCCTACATGAATTAAAGGTACAAATGAAAGAATTTTTGGATAAGGGAAACATCTAGACAAGTGTGCCTCCTTATGGTGCTCTGATGATATTTGTTAAGAATAAAGATGGTACATCAAGATTTTGCATTGATTATTGCTATCTTAATAAGGTCATAATTAAAAATTGATATATTTTACCAAGGATAGATGACTTGTTTGACCAAATTAAAGGTATTAAAATCTTATTGAAGATTGATTTGAGATCAAGTTATCATCAGCTAAGAATCAAATAAGAGGACATTCATAAAATAGCCTTTCAAACTTGGTATGGACATCATGAGTTCATGGTACTACCATTTGTCTAGACTAATGCTCTTGTAGCCTTTATGAAACTTATGAAAAATGTGTTTAAAGAATTTTTAGATAGGTTTTTGCTAGAATTTCTTCATGATAGTCTCATTTACTCTAAGAATGAAGTGGAACATGATTATCACCTTTATTTAGTCTTAAAATACTAAGACAACATACATTGTATAGGAAACTCTCCAAATGTGCATTTTATGAGTCTAAAATTAATTACTTGTACCTCATTATTTCTAAGGTTGGCATGATTGTTGATCTAGTGAAAATAAAAGCCATACAAGACTAGCCTGCTTCTAGAAATGTGCATGAAGTGCATAGCTTCATGGGCATGGCCAATTATTACCAGTGGTTTGTTGAATTTTTTTCTAATGTATCCCATTATATTACTTCTTTACAGTGTAAAGGCAAGGAATTTGTATGGATGCCTCAATCTAAGGAGGCTTTTACAAAGCTTAAAATATTGCTAATAACAAAACTTATTCTTATCATTATGGACCCAAATGGTAATTGCAAAGTATGGGCTAATGATTCTAAGGAATGATATGGAAGAATCTTGACTCAAGATGACAAGGTTGTGGCTTATGCATCACAAAAACTCAAATAACACGAAAATAATTATCCCATGCATGGCATGGATCTTGTTCCAATTATCCATGTGCTTAAACAATGGAAACATTTTCTACTAGGAAAACCTTTTAAGGTGATGTTTGATCACTGTATCCTTGAGTACTTGATCTCTCAAGATGATTTAAATGTGCACCAATGCAAATGGTTGAAATTTTTATGAAATTTTGACATGGACATATCATATTTCAAAGGTAAGGAGAATCATGTGGCTGATACACTCAGCAAAAACATGTATCTTGCTACCTTGTTGGTTCTATAAGGAAATTTTGGAAGTGTTGTGTTAGAACATTAGCTTGTTGATGAATTTTATTGTGATGTAAGAGTAGGTTTTACTGATGAGCCTATAATATATATGTTTTTTTTTTTTTTTTGTTGAAATAGATGGAATTATAAGGCATAAAAATAGAATTTATGTACCCAAGTAAGGTAACTTAAGAAATTTTGTATTGAAATAAGTACATACAACACCTTATTATGCTCATCGAGGTGTCACAAAGATGATACATGAGTTGACAAGGCTCTACTTTTAGTCTAGAATGAAGTGTGATGTCATTAAATTTGTGGAAAAATGCTTGGAATGCTAGTAGGTTAAGCTAAACAGTGTTATCTAGGAGGGCTATTATACCCTCATGATATTTTAAGAGAAAAGTGGGTCGTAATCTCACTAGAATTCATTGTGGGTATACCTAAATCATGTAGCAACCATGATACTATACTTATGGTAATTGATAAAGCCACTAAAGTTAGCTATGTCATTGTTAGAAATTTAATGGATGAGGCTTCTGTGTTTGTAGAATGTTTCATCAAATAAGTGGTTAGACTTCATGGCATACCTGAAGTGATTATTTCAGACCTTGATAGATTATTTACTTCAATATTTTGTTGAAATTTTATCGTAGCCTTTGGAACATAGTTAAATTTTAGTTTTTCATATCATATGAAAAAAGATGGTGAAACCAAAAAGATCAACCAAGTTTTTGAGAACATGCTATGCATGTATGTCATGGACCAACAAACTAAATGGGAATATTACCTCTATTTGGCAAACTTTTACCATAGCCTTCATAATGTAGTTAAATATGGAATGTAGTTAAATAATTCTTATCATTTTGTGACAAATATAAAACCTTTTGACTTTTTATATCAACGTTAGTGTAAAACTCCACTTGGCTAGGACAACTTGGAAAAAAGAGTTTTTGATGGGACTAGCTTGTTGTTGGAATATGACAAATAGATGGAATTAATAAGGTAGAATCTAAAAGTTTCATCAGATTGACAAAGTTTTTTTTCATATTAGACTATATAAAAGCCCAATAAAATTTGGTAAAACTCCCAAGATAGCTCCAAATTTTGTTGGGCCCTTCAACGTTATGGAGAATATTAGTCTTGTTGCTTATCAGCTGACTCTTCCTCCTTATCTATCAAGGATTCATGATGGATTTCATGTTGCTTTCATAAAAAATACATACTTGATCCATCTCATGTTTTGGACTGGAATCATTTATAGGTTATGAAAGAGGAAAAAAATAGTTAAAACCAGTGAGAATCTTAGACCATCATAGAATTAAGCTATGAAATAGAGACATTTAGTAGATTTTGGTTCAGTGGAACCCATTTAGTGAAATAAGCATTACTTAAAAAGATGTACATATTTTAAGGTAACATTATGCATGGTTATTTGACTAGTTATCAAGATGACTCCCTTTCAAGGGGGAGGATGTTATGACCTCACTTTTTTATCATTTGATATATTGTTTAAAATATTATTGTTATTGATGTATAATTTATTATTGTTTTTCTTTACCTAACTTAGATTATGTGGTTGAATTTGATGCAGTGATATTTGGACTGTAGGTTGATGACTTTGCATGTTTTGATTTTTCACTTGATGATTTTATAGATCACTACTATAATTAATATTTCATTATAGTTATATAATTATTTAATTAGGTACTATTGATATAATTTTATGGTTGTAGGTATCATTATATGAGCTAGGATGATGTTAACATCAATACAATGGGGTACTAAAGTGATTTTTGGGCAGTCAAACGAGTTCCAATAAGTATCTATGTTTTTTGATTATTTTCCCTGCCATTGGAAAATATTGATTACTCATTTGTTATGTCTTTGTCTCTATATTTTTACCTTGTTTCATTTCATTTTTGTGTACTATTTTTTACTATTGTGTGTTTATCACATGATTGACATGGATTCAATTTGATTCTATTATTACTATTTTAATGGTCCACAATGAACTCCTCCTCTTGCCTCTATGAATGACTTGCCACTCCTTTCCATGTGAACTTTGTTTGTTTGGACATGGACTCCCTAAATACTTACCTAGACCTACCCCATGACACACCCCTCACATGGAACATTACCTAGACTACTTGGTATGTTATAGTAGCATGGTTATTTGGTTCAATAAAATTAACATCTAAATTGTGTTTCAAATTGTTAATTATTTTTATTGTTTTAATGGTTAACTATTTTATTGATTATATGGTTAATGACTCAACTTTTCTAGATGGTCAATTATGACCATTGCATTAATTTAAATTTTGGCAAGGGTTACTTTTGGAAGTGTTTAGAGATAATGGAGGAGGTTTTTTCTCTCCTCACATTGAATGTGGGAATTGAATGGGGTATGGAGAGTTGGATAAGAGTGGAGCATTAATCAGTGGGTGGAAGGATTGAACATGGGTAGAAAGATGGGAAATAATAGAGGAAGCCACAAGGAGGTGCTTGATTGGTCTTTAATGTAGTCTTGCTTTATGTTTTTGAACCATGACTACATGAAGAATAAAGGTTTTTTCAAACTAGTTTTAATCTTGCTATATTTTTGTGTTTTATTTATACCTCTACATTTTTGGGTAAGAATTTTATATTATTTTTTGGTTATTATTTGTATGGAAAATTATAAAGGATTGAGGCTATATACATAGTCAAAAGTCTTCTGAATTTTAGATGAGTGTCCAACACTTGATATGGTTTAATATTCCATTTTACATATAAACATGTAAAATGGGTTAGATATATTTTTTAAAGTTTACATATAGTTGCATAATTATATGAATCTTTTCATGTAAGTATTTGTTGTTTTGAAGCTACATGCTTTTATTATCCATTTAAATAGTTGTTTCTGTGTGATTCAAATTTCTATGGGTTAAAATATGATTTCACCTTATTAGGTTATTGACTCTCTTATATTGAATAATGGGTTGATGGATTTATTGTTTTTACCTATGTGCATTGTGTATTTCATTTTTGGGTGATTACCATGCATTTTACATCAACACCATGTCTCCAAATTCTACCACATATGTGTATTTTAATCATATGACTATGTGTTTTGGCCAATTTGGTAATTTAAATAAGTGTGGGTGACATGTTACCATAACATTACCCCACTATAAATGGATAGATATGAAAACTAATATAAGTGCCAATGTGGAAAACATTTCTCCAAAATATTTCCCCACTATAATTTGGGTATGTTGAATATTAAATAAGTTTAGATAACATGCTTCCAAAATATGCCACTGAAGTTGTGAATGTGTGGAAGCCATGTCTCTATCGCATGCCCCCACTGAATTTGAAACTATGAATGTGAGGAATCCATGCCTGTATGACATGTTTCCACTAATATTCCCCCATTTTTGATGTGAGAGAAGATATAAATTGGTAGTTACCTCACCCAAAAGGGATAACATAACCATATAACTTTGAATGAACCATGTAGCATATAGGAGAACTTGTATAGGTAAATGTATCATTGAAGAACCATAATGTGATCACATCAAGACCTAAGATACATTATAAATATCATGGAAACATCTAGATAGTAACAACACGAGATTAATAAGTAATCAAAAACACATGAAAGGTCACTTAAAAGTAAATCAAAAGACAATAGTCTAAGGAGACTACAAGAAAGGGGTATGTTTAAATTTTGCACAATCGAATGGACACGACTTAGTTAAATGTCTAAAAAATTAAGAATGTTATATTAAAATGTCTCTACAATAATAAATGACATATTCAAATGTCAAATAAGTAAACAAAGGCATGGGGGTGCAAAAAATGGAGCATATTCAAATGTTTAACAAATAAGACAAAAGCAAGAAAAAACACTTAATGAAGTGCATAAAGGAAATCAAAAGCAACTAGCATAAACATATCATAGTATCACATGGATCGTGTTAGTAAAAAAAATCAAGTACATAACATATCAAGTACACTATAAAATATATAAACATGAAAAAATTCATGTGTAAGTACATATATGTTCTCAAACATAATAATGTAAACTGACCATAGAATGATATAAATTAGAAGTATCATGATCATAGATATGGATTCCCCTAAAATCCTAATGATACGACTAGAGGTAAATCACAAGTTCTAAAAGTGCATAGATCATGTATTTGTCTATGTCTATATCACACTCAAATAGAAACATGAAACATGTGTATATAGAAGTAACCAGTATGTTATCCATAAACATATACTTAACACATAGATGTCAAGAATCTAATATAATATGTAAATGTTGATAATATTTTTGGTTATACATGTGTGTGTGTGCGTGTGTGTGGTATTTTTGAAATATGTCAAGAGCTTGTAACCTTAAGTTGTATCTTTTATATTAACTAGATCATGGTTGGATAATTTGAAATGGTACTTGGCATGTTACTCTTCATGTTTGAGATGTGTAAAATAAGAACCGATTCTATCATATGGAATATGGATTAATTTACCTTTATGAGAAAAATAAATACCTTTCTAATTTTGTTCAATCTATGCTTCCATTTGATATAACCAAATATTTCCTAGTGTAAATACATATGGTGATGTGGTTTAAATAATCCAAAATCTTTTTTGAATTAATTTAGGATTACAATAAATTGGTAGTATTATGTGGCCTAAGGATTTTTTACAATTGACCTTTCTTTGCAAGTCTTGTAGATCAAATCCAACCTCTTGAAAATGTCTTATATTACAAGTAGTTTTCTTCTTGTAAGATCAATATGGTTATTCCAAAAATAAACACCACCCATAAATAATGTGATTGTTAAATCCTTTTGGCATAGATGTCATTTAATTTCCTTACTTTGAAGCCCATGTTGTGTATTGTATGTCATTTATAGTTTTGGATCCTTTTTTGAATGATCATGCAAAATATTGTTAAATACTTTCTATTTATAGTGATTACTAGGTTTTGAATATGATTCCTCTTGAGGATCATCAAATTTAATTTTTTGGTCCTCAATGAGGTCTTGGATCTTATGCTTCAAGGTAAAACATATGTTCATAGAATTCTTTAGTCTTTGTCAATAATTGCAATAATGTTATGACCTCAGGTTTTTATGATTTATTAAACTATTTAAATAGTATTGTTATTGATGTATAACTAATTTCTATTTTTTATTTACCTAGTTAGATTATATGGTTGATTCAATGTAGTGATATTTTGACTACAGGTTGATGGCATGGCATGTTTTGATTTTTTCACATCATGATTATATAACTTACTTCCTACACTTGATATTTTAATACAATTATGAAATTGATTATCAATTATTCGATTAGGTACTAATGATGTACATTCTATGGTTATAGGTACTAATATATGAGTTAGGCTGAAGTTGGCATCGATGTAATGGGGTACTGGAGTGACTTCTAGGTAGTTAGATAAGTTTTGATAGGTATCCATGTATTTTGGTTATTTTCCTACCATTGGACAGTCTTGATTATTTCGTTGGTTATTGTTGACTTGTCCATTGTGCCTTGTCACATTTTATTATGTACAAATTTGTACTATTGTGTGTTTTCTAAATGATTATCTTGGAGTTGACTGATTATGTTGATCTTGTTTATAATGGTTTGATGTGAACTCCTTCTCTCTCCTCCACAAATTGAATCACCACTCTATCTTAATGTGTACTCTTCCTTGTTTAGACATGGACCCCCTAAAGACTTACCTAGACCTACCCATGATACCCCCCACATGGATTACTACCTAGATCACTTGGTATATTGTTTTAGATTGGTTATTTAGTTTCAAAGGCATTAAACATTTAAATTGTATTTTAATTTTTAATTAATTTATCATTTTTAATGGTTAATGACTCAAACTTTTTTTATGGTCATTTATGACTATTGAATTAATGAAAAGTAGGCAAGGGTTACATTGGGAGTTGTTTGGTGGCAATGGAGGAGGCTTTCTCTCTCTTTGAAATGAATGAAAAAATTGAATTGTGGTATGGGGAGTTGTATAGAAGGATTGGGGAGTTATTCAGTGTTGGTTGGATTGGACATGGCTAAGAAGATGGAGAAAAGTGGAGAAAAATGCAAACAAGTGCTTGTGTGGTTTTTACACATGCTTGCTTTGTTTTTTTATTGTTGTGTGGAGAACAAAGGATTATTCAATCTTATTTTATCTCTACTAGAATTATTTGTGTTTTTTCTTCAATTTCATTGTTGGGTAAGCCTCCTAGACTATTTATTTGGTTATTCCATTCTTGTGAAGGAAAGTTATGCAAATTTTTGAGGCTGCATATGTAGTCAGAAATCTTAGGACTTCTGGATGATTATTCAGCCCAATAAGGTTTGATAATTTTATTTTTCATACAAACATAAAAAATGGGTTGATAAAGTTATCTGGGTTTGATATATGACCATTTAAATATTTTCCTATGAATGTATTTGTTGTTTTGAGGCTGCATGAGTTCTTTATTCATTTAAATGGGTAATTGTGTATGTTTTAAATCTCTATAGATTTAAAAATTGGTTCACCCAATTGGGTTGTTGACTCTATTATTGAATAATGTTTTAAGGTTTAATGGCTTGTCTACATGCCTTTTTTATAATCAACAAATGGTTCATTCATTTAAACCTACACCTTTAATATAAATATATACTGCTTGGTACATTGATTTATTCAAACTAAGTGGATTTTTAGGTGGGTATTGAAACCCTATTTTTAATGGATTTTATGTTAAGTTTTTTTTTGTTATATTCTATAAATCAGTTAAGTATCTTTTATATTTTAATGGTTTGGGTTTATATTCTACTGACATCTTCCTTGAGTAAATTATTAACTAGGTTTATTTGATGAACTGGGTCATGATACTTTATTTTGTCGATTGCATGCTAATGTATTTTGAATAATGATGAATTATGGAAAATTTATTTGGGGTTTCTTTAATAATTCAATGACTAAGTTTTAACATGTGAGTCATGGGTTCTTTTGGAATGAATTTTCAACTCATTTTTTATATCGATGGTTTGGTTATACTTTTTAGGATTCATCAATTATATTATGTATCTATATAGATCAATGTGTGTCATTTTGATGATCCTCTACATGTTACTTGATTGACATTATTTTGTGGTTTCATTGGGAATTTTTTATGTGTTTCTATTTTGGGAGATTTCCCTTCGTATTATTTTGGATGACCTATCTCTGGTTTTAATATGGATATATGGTTGTTTTATATTATATTTAAACCTTGGGAAATTGGGAGAAGTCTTCTAGAATTTTTATTCATATGTATATATTAAGGGCTTGGTTTTTAAAACTTGCAAGTGGTTTGTTGCATGACTAAGATTATTTTATATCAAATCAATGATTCATGGGAATCATATGAGGTTGTGAGACCTCATGATGATCTCTTGAATCTGATGTATCAATTCTATATTTATAATCAATTATCGTTTTGAATGATTGCTAGAATCATTCACTATTTATTTTTGATTTTTTTCATGGTTGAGTCCTAATGAATATGTTTTCTGGTTATTATGATTATTTATTTTAATTGTGGACTATGGCTTGACTATGTATAACTAGTTTCATTTATCTGATTATGATTAATATCTTATCTTGTTTTTGTTCAATTACATTACTGTTATGTAACCATTCCTATATCTAGCCTAAATAACTAAACTTAAATCTATATGCTTGTATGCCTAGGATATAGATTGGTAATCAGGATGATATAGGATGACTATAAACTTGGAGGGGTTTCCAAGTTATATTTTACAAATTCTATGGGAATGGATTTAGTTGTTGAATCCATTGTTGTATCCTTCTAATAGCCTATAGTGATTATCCCTAGTCCTGATTTATATCAATATCAAGTTGGGTTATTTTAGTCTCATCTCAGAATGGTATTTGAGTGTCACTCTTCTATGTTATGTTTATTTGTGTTGAGATGTCCAATGGTTTGGAATTTGACTTGATCATAATTACCTAGATGATGGTTGGGGTGGTATGTGTCATTGATGGTTGGGCTCATAGGGCTAGTTAGGAGGGTTTGTCTGATTTAGTTACTCGTTGCTCCATTCCTAGATGATTTTGAGGATAGGCATGAAGTAATTTGCAATGAAATATTATATGTTTATATAATGTTGTTAGCATAGTTCTTATTGTTTCATATTATTTGGATCACGACTATAGTTAACATCTAATTCCATTTGATATTGATTTAATAATGTTTTGTAATTTATGATATACTAACCCTCTGTTGGAAATGGAATATGTGGAAAAATAAAATCCTAAGACTTGCTTATGTGGTAAGATGTTGAAGTTGATTTATATTTATTGAAGGTAATTCATTTATATATGTTAAGTTAATTTGAGATGTTTATATGAACATCATACCTATTGCTAACTTAGAATATTCATTTGATATTATTAGTACAACATTAATCTCTTGATTAAGCTATATGATTTTGTTTAATTTAAACAAGAATACTTGATGGTAAATATGAGTAAGGTATTACTGAAGTATATACATATCTTTTACTTTTATGTTAAAAGCATACCTAAGTATGCTAGTTTTACTTGTTAAGTAAATTAGATTTTCAATTAAATGAATGGTCATTGTTGATTCATTTATCTAACCCTCTTTATCTTATATTCAAAAAAATACTTGTGATTTATTTATATATGATGTTTTAACCATTAGAGGTAGTAAATAAATTAGAGAATTATCTTAGTTGTTTTAGTTGTACATGGATTATATAAATCCATCTAGTTATACTTGCTACTCGTATATACAAGAAATATACATAAAAACCTTTCTCACTCATATACCTCAGACATATATAGTTGTGTATAAAGGTATGTATATTATTTTTATTAAATATGTTAGTGTTAATTCCATTTTTCAAACTTGATATTAGGCACATTGTTGAATCGAGTAAGAATTTAGTGTTTGATTAGTTGCTTAAGGGTTACCTAGAATGAAACTAGGGTGAAATGGAATTCTAGAATGAATGATTATAGATTTAATCAAAGAAGTTATCTTAGATTATTCATAGTATGAAATCAAATTGTTAAGTGAGATACTTTTCCTTGTTTGATGTTTGTATAAATGAATTATGGTTCAACACATACTTGTTGATCTTTATCCTTATGGATTGAATGTGCTATCATCTTATTTCCTATTGGTTGAACTTGATTGCATTGTTGTGCCATAATGTGCTCAAAATTATCTTTTAAGATTTCTCTAAATATAACATTTTATTTGGGTTCTACTCAACTGGAAACTTGGATGTAATTCTTGTTCTATATAAAAGACACTTGTTAATTGCATGAGTTTGTATGCATATAATTATGCAAAATCCTTATTGTGCTTAGGTACTTATAAATTTTGGTTCGTATTGAAACTTTTTGTAAGCATACACAATTATACTTGCTCATATTTGAAATTTAGTGCCATATATGTTTGATTTTATTTAGAAAGAGGTTGTATTTAAGGGCAAATTACTTCTTTAATGAATTCCTTGTTATAGGAATAGATTAATGAGATAGTTGTTCCTTATTTTAATAAAATTTTAAGTTGAAGTATGGCTGGAAAATATAGAGTATATGTGAAAGTTATATGATTTAAATATGTTATTTTCTTTTAACCTTATAATCAATTTTTATAACCAATGATTAAATAAATGAACTCCTAGCTGTAATATGTTTTTGATTACATTAAATTCCCTTTTATTTTATTATATCACATTGGTTGTTTCCACTATAATATCATTAACATATATTAGATTATAGGCTACCATTGAATCTTATCTGATGAATAACAAAGTTGAACAATATTGTATCACTATTCATTTAATCAAATAATGACATTTATGGTTACTAATTAGGTGTTGTGTGAATTAAAAATAACATATTGGAAATGGTGTGGTGACCTTCAGGCTATGAGGTAGTTAACAACCTCAGAAGATATCACTTAATAATTTGCCTATGTTGCCTTGATTCCCATTCAGTTCTTGATTGTCTCTATTTTATGCAATGATATTTTTTATTGTATACTTATGGGAATTTAGCATAAATTTACATGTGATAAATTGAATATTGGTTGTTGTTTATGATTTACATTTCCAAAATCATACCTAATTATGAAATTAGTACATCAATATATCTTGTAAACTTAATGAAGACCTAATTAACCTAAGTGATAACAGAGGTTAGAGTTATCCTTTCAATTAGATAGATCTTAATTAATTAACCATCCTCGAGCAAAATTGAAACCAACTAAGGAGATTGAGTTATTTACCAAGGGATAAGGACCTATAAACATCCCTATCTAGAAGAATGAGTGCCACATATTGTTCTCAAGACATATCCATATATGCATACATTAATATGCCCCAAACCCTATTAACACCCTTAAAGGTAACCTGCTTCCCCATAACTTCCTTTGTGCATAGTTAACCCTAGTTAATTACCTCAGTTCACCTCCTTTGGTTCTAATTATGGATATATGAGTACGCTAAGTTATTATAATTTGGGGGGGTTGTTTCAAATAAGATTTTGCATCATCAATCAAGGTATTAGGTCCAACATGCATCCAAAAACATACTCTAATATACAATTTTAATTTTTGGGGGGGTTGTTTCAAATAAGCTTTTGCATCATACTCTTTGGGTAGATTTTTCTTCAAATTATCCTATATAATATGAGGTATAAATATAAGATGTCACTCTATAATCCATAGAAGTAATGAAACAATAAACTTAGGTAAACATGAGAATTGTCTCCTCAGTGCCTTATATAAAATAATGTACTTAAGTTTTTGTAATAGTGTATCAACCAATGTTGTTTTATTTGTATGAGAAATGGGTTGAGCTATACCTTATTAATGTTTTACCAACCCATAATTTGCATCCATACTTTATCAAATATAGAATTCCAAAATTAGGTTTTTGGGCTTGTGGTGTAGGATCACTTATTTGTTTGATTATTTCATGATGTTTGAAGGAATTAACATCCATTAGAAACATGTAAATAGATCCCTAATGACTAAATTTTGAATAGGCATGTTAACTAGATAGAACTACATACATTTAATGTATCCAAGTCCATCCCAATGATATATTATAGTTTACATCATTTGGCATAACTTGGCATAAAGTAAGTAATGTACAAGGACCCACTATAGTAGTCAATGTTATTTATCACAATACTTGTCATGAAATATCATCAAATCCCTTAATGTTCATATTATATGGTTCTAAATCTAAAGGTCCAATTCCAATTAAGGATATAAAATATATGTTCCAAATGTATTGAACCATTATCCACAAGAACTCATTTTATTATTTTATTACAAACATACACTTGGATATAGAGTGGTAAGTAGTTAATTATCAGAGGCTAGGATGGTGGATCCTCCTTTTCAAAGGATACATTATTTTTATTCCATTTGATGCATCTTAATTTTAAGGTTGCATGTGTTTATTCTGCATTACATGGGAAGTTTGTCATATGTAATGTTCTCACAAAAATAACCTTGTAAGGTGGTGACTTGTGAAACAAATGTAATAGTGAAATTTTATTCATAACATCATTATATGTCTTCGTGAGTTTTTGAATATGAACATGTTGGTTTTATTAATTATGAGAAGTAAATTCTTTTGATAAAGACAAGTCGTGACAAAACTATATTCTTTGAGGACACCTCTTTATAACCAAAGGTAATAATGTTTGCATTACATGTTACATTTTGCATAATATCTACAAAAGTAATCAATGCTATATCACTTGATATATAGGCATCACACAATGCCTCATATATGATATCCTTATAGATATTAAAGTGATTTAAAAATTTAAGTATTGAAATCTTAGGATGCATGCCACCTGACTTATCAATAAAGACATTCTTCATAAGTTTAGGTTTAGACAACACTTGCCCTATCTTATTTCTTTAAATACTAGTTTTATCAAGAAATTTCCATAGAAAACCACTATAATAATTATAAATTGGAACCTAAAATGTTTAATAGATGAATCCATATTTCACATATTGATAAAAAGAGGAAATTTGATTTTTTCCAAATTTTTATGGAAATTTAGGAATCAAAAATTTATTTTAGAAAACAAAAAACCCTAAGTTAGCTAGGGTTTTGTGATCAAAGATTGGGTTCACCAAATGTTTAACCCTAATTTTTATAAGGATCTTATTGGGATAAATAGAATTAAAATATGGAAATAAATAAACACAAGGGTGATAAATATATCTCTAGTACGCCAATTAATTGGAAAACTTAAATAGAACATATACTAAATTTATTATATTGAGATATGATAAAAATGAAAAGTATAGTTATGTTAGATATGGAAATGACAAATAAATAAGATACTTATCTATCTATAATGCTAATATAGAATTAGATATGGAATAGGAAGGAAACAAACTAGAAGAATATTTTAGAATAGTTGTCCAATTTCATATTTTATGCCTATGTATCCACGAACACTTATATTAGCCTTGGATAGTTGCATTGATTCTAGTGTTTAAGTTGGATGTAAGTTCCTGTACAGAATGCCTATTAAAACAAGATGCAACCACTAGATTTTTTTTGATTTTTTCATCATCTTCACTCTAGTGTATTCATATTTATGCATTTTCCCCCTATGTGTTAGCTATCATGTGAATCATGCAATATGTGATAAGCAAGTATGATAGTGAACTAGATTGTAAGTTGAAAAATATATCTATTGAGATAATCCTTCAACACTTCAAACTTGTATATGTGTTTTCCTTATGACTAATATGAAAATAAGAGAAGGGAAGTTTTTCTCACTTGAGTGCTTGATTGAATGCTTTTGGTAATTTTTCTAGTGAGTAGATAAGAAGTTTCTAGGTGAGGAATGAATGAGGGTTGATTTTATATTTATACCAATCAATTTATAGAATATATTACATGATAACACTTTGGCTAACCATTAAGAAATATTTATTTGTAAATTAGTTGAATTTTAGGGCACTTGACATTTACATCAGAATAGGATACTTGTATTGATGTAGGTGTATGACCCAGATGCAAATGTCTAGGGAGAAGTAAAATAGGTATAAGTTTAGAAATTACATAGGTTGAAAACTAAACACATTAAACATTCTGGGAAAGATATAAGGCCTAGGTCATCAACATAATACTGGTCAAGCTAAAAGATAGGCAAAGGGGTACAATAGATTAGATACAAGACTTATGAAAGCGGAAAAGGTCTAGAACTGAGAAGAAAAACCAAGGTCTAAGTTTACCAAGTGTAAAATATAGAGGTGTTATATAATTCATAAATAGTGTCTATGACTATATCCTTATAGATTTTATTATCACATTTCTTTTAATTTCTTTAGATCACATGAATAATATATCACTCTATGTCAAATGATCAAACCATAGTTTTTTCACCCTTGAAGTGACTAATAAAAATTGATTAGTGTGATCAATATGTTAAGCTTCCCTAAGGACCCATCTCTCAATGGGAATTACCTACATAGACAATAATCTAAAAAGGGCCTTAGAATTATGTAGTTCTCCCCTATCTGTTGGATTCTATATTCATAAGGATGTAATGTGTGATACGCACAAACATGTAGTTACTTAACTTATAACTTGAAAAGTATTACTCATGAGAAGATTCTTGAATACTTCAGACATGTGTAAATATTTATCCTATGATTAATATGGAAATAGGGATGAATAGGTTATATTTACTCACTTGAATGTTTGTTTGAGTGCTTGTTAATTTTCCATGTGAGTTTCATGTGTTTACTAGGTGAGGAATGAATGAGGGTTGACCTTGTACATATAACAATCCTTTTTACAAGTATCTCTCACTGAACCACATAGTCTAACCTTTAGGATACATTCTATTTCTAAATTGGATGACTTTTACACTCTAAACACTTTGTACGAAAGATGGACACTTGTTTCAATATAGGTGTCCACCTAGGATGCAACTGTCCAAAAATCCATAAAATAGGTACAGTATAAAAATTGTAATTTAGGATAATAATCAATTTTAGATATTTTTGAATCGTAAGGAATGGTCATTAGAGAAACAATGGTTAGAGTAAAAGATAAGAAATTTAGGCACAAAGAGATAATGAACATGAACCTTTAGGCATTAGGCAGGTCTATAATTGAAAGGCATGACCATTATGTATATTTTCCAAGTGTAAAAAATTAGATTACTACATAAATCATATTTTAGTATCTACATTTTCTTGCACCCTAATCTAGTAATTAAATTTATAGTTTAAAGGAAGAAATACATATCTAGTTGTGTACATCACACCTTGTCCTTGTTTGAGCCCAACTTGAGTGTTTTGATGGTAATTTCCCTACAACCAAGATGATAATACAATATATAATCATTTTATGAAATCTAAAATTAAAAAAAATTGAAATGCTTAAAATAGAAAGAGAAAGGTTAGGAGTACACCTATGTGTTAATGTAAACATCTTTATTTTTGGAAATTTGATTTGAAAATATGCCTCATTATGAAGCATTGAATCTATGATTGGGACAAATGTGAACCTATAAGTGCATATATCTAGATAGAGATATTGGAGGACACATGCCTCAACCTTGATGTAAAAGGTGATTTATAACACGTCTATTGTTATTATTTCATCTTAATCATGAAACATAAATATTTGCATGACTCAATGAGTGTGAGTAACTTAATCAACTCATAATATATTTTTAGAGAGGGTGTATGATTTAATCAAAACACCCTATAATTATGGTAAAGTTAGATGATTTAATCAAGTCTAGATTATAATCTTGGTAAGATTGAGTGATTTAATCAACTCAACCTTCCAAAATTGAACTAACTACTTCAATAGATTGGTATAATAATAGTCCATAAAATTACAACCTAGGTATAATAATAGTCTATAATAATATGGTAAATCTAGATATTAATTTGATTTTACAATTTTTAGGTTCCTTTTGAATGCCATATGCACCTCATATATGTCTCAAGATGAAATATGTGTATATTAATAATAAAAATTTATAGAATGCTTCCAAAATATGTCTTAATTATATAGTTGTGAAATCTGATGAATCTAGAATCAGTAGAAGTGTGAAGAACATGTTTCCATAGCATGCCCCCACTATAATCTAGAGATTTTGAGAATTGGTGTAAATGTATAAAGCATGTTTCCATAACATACCCCCAGTATAATGTAGAGAACTATGAAAGTGTGGAATCCATGTCTCTATGACATTCCCCCATCGATATGACCCCCCCCCCCAACCTAAAGTAGAATCTAGTAGTTACCCTAGATTAAAAAGATAAGATAAATATGTAAGCTATATATGGATCATGTAACATATAGGGGTAACATGCCAGGGTGAATATAATAATTAGGAATGTAGTTATGCGATCACATCAAGTACTAATATGCATGATGTATATCATGACAATGTGTATAGAGTAGAAACTCAAACTCAATAAGCAATAAAACACATACACAAGAGCACTCAAAATCAAAGCAATGGGAAATGGTCTAAAGAGACCTCATATAAGGGGCATGTTCAAATACCACACAATTTAATGGACATGACTTAGTCAAATGTCCATAAATCATATAATGACATATTTAAACCTACACATACAATAAACTATGATATGTTCAAATGTCAAAACAGGAAAGCATAGGAATAGGGAACACAATCGATGGAGTATATTTAAATGCTCCAACATGTAATACAATGCAATATAATAACAAGCAAGGAGAATAGGAAACCAACATGAAAATAACATACTAATTTATAAACATATGTGTTTTTAATCAATGCTAAGCACATAACATATCAAGTAAATTATGAAAGTTATAAGCATGGATATACACATGTGTAAGTATATAAATTCAAACATGATAGTAGAAAGTGATCATAGAATAATATAACCTGGGTGTATCATGCTCAAAGAAGTAGATGGTCGTAACATACTTAGAATGTGATTGGAGGTTAATCCAATCATTTTTGTGTGCATATAGAATTTACATGAGTATTCCTATATCACACTCAAATTAAGTATGAAATACATGTGTATATTGAAAGTAATGATATGTTATCCACTAACATGGAGAATACAAAATATCCATATAAAATAGTACAATTAGGAACATGTTAAATTTTTTGGAATTTTCAAATTACGTGAATGCATTCTCATTTTAATACCTCTTCAATGACATAAATTATTATAATATATACATATACAATTAAAGAGCATAAAACCCCATATATTACACCCTTATATGCTCCTCAAAAGTACCAATAGATTGATATACCATATCTAGTGTTTATAACACTTAAAAATAAACATCCCTTTTCCATGGGATAATTGGCTAGAGTTTGCCTTTTTCAAATATATGAAAAAAATTAAAAAAACACTAAAAGATTCTAAAAATATATAATATTGGGGGATATATAATATGATAATCCAACTGCTTCTTAAGTAGATAAGCTAGAGACTCAAGTAATCATGTAAATTATCTCCTTGGCTCATTGAATAAGGTAAGATTATTAGGTTGTTGTGAAATTACATTAACATTTATATTTTTTTCCTTTTTATGTTTTGTAAGTTTGACCTTGTAGTTTAGTTTTATATGAAACTTGGTACTTGATGTAGTCAATGTGTTTGCTACATACTTAAGCTTATTCAATGAAATGAGTTTGATTTCATGATCTATAACAATATGGCATAAGTCCTTGAATGATTTGAAGTATTTTAAAATAATGGGTTCATATAATGGGGAAAGTGAACTTTTCTTTAATATGTCTTAAAGCTCTTTATCTACCATTTGGTTTGTCATTTTGTCCAACATTATCTTGTATCTCAAGATATATTCATTAATAAATTCATTAGTTCCTTGTTTGATTTTTTTAATGTGGACATTGGATACCTTTTCAATAATGTTTGTGTGTGTGTGTGTGTGTGTGTGTGTGTGTGTGTGTGTGTGTGTTCCAAAAGGTGATATGCATGAGGCTTCAATGCTTTTATGAATTGTATTTATACATCATAGAACCATCTTCGAGCATAATCCTTGAGGTTCCTTATTAATAGTTTAGTAAAAAAATTATCATTGGAGGCATAATAAAGGCATTCCACATAGAAAGATAAAAGATCTTGTTTAGGATCACCCTTGTCATCATCAAATGTGAAACTAGGTGCAAAAAACCTAGTTATCAAGTGGTGCACATATATTTTAGGTTTAATAGGGCTATACAACACTTCTTTTGAATCAATAAAATAAGGTGACTTCATAGAATTTTTATCAATATTTATAACCTTAGCTTTAAAAATTATTATAGTTTGGATAAGATCTTGCACATTTTGATCACTAAATTTTAAAATTTGATAAGTCACCAAAGGAGGTGTACCCATAATTTGAGATAACATAGGCATTGAAAATGGTAAATGAGTTGAAGTGCCAATTTTTCCCATGGAGGATGTAGAAATAGTAGGATTTGTTTCAGGAAAAATTTATCTAAACACATAACATATGCTCACATTAGAAGTTTGAAATGATTATGTGATCAAGGGGAGAGTGTTGATATATTATCATCTATATTACCACCTAAGGATTCACCATCACTAGGGGAGTATTCCTTATCCTTGGAATATTTATTGATTTAATCTATTTTATCACATTAAAATTCATCCATTAAGTCTTTTTTGTTATTGAGATAAGTGAATAAGAATTATTTATCTTCCATTTGAAAATGAGTTTTTTGATTAATATTTTCCATTTCCTATAAATTAAAATTTTAAAATTTGAAAAATTAATTTACAACAATCAAAATAAAAAAAACCCTAGGTCAACTTAGGGTTTGGAGACCTCACATCAGGTTCACCAAATTTTTACCCTATATTTAGATATAGGGTATCTAAGGTTGAGGGGTATTAGATTAGATTTCATAAAATGATGGTTAAATAACCTAATGAGTAAGATAATTAATATAAAATCAAATAAATAATATTATGAAGCTATAAAATATAGATTGCTAAAAATAGTGATATACAGTTATTGATAGATAATAATATAACTAGGGAACATTGATACTTAGTTGGTTTACTATGATCATGTAGGTCTAACTTGGAATAGATTATAATTAGACTATAATATGATCCTATAATATTCATTATCTGGATTTATAAATTTATTCCAGATCTAGATGGTTGCATCGACATATGTGTCTAACTTTGACACAGGTGTCCTACATGAAATACTAACTAGATCTGGATGTAATCAACTATAGGCTTTTGGATATTTTTCACCTTTCTTCTGATATTTCTAGATCACATATAAAGGATTCCACTCTATTTCAAATTATCAAACACTATCTACTTTACCCTTGGAGTGACTATAGGTAAAATAGGTTAGTGGCCTAATAGTGTCGAGTTGTGCCAAGGCACCCTCTATTAATGGGCATTGCCTACATATCTAATAATCTAAAGAGGACCTTATAATTATGTAGATATCCACTACATGTTGTATTATATGCGTACAAATATGTAATATTCAATAATTATAGACATAAAGTGACCTATCTTGTAACATGGAAAATATGTCTCTTGGGAAACTTATTGAATACTTCAAACCTCTGTAAATATTGATCATATGAATGATGTGGAAATAAATATGAATAGGGTAAAACTTTTTTACTTTAAATTTTGATTGAGTGCTTCTTGGTATATTACCTTGTGATTTTTAGGTGTTTTCTAGGTAAATAATGAATGAGGGTTGATATTGTATATATATTAATCCATTTTATAAGTATATCACACTAAATCACTTATGTTGACTTTTAAGATATGTTTAATTTTAAAATTTTATGATTTTTGGGCACTAGACACTTTTTAGGAAATTTGGACACTTGCATAAATGTACATATCCATGTGGGACACATATGTCCAAGAATATAGAAAATAACTACAAGTCTAAAATTAGTAGTGAATGATAATAACCAATTTTAGATATTTTTTCACATTTTATAAAGCCTAGTCATCACAATAATAGTGTTCATACTAAAAGATAAGTAATTTAAGTATAAAGGGATTTTGAATGTGATGCTCTTGGCAATGGGTAGGTCTATAACTAAAAGGTATATCCATGAAGGATATTTTCCAAGTGTACAAGACTAGATTACTACATAGATCAAATTTTAGTATCTACACCTCTATTAGACTCATCATCAAATAGAAGAAGCTTATACTCGATCATTGTGTTGATTATGTTTGCATTTATAAACCCACTTGATGGGTGGTTGTTCAACTACTAAATATTATAGTATGTGATAATATTCTTGAGACTCTTCCTCTCCATAAATGTTTTGAGAGACCCTTATAGATTTCCACTATGATCACTACATTTAAAAATAATATCTACATGATACATATTTATCATTAGATCTAATTATATCTCATCCTTCGACATATAATGACTTATGTGTAATATATTGGTGCCTTTACATCTAATGATGTAAGAACCATTTTTCCAAGATGGCATCAGATCCTTAGATGTGAATAGGTCATGTCTGGTTTGAAAATTATTTAGAGTCGCTAAGTTGAGGTACTACTAATGGGATAATGAGTTATAAAATATTTGGCTCCATTATGGGATGTTAATTCTGAAAACTTAAAGAGAGGGGGTTATATACACAATACAAGCTATATATTATAAGAGAGATTATATTTCCATAGTCCATAAAATTAAAAAAAATGAAAATTTTGGTGGAAACCATGTGGGATATTTTTAATCAATGTTTTGAATCACACTCTATGAACTATCATTAGGATGAGAGAATGTGAGAATATATGAATATAATATAGACTCAAGATTATTTTAAAGGTGATAACCATGAAGTGCCATAATGATAGGTAATTGGTAAATTCATTAATTGTTTAAAAATAGTTGGGTAAATTCATTAATTAGTAAACCTCTCTTAAAGGTTGTCAAGATGGGCCATTTATCCACTAATTACATTAGATTAAAAATATAAAATGAAACCTCTTGGTGGAAGAATTTTGACATTGGACATTTTATGGTGGAAAACACTAACATCAAGAGAAATGGTTCAGACTCGACTTTGGATGATATTTAAATCCCTGCCCTAGGTAAAATCCTTATTTTAACATGGGGATAAGATCAATTAGAGGGAGAAACTAAGGTAAAATTAATAACTCCTATAGCATCATTATGTCTTTTTCAAATGGAGGGTGATATCATGGAAGTTACATGTTTTCCTGATAAGAAGAAAATCTCATGTGGAAGTCCCAAGGAATCAAGTCAAATTGAAATAGCCATACCTTTATCTCTAATTTATAATATGGATAATAATAAATAATGGAATTTAATGTGAAGGAAGAGGAAAGGACATCCCAATAAAGACTTCATTTCAAATTCTATTCCCTTCATTGGGTCTTTAGGGGTAGATTGTAATGCATAACTTACATTGAATTTTGAAGGGTAGTTAGTTATTTTTAGAAAAAAAAATTGGTTGAATTTTTGTATTTTGTTTGATGGGTTTTATGTCTAGTTTTTTTTATGTTTTGGTGTTAGGCAGCAAGTTATTTGTTGGCTAGTCAGTGTGTTCCATATGCCACTAGTAGAAGTGTTTTTGTGAGATTAAATATGTTATATTTTTTCCTTTGTACAATTTTTTTAGGCCTTTCAAAAATCACTTTTTACCTATATCAAAAAAAAAGGATAGACAAAAGTGTTTAGAGAAATTATGAAGAATGGAGAAGGTAAATGGAAAGAATAGGATCTTAACAAGTTAACAATCAAGATGAAAGCTACTGAGGGGAAAAAGAGACTATTAATCAAGTTGGCATGTAACAAGGGGTTATTTTTTAATTAAGTTAATAATAATTCATCAATATTGATTTAATTTTAAACCACCATTTATGTTCAAGTTATTTTCTCAAATGAAGTTTTAAAAAGTGGTATTCTATGGATAAAACCTTGGTATACTTAGTAAAAACATGATGATGAGTTTCCATATTGTTTTAATAAAGCTGAATTAACCACTCTTTCTTTATTAATGTTAGAAACATGTTCGTTTAGTCTTTTATTGATCGAGTGACTTATCTCCAGAATGTATGACATCATACAAGAACAATCAGTTTTGTACACTTCAGTTCTTGTTTTAATAAATAATTCCATTTGGTATATGACATGCCATAATAAATTAAAAAAATTACATATAGGTAAATTATTAATAATATATTTTATTATTTTAACTACATGGGTTAATACTTAATTAATATATAATAAAATATATGGTTACCAAACTAACTATTGTGAATTTAGTGAAGGGTTGAACCCATTGGTTACAATAGTACTTGAAGAGAGAGAGATAGAGTCTGAGCATAAGTATTGTATTTGTGTTTAACATCAATAACAAAGGGGGAGACCAAGGATGTTGATGAGGTGTCATGTTTGCTAGAATGATAATGAAAAAAAGTGATTCAATATTCTTAAGTGTTCTTGTATAGTTCTTCAGTGTTTGACTTGGATAGGTAGATGGTGGATGTTAGTGATGGTATTCTCAAGTTTCATAGACCATACATGGTGTTATGAGTGCTTAGAGTGCTTATGTAAGTGAAAGGAACTCATTAGAGCAGTCATATGAGTGTCTAGGTTCAAGTAGTCATCTTAACAGACAAGGCTGAGTAAGTAGTTTGATGATGTCATATTTCACACATATTAATTTTTTAGGACAAATTTGATACATGGATGCATTCCCCTATAATAGGTAGTCATGTGGTTCAAATTTAAAGTATAGACATTAAGTATAAAAAAAGTTATAATAATACAAATTTGGCCTCTTAGACATAGTTCACTAAGTTTATATACTTAGACAAATTTGCAAGAGAAGATCTAACAATGAGAATTTAAAAGACCTAAAAGTGAGCATCTAATTTGACAATCAAAGATCCAATGGTGAGCATATGTTTATATAGATTATGATCCAATGATGCATGTAAAGTTAATTTGTTAAAAGATACACAAATCACACATGGAACTTCCAAGCGGTGTAAACACATAGGGACTAACAACAATTTGCTCTGAGAGCACATGGGACTACCAAGTGGTGAAATCATGTTAACTAAATGGAGCAAGGTGATCAAATGGCACATGAGGGTACCAAGTGTCTTAATCATGAAAGTGTAGATCAATGATCAATAGTGAGCAATGCAAGTTAAAGTCAGGTTGTTAGTAAGTAGATCAACAAATAAAAATTGATCTAGCTTTCAGGGAGCATGGGATGAAGACATGTTTCTTCAATATTTTCATTTACTAGTGACCATTGGTATTTGAAATTAATAAAAGAAAAACTAGGTTTGAGTATTTTTCTTATATATTTTGATCTAGGATGAATTTGAAAGTGATGTAAAAGGAAAAGTTGTAAATAACTTCAAGTCGCATATAAAAAAGTTGATTAGAAGATGTGAATGTTCATACAATTGTAGATATTGAGCTCCAAAGTTAATTATATGTTTGACCATGTTTTACAAGTGACCCGAGAAGGATAATTGAGTTATTATTGATAGTATTTTGATGTTTAAAGATCAACTAACAATTTTAAGAGTGTTGTAGACTCCATGAGGACTATCTATATGGATTTTGGAGGATTTACCAATCCATATTAAATATAAATAAAGGCTTAGAATTTGACTATGTTTATTCAATGGATTGACAGTTTGAGTGACCATCTTGTAAATGTTAATTCAAGGTGTTCTGAACACAGTTAAGGAATTAAATGAGTATGAATATTTTCTATAAGTCTATAAGGATTATTATAAGGCATTAGTTTTCATAATTTTCCATAATCAGATATGGGATCAAAAGAGCTTGACTATATTTTGACTATATATGACTAGTTTGAGTGGTCATTTTGAGAGAGTTATTTCGAGTGCTTAGAGCCTATGTTAAAGTATCTAAAGCACATGAAGGTGTTTCATAGAACCTAAAGGTTTCATTTGTGTGATGTAACCAGATGGCTATGTGAAATATATGAGTAGTTGCTTCATAAATTTGAGACTGTGTTTTTTGTTCATGAATGCCTAAAGAGTGAGGAGACCTAATTGGCTAGTTCAAGTGTTGATTTAGAGTTCCAAGTGGCATGGACCCATATGAGAGTGAGAAGAGGTAGTTTGAGTGAGTTAGTCCTAGAGTTAGATTGAGAAAGATTGGATTTAAAGAGTGTAAACAAAGGGGTTCATCATTAGTTGAATAACAATAATAGGTGTTTAATATAATTTTTTCAAAGTAGCTAAGTGGGTGCTTGCTTTCTTAGGGGGTTGGTTCCTCCTTACAAGATAAATCTTGATAAAGGTCTAGTTATTCTGGGTGCTCAACTAGATAGGGGTAGTAACTCTTTGTGGGATTTGTGTCTCAATAAACTAAGGGATGGGTGTTCTTAAATTAGTTGATGTTGGTATAAATGTTGGATCTTTTTATTATAGGATAGTAGTCCATATTGGAGGGTTTTATGGGTGTTATCCCCCATGAGGGTTTCCCACATATATCATGTGTTTTGTGATTGATTTTGTTTTATCTTCCATGTTCATTTTTATGAATGATAAGTATGCTTCATGATTGTATGTGTTTAATGGTTAAAGGTTTAATGGATTTGGAATTAAATTATCTAGCATCACTAATTCGCCCCCCTCTTAGTGATTGTACCTCTAACAAGTTTGAGCAGTCTACCTATTGGAATACTTTATACACCTTCTATAAAAACTCCCCTATGATTTTTAGGAGATTACACTAGTTTAGATGCAAGTAATGATTCTTTTTGTATCAAAAACACTATTCTAAGGTTTGACTCTGCACACAGAGCCTGATAGCTTCAATTTGATTATTCTTACAACTTAAATACTATTTTGAATAACTAAAACTTGGAACAAAGTCTTGAATACCTCTCTTAACTTCTCCAATCTTCTAAACAAACTCATGTAATGTTTTATACATAATTTAAGAGACTGTAAATGACTATAGATACACAAAAATAAGATTTAGAAGGTTTCAATGACATGAACCTTGGATCGAGTACACATTGTCTTCAAATGAAGTTATATTTCATTCACATATGAAATAACTTTGTGAATACAACAAATTAAGTAACAACACACCTTTTATTCATAATAAAATTATTATTTTGACTACATAGACCCTTATTATGTCTTGAAAAACTATCAAATTTGCTTGCAGTCATGAAGTTCTTCACTTTTTAAGCTTGTTTTGACCTTCAATTACTTATTTTTTATAGTTTTTAAGTTGATCATGTTTTTGGATATGTACTATACTTGGAGTTTTATATCTTTGCCTTAAAATATTCTTAATAACCTTGTTCTTAACTTATAAAATGAAATTTTATTAATGGGTTTATCAATATGAATAAATTAATAGCATGTAGAATATAACCTATAACATATATATAATAATGATACAGTCATTCATACAATACATCTACCACATACATAGTACTGCATGTAGGTATGTGGTCACCCATACATGACATCTTCCTATAGTCATGATATAGTCACTCATGTTGGACATGAATGTAACTAATCACCCTAGTACACTCCATTTACACCTACACCATTAGCCCCAAACATCAACCATAAAATATAAACCTTAAACCCTAAACATTTAAACCTAAACCCTAAACCCCAAACTTTAAGCCATAAACCATGAACACTAAATAATATACCTAAACATTAGACCCTAAGCAATAAACCTTTAACCCTTAACCCTAATATATTATCCCTAAACCTAAAACAATAATCCATAAACCCTAAAATATAAACTCTAAACATAAAAACCTAAAACATTAAACCCTATAATTTATACCCTATACCCTAAACCCTAAAACCTAAATGTAATCCCTTAATCTAAAACCCAAAGCATAAACCTAAAATCCTAAATCCTAAACATTAAACCATAAACCCTTATCTTTATAACTTCAATTTTAAACTCTCAACCCTTAAATAAATTCAAATCAAGAATGTTAAACCCTAAAAACTAAATGCCAAACCTCAAACCCTAAACCTTCACCATAAACTCAAAACCCTAAACTCTAATCTTGAAATCGTAAGCACCAAACCCTAAAACTTGAAATTTGAACCCTAAACCACAAACCCATAACCATAAAAAATTAAACTCAAAACCATAAACTTTAAATCCTAAAACCATAAATCCTAAACCTTAAAACCTAAATTACAAAACCCAAACAACCAACCCCAAACTCTAAAATATAGAACTTGAACCCTAAACCCTTCACCCGAAACCCTAAACCATGAGCACTAAACCTAAACACTAAACCTTAAACCTTGAATCTTAAACATTAAAATCTAAATCCCAAATTTTAAAATTTGAGCTCCAATCCATTAAACCCTAAAACTAAATGCTAAAATTGACACCAAACCGAAAACCCCAAATCATAATATGTAAACCCCAAACCCTAAATTAAAAACCTAGGCCCTACACCCTAAACCATAAACCCAAAACCCCAACAACTAAGTCCTAAAACTTTAACCCTTAACCATAAATGCCAAAACACAAGACCTAAACTCTAAATCTTAATCTCCAAACCTAAACCCTAAATCATTGCACGTATTCCCTAAACTCTTAACCCTAAACCTAAAATCCTAAACCATAAGTCATAAAACTTAAACATTAACTCCTAAACCCAAAATTCTAAACCTAAAAGGAAAACCCAAAACCCAAAACCTAAATCCCTAAAACCTAAACCCTTAACACTAAACCCAAAACCTAAAATCCCAAACCCCTAACCATAAACCTTGCACCATAAACACTAAACCTAAAATCCTAAACCCTAAGCCCTAATCCATAAACACTAATTTATATGGACCAAACCCTTAACAAAACCCCTAAGACCAAAACCCTAAACCTTAAGTGTGAAACCATAAACCCAAAATCCTAATCCCAAACACCAAACCTTAAAGTCTAAAAGATAAATGCTTGGTCCTTCGAGCCACAAAAAATAAATCAAAAACCTTTAAGCATAAAATATATATTATAATCCCTAAATCCTATTCCCAAATACATAACACTAAAACTTGAACCCTAAATTCTAATCGTTATACACTAAACCCTAAACTATGAATCTTGAACAATCAACCATAAACATTAACCCCTAAATTTATAAATCATATACCTATAACCATAAAACATAATATTGAGTTATCACATATATAAAGAAAGGAGAGGGGGTATTGGCTAAGCCATATCTTGAAAGGATAGGGGCCATTGTAACCTATATAGAGAAAGGAGTGACTAGGGACATTCATGTAAAAGGCTTGATGGTGGATTCATGATAAATTCCTCGATAATTTATGGGTTTTTAATCAATGGGTATATCAATATGCATAAATGGATAACCTAAATAATTTAACCTATAACCTATATATAATAATGATACCATCATTCATACATTACTTCTACCCCATACTTAGTAATACATGTAGGTATATTGTCATTCATAAATAACATATTCTTGAATTCATGATATAGTCACTCATACCAAACATAAATGTATCTAATCAACCTATTACACTCTATTTACACCTAAACCATTAACCCTAAACATTATAAACCTTAAACTTTGAACCTTAAACATATACCCTAAATGCCATAAACCTTGAATGCTTAACCATAATACATTATCCCTAAAACTAAAACAATAATACCTAAACAATAAACCTAGACCCTATACTTATAACTTTAAAACTTTAAACCCTAGACTTTATACCCTATACCCTAAGCCCTAAAACCTAAAATTTATAAAAAACAAATTCAAAGAGGTAATTTTTTATCTATCATCTTTTGTCATCATCCCTCATCATTCAAAATGAATTTATACCATGCAAGTGTAAAGAGGATATTATCTTATTTCCACCATAAAAATCATTCAACAATCTCCCTGGATTAATCCATCATGAACCTATCTACTATAATAGACATGAATGATAATAATCACCCTAGTACACTCCAATAAAATTAAAAGGAATTGAAACACCATTCAATATTCATTTGAAAAAAGACATTTTTTAGTTTGAAAAGAATTTATAGTGACTACTAGATTAGAACACACTTTACTAGATGAGGGAGTGAGTACAGATGATGGAATGATTAGATATGATAAGGGCCAATGAGGGAATGGTTAGGGATAATGAGGGATGAGGATATATGAGGATGGGGTAATTAGGGATGATTAAGGATGATGAGGGTTTATGAGGGAGTAATTAGGGATGATGAAGGAAAATGAAAGATGATAAAGGATTGACTAAGGATGATAAGAAATGATGATGGTTAATAAGGGAGTTATTATAGATGATGAGGGATGATAAGAGTGTGACTAGGTATGAGGAGGGATGATGAGAGAGTAATTAGGTATGATTAGGGTTGATGAGGATTGATGGAGTGTTTAAGGATGATCAATTACAATGAGGGATGATTATGGATGATGACAGAGTGACTAGGGATGATGAGGGTTGATGAGGGAGTGATTAGAAACAATGAAGGATGGTTATAGCTGATGAGGGATTCATTAAGGATAATGAGAACTAGTGAGGAGTGAATAGGGATGATAAGTGAATATGAGGATTATTGATGGAGTGATTATGGGTGATGAGAGATAATGAGGGAGTGTCCCATATGAATTTGGAGTGCTATAATATGACTTTATTCTATGTAACTTTGGAATAATGCATGAGATTGGAATTGAAGAATACATGGGTTGACCATATATTTGACATTTGTTTTAGAGTGAATGTTATCTTTTTAGAATTAATTTTGAATGGTGTTCCAATTTATTATATTATGAATGGATTATATTAGGGTGACTAGCTACATTCATGTCTAGTATAAGTTATTGTATAATGACTATAGGTAGATGTCATGTATGAGTGAATGCATACATATATGTAATAGGTATGTGATAGATGTCATGTATGAATGAATATATCATTACTATAGGTATGATACAAGTTACATGATATAGGGAAGTAATTTATGCATATTGATAGACCCATTGATTGAAAAAACCACAAATTATTTAAGAATTCACCTTCAAGCTTGGGTATTCAATCGGGTAGGGCATACTAGAGTGGGTAAAGTAGGTAGGGCATGATTAATTAGATAAAATATGGGACATAATCAATGGTATAGATATATACATATGTAACATTATTTGTAACCTCATTTCTCATTCTATCTTTCAATCCTAAAATTCTAAAAATTAAGTATTGACCAGATTAGATTTTTAAAAACTAAATTTTAAATGATAACTCCTACAACTTTGGAATTGATTTCATAAGATGCATAGTGGCTCTAATTTTTTATATTTATTAAAATAAATTTAATGTATAAGAATATAAAATGTAAACTTAACATAACACAAAATCAATAACATAACAAAAATAAATACCTTAGACTGCATAGAGAAACAAAACCACAAAAAAACATACATACACATTTTCAAAAAAAAAAACAACTACCTATTATTACAAAAAACATAAAAAATATACGTCTCTAAAAAGGAAGTATGCCCTTTCAACATTTTAATATTTTTTTTGCATTTTCCTCCAAATTTGGATTGGGTACAGGCTTAGAGAGGTCTGAACCCAGATTGAAATTGGTCATGGAGAAACCCACTTAGTTTATAAAAAAAATTAGGAGTATTTTTCATCTTTTTTGACACAACTGATTAGGCAGCTTTTATTATTTTGTTAAAAAAATATATGGGTTTGTAGAGGAGAAAGTGCAGTTTTTTTTAAAAGAATATTATTTATAATTATTAACTAATTTATACATAACCTCATTATTTAATATATAAATATCATCAAAAATTCCCTTATAATTTTTTTAATATTAATCAAAAATTTATAAAACTTATATCTCAACAATCTACACATTGTCGACTATGCTTTACAAAAATTGATTTTCATGAAGTTAAGGTTAAAAGGTTGTGTTCGTACACTTGCAATTTTAATTTTCTAGTTGTCTTGACTCGTAAAATTATTTAAAATTTTTATTTATAATAAAAAATATTCTCAACAATATTCAACATTTAACCTATCCATAATGAAGTTTCATATAAACATTCATTCTTTTACTAAAAAAAATATGTTCGTAAACATGCAATATTTTTATATTTTCACCAAAAAATGACCAACCTATTATCATAAATGCATCTATTTTTCACCCTTTTATCATCTAGGTATTGAAAAAAAAAATAGAAGCTACATTAAAAATTCCACAATTCATGTTCTTATGTCATCGTCAAATTCTTTTTCAAAGTGTCTTTAACATTCTCTCCAAGTTCAACTATTGTTATTTTCAAGAAACAAAATAGTGTAACTTTATACACCCCTTTTTTCCCATTATCCTACATCTATCCAAAGCCTCTCCTACAGAATTGTGGTCTTATACAATTTAAAGAGTGGAGAAAAAACTATCATTTTGGATCACTAAGCCTTTGACTTTAAACAAAGAGTTCCATATGTGTTCTAAGGTGATCAATACTACTCATTTTTTGGGCCCCTTTTAATGTTTCCTATGCAAAACTTGAAAATCTCCTTTAAGAATTTCTATCAACCAATTTTAACAAGTACCAAGGCTTTTATCAAGTCTTCAGGGCCATTTATTATCATCTTAAATAATCTAGAGAATTGGGGGTTATAGACATCAAGATTCATGGGATCACTCTTGGGGTTAAATGGATCATTAGAATCTCTAAAGGAGATGAAGCCTAAAATTTTTCTCAAGGTTTCTCACTTGACAGAAAAGTCTGACAAGGCATAGGCTTACATAACACACTTATCCCATTGGTGTCTATCAAATTATGAGGTGCTTTTGTCATGAAAAGTATTATGAAGGCCTAGTAAAATCATAAACCCCACCTCATTTGGGTGGGGGATGGGTTTATAAGGAATATTTATCTAAACTCCCAATCATTATGGCATTCTCCTTAGCTAACCTTCCACAATGTCCCCTTTGACATGTTCCCCTAGATCAAAATATTAGGGCTATTTAATAAAAGTATTCTAATAGCTAGTGATATGTTTTATAATAACTTAAGAGTCTATCTTCCTTGGATGATGCTAAAGGCCAAATTCCATTTAACAAGGAAGATACAGAATCTATTTATAAATTATAGAGTTCCATACCTAATGATTACTTGTACAAGATTGAAGTTTCCTCTCTCATGACATGGTGGAAGGAATAGTCTTACCATAGAACCATGCCATTCCATCATTAATTTCTTAAATTGTGTTATAATTTGTTGGCCCTCAACATATTGACATAGATACCCTTAACCAATGATGGTCTTTCCAATCCCTCCATTAGGTTTGGGCCATAGATTTGATAACATTTGGGTGGTTTATATTGAGCCCAAAAAATCTCACTTCATTTAGTGTATTATGTACTATATATTTCCCTTGGTTAATGGGCTCAAACACATAGGGGTGCTAAATCCCACTTTTATGGCCTAACATCACCTAGAAACTATCAAACATCTA
>JARHVA010009037.1:205000-227500 GCA_037957365.1 Torreya grandis
AAACATGTATTTCTATTCTTTGACCCATACAATCTCATAGATCTTTACTTGTCTACCCCTATATTCTTGGTCAAGAAATCACCTTGAAAATAGGCTATAAAGGCTTAGTCAAGTATTAATTAATATCATAATTGAAACCTTATCCAATGATTTATTATGTATTTCCATGTTTATTTGTTTTTTATAAGACTTCTTTAATGGATTTGACTTTGTCCTCTTTGACTAGGTGTTGGAAGGAAGAAGGGTCTTGTTAGGAGTCCTTGAGACATTTTCAACCTCTTGAAATCCTTTGAATCCTTATTAAAAATGAAATTTACTTCTTAATACTTTATTAGGTTTATGAAGGAAAGAGATAAACATCAATAAATCCCTTTGAAGAACTTTTATTCATCCATTTAGTGCTTTTATCACTTAAACTATTCCTTTACAATGAGGCGTAAGAGAGCAAAAAATGGGTTTCTCTTTGAATATGGAAAAATCCCTTCATGTATGTATTATAAACATAAATTTATACCTGAAAAATTCATTTGGGACCATAAAGTAATCTAAAAGATGCAAGTTTACTCCTATATCTTACTTTTCTACTCATTCTTTGTAGCCCTAAAAACTGGTAAAGCTCCTTGCCCAAAAGAATGAATAGATAACCTTGACTAAATTAGAAAAAAATTTAGTACCCTCTATCCCTTTACAAATCCAAACAAAATTTCATTATCCAACTCAAATCATATGTATCTTTTTCTATTATTTTTCTCCCCAATTAGGCCTCATAGGCATAGAAAGAGAAATTTGACCTGAATGACCACCCAAACGTATGAAACTAGAAAAAAGTATTTTATTAACTTTAAATATTATAATAAAATAATCCATGCCAAATTTTTTCTTCTAAAAATGTGTGCATGTAGTCAAACCATGAAATGGCCAAAAAACTAGCCCTTTCTTAACCCCGTTTTGGACTTCCCTAAAAAACAAAGTTTCATTGTGTACTTACAAGTTATATTGTAATTTTTTTTGGAATTTTAAAGGTTTAATATCTCCAAATTCACAACTTACAATTGTTGGCATCCTTATACACACTTTAAAACCTCCTTTTTGCCTTAACATCTTACAAAAGTACAGTTTTCCTTGATTCTATACAGTTGTAGGTATAATAAATTACCATGGTTAGAACCTATTTTGAGTATAATTTTTTTTTAGGAGGTTATATAAGAGTTATATATCATTTTATGTGCTTTGGAGATTAATTTCTACAAACTAATCAAAATTGGCTTTTCTAGCAGCGTGTGAGTGACTCAACTTCTTAACAATAGTTCATAAAGGTTAGGACCTTAGGAAATTAAAAAATGAAACAAGATATAATTTAATAATTTCAAAAAATACCTCCAAATATATTAGGTTCCAATTAAAATTTTCTATACCATTATGAACATAAGAAGGTACCTCCTCAGCTAGGCTGACTGCATTCTCAGGTTGAAGAGAGAGAATGAACTTGTTATAGCATTTTAGAGTCTTTTCTTTAGTTAAAAAACGTCATGGATCTATAAAAAAATTAATTTTTACCTATGCTAATGGTTTTATTCATCATTTTTCCTTATTTCTCCTCTATAACCTTGTCGACTGAAATTGAGAGTTTCTTGACCAAACAACACTCTTGATCTGAACTCATATGTTCTTGCCTTTTTTTACATTGAGGACATTCAAAAAGTTTAATGACATTTAAAACCTTGTAATCCACCCCATTATACCCCTTTCCAACCTACATTGGCTCTAATAAGGTCATTTTTCCCCTTTTAAGGCTCTAGATTTAATCAACAAACATGGTACACAGGCTGGCTGTAAGTGTTGATCACTACTTCCTTAGCCTATATGAGGAAATTAAATGTAATAATATCTTCAATAAGTATGTATAGACATATCTTAAATTTTATCACCTTTAATATATGTCTAAACTTATTACTTTATCTCTCACAAACAAGCATTCTCATGTGGCTATATAGGCTGAATGCATTCATTAAGGCATGTGAGTGTCTTTTAAGAGAACACTTTGCTCTAAAAGATTGTTTATGACATTTTATATAGATCCACACTCCAAAAAATTATCGATCAACTAAAGTTTAATTTCATAAGTTATGCTTCAGATTCATGCTATTAACCTTTGAGATAATTAAGCTCAGTTAGACTAACCACTCTGACCTATAGGTGGTGATTTTGAAGTTCCTAGGCTTGAATGCAAAATTTTAAAGAATTTAATATTATTTAATAGGGTATGAAACATTTTAACATATTAACTTCATGGAAACTTGTGGAAATGTAACACCTTAACACAACTCTAAGTTATACCCCAATAAGTATAAGGCTCTTCCTCTCATCCAGGCCTTAGTACACCTATAGGCAACATTAGATCTCAAGACCCTTACCACCTTAAATAGAATGTGTCTTGATCAAAAAAATACATCTTTATCCTTATGATTATCCTTAAACATTTATTTAAAGGTGTATTAAACCTATATCTCAGTCTATTACCTTGTGTTCATAACTAAGACTCTATCAAACTTCTTCAGTTGTAAGAGTAGGTATGTATGTACTAATTTAGTGCCTTGACTACAAATTTAGATGTTTAAATTTATTCTTGAGTATTGATCCCTATATGCATAATTCCAAGGATTGATTCAAGCCTCAAAGGCTATTTTTAAGTTTGTTATTTGACCTAATACACCCTTTTAAAGTTTGAATTACCATTCAACACATTTTCTAATTTTATCCAAATATCTTAACTCTAGTTATGGTCTTAGAACTTGATTTAGGTAAAAATTGGGGTTTAGAAGCATAATGATCATCCTAATCCTAATGGGACTATCTTAACAATCTTTTTTCATTCCAACAAGTCCAAACAATTATATAATGTCTTAACAAATATTATTTCAACTTATTGAGGTTTTTAATTCATCAAAACACTTCAAACCCAATGAACTTCTTATTTATTCGTACTCAAGCCTAAAGGTGGCAACCTGATATTATTGGCTATATGCATCATTATTTACTCAAATGCAATACCAATTAGGTATATCTTTCTTAGACTTATCTAGATTATAGTGGTGAAAGTAAGGTCCTCCACCTTACTCAAATTCTCCCTAATCTTTATGACTTTCTTCAAGACTCTAATCTTCAAAATAATTAGGCCATAGGCATGAGAGCTATGAAACTTTTGAAAAAAAATTCCCACTATATTATAAATTCCATTTGAATTTCATGACACCAATAAACCTTTGCCTTCCTATCTTTTTACATAAGCTAGTGTGACTATAGGCTTAAGGTAACTTAGTCTTAAATATATATTTCAATATTAGAGCTACATTCGATGACCTTGAGTCTTTGAGAGTTCAATAAAATTAAGGTGAATAAAAATGAAGAGGTATAGCATCACTTTGAGAATTCTCATTGCATCTTAGGTCAATTGAATTCAAATCTTGACTTCAGTTTTTAGCAAGCCCATTAAGGTAGAGACCTAATCATAGTTTCCAATCATTGATTCTTTATTCATGTCCTTATTGTAACCATAATTAATTTATGAGATCATTTGAAATTATAAATGAGTGTTTCAATGGCTTACATTCTCCTATAATTTTCATGTACACTTTGTAATCTCTATCTCTAGGATTGTAAAATAACCTAAGTGTCATAAACAAAACTGTTGGAGTTTATTTATCATTTAAGGCCCTTTACCAATGCATTTTAAATTGTCTATTTAAGACCAATTTTATCTATTCTCATATCTTGATTCTTGATGTTGGGAGCATCATAAAACACTATATAATGTAAAATCATTACCTTAGTTTACTTATATGCCTATTAGGATTATACACAATCCTTTGAAGAGTCACAAGAACATGAATCCTTTTTTGCCTCTTTAAGTCCTCATAATGTTCTGATCAATTTGATATGCGCTTGAAATGGATAAAACATGTCATAAAAATAACATATAATCAGCTCAAAACCTCATAACATAACACCATCTGATAAGCATTTAGAACCATCTGATTCATTTTTATAGAATTATATAAATTGAAACATTATATAAACCTTTTCTTAATATTCCTTTATTGTTGAATAACTTGGAACATTGAAAATAGGGTATCACCTTGACAAATATGAAAAATGGAGTTTTATTTTCCAAATGAACTCACACATTCCAAGTGTGGATTCAATAAATTTTTAATATTCTTGAATATATCCTATACATCTCACTCAATTTCCTTTATGCATCCAACTAGTTTCCAACTTCCATTTCAATGAAGAAAAATGAACTTGTGATTCTATGCAAGTTTAGACCACCTTGAGGTCTTAACAACTTTTCATAAAGGAGAGGGGATGAATATGTTGACCAATGAAAAAAAATATTAATACTACTATGAACCCCTCCTTTGGAAATTTTTTGAATACCCAACTCTCTCTCCTCTATCTGTACCAAGCATTTGAAAATCGCCCTTATGAGCTTGTGAAGAGTGCGATGAAGGAGAAAAAGAAAGTTTCACATTTTTAAGACATATGAGAGATTTAAAATCATGGAGATGACCTATATAATACCAAAATACACTTTTAATGAATATTCACCTAGAAGTGGACTCCTCAAGTCTATATAAACCCTTAAAACTACCTTTTTGAGCAAAAATTGAGATATTTTGACATGTAGACCATAATTACGACATCATTATAACATTATTACATTGAAAACTCACTTTCAAGATTTTAAAAGTGTAATGGCATGTGTATCCTATCTTTATAATCTTAGAATCCCTTAAAAATAATCTCCAAGCGCAAAGAAAGATAATGTACAAGAGATGATCTCATGTAAAGAAACTATATTAATCCAAAGCCTTCTATGACTTAAGATGACTTATTCACCATTTTATTCCAATTTACATGCAAATATATTACGTTATGAAGACTTATTTTGGTCACAACAAAAACTTAGGTTTCTTCAAAAACCTTAGACTTTGCTAAAATAACTTAATTTCATCAAACAAGACTAATGGGCCTTGAACTAGGTGACTGGGTGAAATAAATTGACCTGATAGACCATGTACCTTATTGACACAATAAAACATATCCTTAGGACCCACTGGATTGATTCTAAAGGAATTAGGAAGATTATCCAAGACATTACCTTAAAGAATGTTAACAAGGCTAACAAATCATCACTTGAAGGCTACCAAAGGCATGACAAAGATGTAAATAGGGTTGTATAAGCATGACAAACAAAGTTTCAAATGATAAGGGTGATAGTCTAGTCTGTGAGGCCAAACTTGTCAAAAATAACTAAATGTCAATTTTTAAAATTTAAATATTCATAAATTAACAAAGAATAGAGACTAGAATTTACCTTGATGTGTATATGTGTGTATGTATGTATATTTAATAATATAACATATCATATTTAATATATTATATTATATTACTAATTAATTTTTCATGTGTGTATAAACTAATATAACATATTATATTTAATATGATATATTATATTAATAATTATTATTATATTATATTTATAAAGTAATTATATATTATTGCCAAACAAACATCTATATAATGTCTTACACAACTTTCTCTCCTCTTCACTTTCAATTGGTTTTCTTTATCAAAGTATTTCCTCTAACTTGGAGGGATTTTGAGTTCATTTTTTACGTATGTGAAGAAAAATTATAGTGTGGAGGATTTTTTGGATCATAAGAATATCAAGAATGTAATGATTCTATAGTGCAGTGCCCTAATAATATGTTATCCTTTAGTCAAATGGTTCTCAAGATCAACTTGATGCTTGAATGAATGAATGAGTTAATCCATAGGTGAAGATAAATCACTTACCTATTAAGTATTGCAATTATATTATGTTAGAATCTTTAATTTTACTAAGTCTTGATTCCTCTTATTTTCATGAGAAATATTAAATACATGTGAGCTCATGAAAATGAGATCCATTTATTGAATAATATCTAATATTTTTGATTAAATTTATCGTTCTTATCTTATTCACATTATTGATGCAATCACACTTTGCATAACAAAGGGTAATTCAATAGGTTCAAGATTCGAAACCAGAAAAACATTGCTTATGTAGCGGTCCTTTTATTTTCAATTTTAAGCTTGAATAATGGTAGTAAGAAGGTGATGCACAAATGACCATTAATAATTGAGCTCATCTAGTAGGTGCTCATATGAGTCATAGATATATTGTCTATTGGATCTCTCTTGATATTTATGAGGTTATTTATTACATTGTTTAGTTTAAATTTTTATCTAATCTAATAAAAGAATATTTTAGTGTATTTATCAAGTATAGCATTAGTTTTAAATTTGAAAGAGGTTCCATGTTTTATTAATTTAATATCTAATGTACTTGCTTACATTAGGTTGAAGGATCTTGTTGAAATAACTTATTATTTTCCAATTCTAGATGTGTAATTTGATGTTAAAGCTACATCAAAAGGGATGGCAAAATTTATTTTTGGTTTATCAAGGTTTTGTAAAGTGAAAGAGTATAAATTGATAGTCTTGGTTCACTTTGTACCCATGGATGCTTACCCATATTATATTTTATGAAAAAAATTATAAGCAATAATATTTTGAAATTTATAGTGATGTGATGGTGGAAAATGAGGTTGTGTGTTCCTTCATAAGGTAATGAGATGTCTAGGGAGGATATGTTTCATATTAGAGTGATTTTGAGCAACAATGAAGTGATAGGAAAGGATAAGGCCTTATAAAGCATGAAAGTGATTATTTATTTCAAGGTACATTAGGCAGTGATGGTAAAGGAAAATGATATGGTATTCTAAGGGATGCACTAAAATAAGTTCAGGTAGATACACATTCAAACCTCTATAACATTTCAATTTAATGATTAGTTAAGATGGTTTTTGTGCATTAAAATTGAATTTTATGATTTTAATAACTAACTAATCAAATTGTTGGAACATAACTATCTACTAAGAGGGGGATGAAATAATTAGATTGATTAAAATAGTCATTTTTAATCATTTTAATGTAGATTAAAATATATGTAGAGATCACACACATAATATGCATAACACTATATATATCATGGAAAAACCATTATGGGAAAAACCACTATGAGAATAGCTACTAGAATCTACTATTCTAATCCAGACTCACAATCAAGGACCTCACTGGTTACAATGTTTATGGGAATTGAACCTAAAGAGACACCAATCCCCTAATTTAAGAGAACCTACTCTAAGAAAGCACCAACTGCCTAACTAAGCACTAACTCAACTTATCTGATGGCACCCACCAATCAGATCCATATTCAAAATATGGAGATACAACTCTAGATTACAGGATTGACTCATAAATGAATCCAATTCAATTCTCTATTACAAGTTTGGTCTATAACTACTCATAGTCTACACATCTCTCTCTTCTCTTCTTTACCTCTCTACCTATCTATCTCTATGTATCTATATTTCTCTATTTGATGCACTTCATCAATATCTTGATCTCTACCTCTCTCTTTCTCAATTTGACTCTACTCAGCAATAATAACAAGAACTCCAACAATATTTATTGTATCCTAGATGACATATATGAATAAGCATTCGATATAGGGTTTCGTATATTCTATATGTTCATAATTGTTAACTAACACATCATGCTAGTTTTGGACTCAATTTATTATCTCTTGAACAACAAGTTTCCCATGTCTTGAACTCATGCTCCATTGATGTGATTCTTGGTATGATTACTATTTTTAGCATATACTAGGATTTGATTTTGATGCAAATGCATTATTACATAAATTTTATCAATCACCATAATTAATTTCATTATCGATGTAATATTTTACAACTTACCTACATGTTCTTTCATGTTCCATCACTTGACCATTAATATGAACATATATTTATATATTAACCATAGATCTTAAGTTTCATGCAAGGATCCAATGATCCTCATTCAATTTACTTAACTTTAAAATGTATCCATTATATTAAGTTCTGACAGGTACACGTGTTCCATTGGATCCTTGTATGCTTCCAAGCTTTAATGTTCAAATTTCAAATTGCATCTGTTTGATCTTTTGATCCAAGCTCCTGCATGCTATTAGATATTCAAATTTACATAAACCTTACCTCTATATAATGTTAAACATTGACTAATTTTCCTCATCTTGATACATCCTAACATCTCGAAGTAAATGTGCTCTGTCTATCTCTTCAAGAGTTTCTCAAACTTTACCTTGTGAAAATTTGAATAAGTATGGGAACCATCTCAATATGCCTAGAAGGCTAACTTTACATAGATATATCTTTTGCCTCGATCAACTACATGTTCTAAAATTTGGACCATATAAACTAGGCATAATAATAAACAAACCCATATGCTCATTTATTCATGAAACCTTCATGTGGGAGATATATAATGTCATTAATCCTCTCACTCAAATTCTTCTACCACAGAGCCAACCATGCTTAGTACTACCTGGAATGCCAACTTTATTCTTGCATAACTTTTGTTACGCTTAGTCACATGACCTAAATTTTAGTTCATAATATCCTCTCAAATAGGGGATTATATACATATATCCATCTACTTTTGAAACATTCATACATGTAGGATATGATTTCATCAAAATGCCTTCTTAGATTTTCTTACAACCTACAAATTTAGCTAAGTGTGGGAAAACACTATCAAAATCCTTGGGATCCTAACTTTGCACATGCATATATTTTGTTTCACTATATTGTATTGCCTAAGAATTAGTGCATAGAAAATAGGCATAAAAATGAACAAACCCATATGATCATTTTGTACTGACACCTCCATGTGTGTGAATTTTGACCTCATCAACATTCTTAATTGGCTCTATTTGAACCCTTTTGAAAATTTAGCCAAGTATAGAACTTAGTGATTTCTTTCTGAGTAGCCAACTTTGCAACCTCATATATTCTACCTCACTTCAATGCATGAATTTAAATCTAGTGCATAAAAACTAAGGATTAATGTGATCACAACCATATGACCTACTCCCTGAGACTCATCTACACATGATAGTGGTGACACTAGTAAACTACCTAATCATATTTTTCTATCATAGACCCAAAATATCTAGATGAAAAAAATAAAGAACTAGATGAGTTCCACTTATGAAGACAAACACTCCAATCATCTATGACCTCTGATAGGATCCCTTTCACATCCTCAAATCACCACACTCAGCCCAAAAACATTAATGACATCCATATTTCCAATAATCTCCATTTTAACATCAATGAAAATTATATTTCCAACAATATCCCCCTTTGTCTTTGATGGCAAACTATATTCTCTAATCTTCTAATACTCTACTCATTTTTGGTATTTCTTGCATTAGATTTTGATGAAATTGAACTAAAATTGTTCATGCAAAACTTTTTCCCCCTTAGGCAATGTCACTTTTATCAAAACTCAAGTTGGACACATGCTCTGCTCTTTCAAACTTTTACAGAGAACATTTGCACTTTTTATCCCCCTTTGACAACAATGGAAAAGGGACTCTAACTTTCTCACAAATTGTCCAAATTTTTATCCCCCTTTATCAGATAAATGAGTTTTTCCAAGAATCTGAAACCATCGACTCATTAGAAATTTTCAAAAATATGCATACCTAAGTTGCATTTACTCTCTTCTTCTAGGGATTAACAAGACTTCTATGATACTCCCCCTAGACTTATGCCCTATCACAATGATCTAGTGATGTGATGTAGGATCCACCACTCCTAATTTATTTCTCAGATACTCAAATTATTCCTTCAGAATAGGTTTGGTAAAGATGTCTTCAACTTGATCCTAAGTTGGCACATACTCCATTTTGACCTTTTAATCTTCAACCTTTTCTCTTAGGAAGTGATACTTGATTTATATGTGCTTCGTTATAGATTTCATTAAGATTCTTTGATATGTTAATATCACCTTAATTATTAAAAAGAATAGAGATATGTGATTTATACTCTACCTTGATGTCTTTAAGTGTTTGCTTCATCCATAAGACTTGAGTATAACATGCCACTACTACAACATACTCTGTTTCTACTATAGAAAGAGTAAATAACTCTTTCTTTTTGCTTAGCCATAAAACAATTCTATTTTCAAGTAAAAATTCACCATCACTATTGTTTCTTTTATCATCTAATCTTCCTACCCAATCAGCATATGTATATGCTATGAAAGTGAAGTCTTCATTTTTAGGGTACCATAGACCATAGTTAATTATGCTCTTGATATATCTAAATATTCTTTTCACTACATTGACATGTGAATCTTTAGGATCATCTTGAAAAATTGCAACCATGCATACTAATCTCATGATATCAGGTCTTGATGTAGCTAGGTATAACAAACTACCTATCATTGATCTATACATAGTCCGATTTACATCAAGTGACTCATCCTCTTTGCTCAACTTGCATCTAGTTATCATGATAGTATTAATTAGTTAGTTATCTTCCATTCCAAATTTCTTGAGTATTTCCTTAGCATACTTATTTTGAGATATAAAGATCTCTTCATCAATTTGTGTTACTTTTAGTCTAAGGAATAAACAAAGTTCTCCAAGCATAGATATCTCAAAATCACTTTGCATTTGTGTAACAAATTCTTTGCACATTTTGTTGTTACTACCACCAAAGATGATGTCATCTACATATAAAAAAATAATTAACATATGCTCACTTTCTAATTTAAAGCACATATTGTTGTCTGCACATCCTTTATTGAATTTTTATTATTGCAAGTACTAATCTAATCTTGAATACCATACTCTAGGTGCCTATTTTAGTCCATATAGAGATTTGTTTAGTCTACACACATAATCTTCTTCCTCTGACAACTAAAAACCTATAGGTTTATCTATGTAGACTTCCTCTTCTAGGTTCCCATTCAAGAAAGTAGACTTAACATCCATTTGATAGACTTTGAACTTCTTATAGAAAAAGAATGTTATAAATATTCTTATGGATTCCAATCTAGCAACTGGAGAAAATGTTTGCTCAAAATTTATGCCCTCAAATTTTGCATATTTTCCATATCCTTTGCATACCAATCTTGCCTTATTCCTTATAACAACTCCATACTCATTGAGATTGTTTCTAAAAACCCATTTTTTACCTATTACATTCTTATTTGAATGTCTCGAAACAAATTCCCAAGTTTTATTATTCTCAATTTGGCTCAATTATTATTCCATGGCTTTTATCCAATTCTCATCTTTGCTAGCTTCAACATAGATCCTAGGCTCAATTTTAGATATTAGACCAAAAATTACTTGCTCCTTGTTCATTACAACTCTTCTCCTTGTATGAACTCCTTCATTCTTGTTACTAGTGATCTTCTCTATAGGATGATCCTTTTGAAAAAATATTGTAGGTGGCTTTTCATTTACTCCATCAGGTTCTTAATTAGCTATATCTTTTTCAGACTCTGAATCTTCTTCATAAATGTATTTTTTACGTTTAACATGTTTCAAGGCTTCTTCAACCTTGACATTGATCTCTCAACAATCTTGTGTAGCCTTTTGTTGTAACATATGTAGGCTTTGCTTTGGGTGGAATAACCAATAAATACTCCATCACATCCTAATTCAAAGCTTCCCAAATTTTCCTCTTTTCTTGATGTAGCATTTGCTACCAAACACTATAAAATACTTACTAGAATTAGGTTTTCAATACCATAGTTCATAGGGATTTTTATCATATTTTACCCTTAGTTGAACTTTGTCCACGATATATATTTTTGTTTAGACTACTTCTCTCCAGTATCCATCAAGTAACTTGGCCTCTTTTAACATTATTTTGGACATCTCTTTGACTATCATGTTCTTTCTCTCAACAACTCCATTCTGTTGTGGAGTCCTTGTTGTAGAGTAATGTCTTTTGATTCCATGCTTCTCATAGTACTCAATGAACTCATTTGAGGTGAATTCTCCACCTCTATCAAATCTTAAGCATTTGATTTTTTGACCAATATCATTGTCTACCATGGACCTAAATATATTGAATCTTTCAAATGCCTAAGATGTATCCATCAAAAAGGTTACCCATGTCATTTATGAGTAATCATGTACAAATAAAATGAAGTATCTCTCTCCTTTATATCCTCTTATCTTAGTAAGACCACAAAGATAAGTATGAACTAATTCTAAAAGATTTGTAGTTGCATACTTCTTTGTTTGAAATCTAACCCTTGTTTACTTACCTAGTTGACATTCCTTATAAGTAGTGTTTACAAGTTAGGTTAACTTAGGCATGTGTATAACACACTTATTTAAGATCAATTTGACTAGGTTATCAAATTTGGCATGACCCATTCTTATATGTGATAACCAACTTTCATCAATATTTCCAAACAGGTAGATACTACCACTCACTTCAATAAGATTATAGATATTGCTTTTAGTTCTTTTCCCTTCTACAACTAGTCTTTCAGATCTTATTAACTTTCAGCCTTATGCATTAAATGTGACCTTATATTCATTATCACACATTTGGCTGACACTTAGTAGATTATGTTTCAATCTTTCAACATAAAGGACATCATGTGTAGGCAATTTTCCATCTATGTTGAGGGTCACTTTAACTCAGATCTTTACTGCAGTGTTATCTCCCAAGCTGACAGATCCTTCCTTACATTTGGCTAGTTTGTTGAACTTTCTCTTGTCACTAGTCATGTGTTTTGATAAACTACTATCTATTACCCACAAATTTTACTCCTTCACATGGAGTGTAGTTTAAGTAATCATAGATTAATCTTTCACTTTCCACACATCTTTAGGTTTCTATTTGGATTCTTTTTCTCCTTTTCAAAGACTTGTGAACCTTTATTCACATTGTGAGGCTTGCCTTTCTTTTCACTTTGTATATTTGATCTTATAAAGTTTGTTCTATATTGTCTATCTATGTGACCAAAATTATTGTAATTATAACATATTACATTTATATCCAACAAGAGAATGAATGAATTTATGCTTACAATTTTTTTCTTCTTTTAGGTACAACTCTACAATCACTATCACTATGAATAAACTGAATATAGTTATAAAAATAACTATAGATATATGAGGAATAGCTGGTCATAAAATTTCTTTGTGCAAGATGGGGAGCTCTTCTAAACTTTGTCTTCTTCAAGTCTCTCACTCTTGTGTAACCATATACATCAAATAATTTTATGTTCTAAATCTTCCTTGAGTGTTTAGATATTTTCTCATTGCTCTTCTTCATTTCTTTAGGCTTATTTTCTCATTTAGTGTTCTTTTTTCTTGATTGTTCTTATGCTTCAAAGTTGTCATGTAGGTTAGCAGATGTACTAGTTATTAAAATTTTTACTTTTTCATAACCAACACTAGATCTCTCTTTTGAAGGCTTTTGAGATTTGATCAGTTCATCAAGAATGTTTGATCCTCCTTTCAACTTTATACTTTTGTCTATTTGTCCTTTAACTTTAACAATTTCTTTTCTCAAAGCTACTATTTTTGGCTTGTAAATTCATGCACTCATCAGATTTAGATTGTAGTTCAAGTTTGACTACATCTTCTATTATTTTGGCCTCTTTAACTTGTGTATTTTGGCTAACCACCATCTTATCAAAATTTTCAAGACTTTTGTAAATTTTTTCAATCTCCTTTTTTCCAAGCTTCTTCTATTTTGAATTCTCCTTTCCTAACTTGTCAATTTCATCTAGATCATAGATGAGTTCACACTCTAGATCCACCTCTATTTCTTCTTCTTCTTCATCTGAGTCTTCAACTTCTTCTTGATCCATAGAAGTTGATCCTAATGTCATGAATAGGACTTCCTTTTCCTCAACCATAAAATCATAGTCATGGTCATCATCAAAACTATCACAATCATCCAATGAATCATTGTATTCTTTTATGTACATGCCTCTCTTGTTTTTGAATAAGTTATTCTTCTTGGAATAGTGAGGTTTCATCATTTTACTATCCACTTCTTGATCAAAGTTATCATATTTATTTTAAGGGCATTTAGAAGCAAAATGTCATACCTTACCATAGTTAAAAAATTTAAAGGGTAACTTACCTTTGTACTTTCTAGACCCTCTTTTTAATCTTCTAACAAAGTTGGATTCTTCTTCATCAATCTCCTTAGATATGGATGTAGATTCTTCTATCTTTATTGGTTTGGATGATTTGAATATAGTTTATCTCTTGAAGGTATTTTTTTCTCCCATTCTCATCTCATAGGTTGTGAATGTTCCATGAAACTCATCAACAGTGAGTTTAGTTAGATCTCTTACTTCATCTATTGTAGAGATTTATAAGTCATATCTTGATGGTAGAGATCTTATGACCTTTTTGATAATGACCAGGTATTTCATATCCTCTCTAAGGCCTCTCATTGCATTTACTATTTCATCTACTTAGAGGAGGTAGTCTACAATTTTCTCTACTTCATTCATTTTACTTAAGTATTTCAAACTTGCCTTTGAATGTTTGTAGCTTGGACTACTTTACCTTGTCATCACCTTCATAAATGCTCTTTAATTTTTTTTAGATATCTTATGCATTTTGATAATGCATCACTTTGATAAAATCTTAATTAGACAATCCACAAAGACTAATAATTTTTACCTTAGCATTGCTCTTATAAGCCTTCTTTGAATCTTGATTAGTAGGATTTATAATAGGGGTTGTATATCCATTTACAATAGACATCCATAAATTAAACCCTAATGAAGATAAATACGCTTCCATTCTAATGCTCCGAAATTCATAGTTTTATCCATCAAAGAGATGTGATTTGTTTGAGGAAGAGCCTTCTTGATTAGCCATTTTTTATCCCCATTCAAGATATACCTGAGATAATTAAGCTTCTTCTTAGGAACCAGGGCTCTGATACCAATTATTGGAACATAACCATATATTGAGAGGGGGTGAATCAGTAGATTGATTAAATTATTATTTTTTAATCCTTTTAATGCAAATTAAAACATAGATATAGAGATCACACACATAATATGCATAAAGCTAGATATACTACAAAAAACCTAATATGGGAAAAACTATAATGAAAATAACTACTAAAATCTACTATTTTAATTCAGCCTCACAATCAAGAACCTCACTGGGTATAATGCTTAAGGGAACCAACCTTAAGGAGACACTAATACCCTAATTTAATATAACCTGCCCTAAGGAAGCACTAACTCCCTAATTAAGCACCAACTTAACTTATAAGATGGTACCCACCAATTAGATATATATTCAAATAATGGAGTTATAACTCTAGATTATAAGATTGATTCATAAATGAATCTAATTCAATTCTTTGTTACAGGTCTAGTCTATAACTACTCATGTTCTTCTCATCTCTCTCTTCTCTTCTCTACCACTCTACCCCTCTATATCTGTGTCTCTATATTAATCTATTTGACACACTTCATCAATCTCTTTCTCTATACCTCTATCTTTTTCAATTTGACTCTATTTAGCAATAATAGCAATAGCTCTAATAATATTTATTGTATCCTAGATCACACACACACACACACACACACACACACACACACACACACACACACACACACACACACACACACACACACGCACGCACGCACGCACGCATGCACACACACATAAGCACTTGATCAAGTGTTATATATTTTATTTATGTTCACACTTATTAACTACCACATCACACCAATTCTGGACTCAATTCATTATCTCTTGAACAACAAGTTGCATGCATCTTGAACTTGTGCTCTACTATCATGATTCTTGGTCTGATTACTATTTTTAGAATACATTGGGCTATAGTTTTGATGCACATGTATTATTACATAAATTTAATTGATGATCGTAATCAATTTTATTATTTGTGTCATATTTCATGGCTTGCCTACATGTTCCTGCATGTTCCATCACTTGACCATTGGAATAACATATCTTTAAATATTGACCATAGATCTTAAGCTTCGCACCAAGATCCAATGATCCTTAATCAATTTTATCAACTTTAAAATGCATCCATCAGATCAAGTTCTGATAGGATCACATGATCCATTGGATCCCTTTATGCTTCTAAGATTTAATGTTTCAATTTTAAAATGCATCTATCAGATCTTTTGATTCAAGATCCCACGTGTTGTTAGATATTACAAGCTACAAGAACTTTATCTCTATCTAACGTTAAACATTGACCACTTGTCCTCATCTCTTTGCATCCCAACATATTAGAGTAAACATGCTCCATCCATCTCTTCAAGAGTTTTTCAAACTTTACCTTGTGAAAATTTGACTAAGTATGGAAACTATCTCAATACGCCTAGAAGGATAACTTTGCACATATATATATTTTTCTTTGATTAATCACCTATTCTAAAATTTGGACCATATAAACTAGTCATAATACTAAACAAACCCATATCCTCATTTCTTCTAAAAAACTTCATGTTTACAAGATATAACACCATTAATCTAATCACTCAAATTCTTCTACCACAGAGCCAAATATGTTTAGAAATACCTAGAAGGCCAACTTTGTTCTTGCATAACCTAAATTTTAGTGCATAAGATCCTCTCACATAGGGGATTCCATCCATATATCTATCTGCTTCTGAAATCTTCATATGTGCAAGTTATGACATTATCATAGTTCTTTCTCAACTTTTTTTGCAACCTACAAATTTGGCTAAGTATTGGAAAACACTATCAAAATGTGTAAACGCCCAACTTTGCACATGCATATGTTTTACTGCATTACATCATGTGACCTAAGATTAAATGCATAGAAAATAGGCCCAAAATGAATAAATTCATATGATCATTTTGTCCTAACACCTCCATGTGTGTGAATGTTGATTTCATAAACATGCTTACTTGGCTCTACTTGAACCCTTTTTGCAAATTTGGCTAAGTATAGAAACTTAGTAAATTCTTTCTAAGCAACTAGCTTTGCATCCTCATATCTCTATTGTGCTTCATCACATGACTTCAAATTTGGTGCATAATAACTAACGACTAGTGTGGTCACAACCATATGACCCAATCCTCTAGACTCATCCACACATGGCAATGGTGACATTAGCAAACTACCTATTCAAATTTTCTTGTCATAGACCCAAAATGTCTAAATAGAAAAAATTTAGAAATAGATAAATTCCACTCTTGCACACAAGCACTCCAATCATCCTTGACCTTTGATAGGATCCATTGAACATCCTAAAATCAACATACTTAAACTAGAAATATTAATGACATCCATAATGCCAATAATCTCCCTTTTTACATCAATGACAATCATATTGCCAACACAAATACGTCACCATGTAGAAAGTTGTGAACACCTTTCAAGTGAGTGAATGTCATGTAAATCCACTATATACATTGAATCCAATTTTAGTGTATGACATGGGCCTCTTGTGTCTAATATCACTTGAAATACCCTATCATTTCCCCTTACCATAACCACCCAACTCATCATGAAATATTTCACCACTTTTCTATTTCTAAAGCTCATCATGAAACAAAATGTCCCCTCATCCCACAGATCCCATAGCTCATTTTCACATAATATGAAGAAAAACATAAACTCATTTTACATTCTCATCTCCACCATAAGATATAAAATTATTGTTGGTTAACACTTCATGCACAATGATGAGTATGACAAAGAGTAGCAGAGGTAATTGGATAAAATTCAAATTACCATGTGGGCGGGAAGGTTACAATAAGGAATATGGAAGTGAAGAATATGGAGATGTTATTTCCTCTCACCATGAAATGTCTAAGAGATAATTATGTGGTAATCAACACACTAATTTTTTTCACAAAAATCATGATGCCAATTTCTCTCATCTCTTAGAGCTTATTCATAGTGATGTTAGAGGACCTATAGAATCCATTTATCTTAATGGTTCATTATATGTTATTATTTTCAATTATTATTATTATTATTATTATTATTATTATTATTATTATTATTATTATTATTATTATTATTATATGATCTAGTCTTATTATATTAAAAAGAAATTTGATATAAAATTATTTTAAGTTTTTTCTTAAAATATTAAGAATTGATAATAGATGCGATTATGTTATTAGATAATTTGACTTATTTTGCATTAATTATGATATACAAAGAGAGTTAACAACTCTCTATTGCCCAAATCAAAATGGAATTATTGAAATGAAAAACCATCCTTGAAATGGATAGAACAATGTTGCATTCTATAAATGTTCCTTAATTATTGTAGGACAAATCCATGAATATTATTGTGCACATTGTAAATTGAATACCTACTAAATCTTTACATATTTATACACCCTTAGAAATGTGGTCTAATAATAAATTGAGTGTTTCTCACCTTAAAATATTTGGTAGTCATGCTTCCATATTTATATGTAAATTAAAAAATACCTGATCCTAACTCATATTCTTGCATTTTTGTATATTATGGAGGAAAAAATGAAAGGATTAAGAGTTTATGATTTATCTAAATTTTAAATCATTAAGATTAGTAATGTCCAAATTATTGAGTAATATTTTTTGAGCCTTCTGTGAAACCCCTTTAAATTTTTTATTTTGATGTTCCTAAATTTTTTGTTACTCCTTATGTAAAAACATATCCCTTAGAAAAATGTGTTTTAATTGTGGATAACCTAAAGTTTGAGGGTAAACTTTTCCCACTTCGTGTTCAAATTAAAATACCTAAGTACGCAAAATCTATAATTTAGTCATCTAATTTTGATAACCTTAATAAATTAATGAGGAATCAATACATATATCATGTTTTGATGACTCTGTTTGAATGTGGATCTCAATTATTTCAAGAAGTTATTCAAGACAATAGATTAAAATTTGTTATGCAAGTTGAATATAAAGCCCTAATTAAAAATTAGACTTGGGATCTTGTCTCAGCTTTTCCTAAAATACATATTATTTGTTCTATGTGGAATTATAAAATCAAATATAACTTAATTGGTAAAATTGACAATTTCAAAGAATTATTAGTTATTTTTGGTTTTACTCAAAAACCTAAGATTGACTGTGTTGAAATATTTTCTCATGTAACAAAAAATGATTACTCTGAGATTGTTTCTTACCCTTGTATCTAAACATAGTTATATTATATGCCAAATAGATGTCAAAAATATCTTTCTAAATTTTGATCTAGAATAAGAAATATATATGACTTAGCCTAATGGTTTTATTGAATTTTAAAAAAGAATATTATGTTTTTAAATTAAATAAACATCTTTATAATTTGAAACAAAATTTTCAAACTCGGTATTCTAAAATCATTATTAATTTTAAAGAATTAAATTTTTTAATTGTTATTCTAATAATGATCTTGTTGTAAAAATTAAAAAATTATTTTATATTATTTATATTATATGTTGATGTTATTACTATTAGTGAGAATATAATTAATTTAATTATTTAATATAAATATAAACTAACTCAATCTTGTGAGATGACTAATCTAAGGATTCTTTATCACTTTCTAAGAATAGTTGTATTTTAGAATAAAAATTCAAGTGTTATATTTCAATCTTAGTATGTACATTACCTACTTATTAATTTTAATATGTTTGACTATAAGCCTACATCTATCCATATTTAAGTTGGTGTAAATATTGATTCAATTTTTTTTTCATAAAGCTAACTCCATTCTATACAGATAACTAGTTGATAGTTTGATTTATCTAACTATTATTATGCTAGATATTTTATTTATTTTAGGTGTTGTTTCTATATTTATGTAGTATTCATAATTAGATCATTATCAATTAGTAAAACAAATATTTAGGTATATCAAAAGAACTATAAATTTTGGTTTATATTATTCTTCCATTGATATGTTATTTTATGTAGTTAAATAGTGATGTTGACCATGTTGCTGATATTATAGATCATAAATATACTTTTGGATAGTGCATGTATTATCACTTGGAATAGAAAAAAATAACATATTATTTCTATTTTTTCTATGAAATCATATTATATAAATGTTATGAAAGTTACTAAATAAGTCACGTGGCTAAGAATGTTGTTTTAGGAATTCTAATTAGATGCTTCTCACAATACCGTAATTCTTTGTGATAATCAAAATTGTATAGCTCTGACAAAATATCTAGTGTCTCACCAAATAACTAAGCATATTAAATTCATGTATATTTTATTAGATAAAAATTCCTCAGTGGTGATATTGATTTCTATGGATGAATAAGTGGTAGCTATCTTTACAAAACCACTAGGTGCTACCAAGTTTTGTAAATTTCATAGAATGATGGGCCTCTGAGAGTTTTTATTGAGGGGAGTGTGATTAACAATATCACTTTCTAATACCATATGTTTCTTTCTTCTTCTCAAAACATTTTATCAAATTGTGAAAGCATTTTAATAAGTCACTTTATGTGATTTTAGTAAACTTCACCGTATGTGAGTTTACAGTGTATCAATACTTTAAATTATATCTTGTAATAGAGATCATTGTGTTATAAAAGACTCCAAAATATTTATTTAATTATTCATAATAAATTTTAAGATGTAGACTCACAATCATACTAACCTAAACTTATTTTAAGTAGTTTATGGATTATAATTCTTTTCTTTTTAAAAAGTGATATTAACATGATGAAAGTTTTTAGATTCTTAAAATGTTACATACACTTTACGGAGTATAATTTTTTTTATAAATGTGGCTATGACATGTATCCCCAATTAATACTAATGAAGAGTGTTGAAACAATTATTATTATTTAATATATAACATTTTATTAATAATAAATTACATAAATAATTTAATAATAATATATTTTATTATTTAAATTATATGGATTAATACTTACGTTAATAAATAATAAATTATAAAATTATAAAATTTATTATTGTGAATTGAGTTAGATGTTGAATCCTCATATGAATTATAATATACATTTAAACTTTTAAACATTAAAATATTGACAATAATATTGGTAATTTTTAAATATTGATTTTGTGGAGGAGAATCTCTTTTAAAAAAAGAAAGAATGTATTGAATAAATTTATTTCTCAAATAATTAATTATCATTATGAGTTTTTACTCCGTATAATGTTTTCCCACATATTATCACCATTCTACATATCTAAATCATGAACATGTATATATGCAAATTTTAACGCTTGTAAAAATTAACTCTAAATTAAACCAATCTTAATGACTGATTATTAACTTAATTAAAAATTAACCCCTTGTTTAGTAAGCTCTTTTTCCCTCAATGACTTTCATCATAATAATTGATTTGTTAAGATCGTAGTCTTTCCATTTGTCTTCCTCTATCCTTTCATAGTATGTCTTATTCTATTTTATTTCATTCTTTTATCTACTCCCTTCAACACTTAGGATAATTAATCTAGGTGGTCAAAATTTTATTTAAACTTTGAACCATAGGTTCTCAATTAAAAGTTTTTATCAAATAAATACATTTTTTTAATTTTCTCGGCTACCTTTTTGTTGGCAAGATCATTTAATTCCTTAATATGAGTGGTTAAAATGGAAAAAATAATAAATCAATTTATTTTTTTAATAATTAAAGAATTTATTCAATTATTTGTGGTTATGATGTTTTATGGTTATTATTTTTTAATTAAAACTCCAATCTGCAATCTATTCATTTATTCTGTCATTCTCCCTTCAGGTTACTCTGTGTGATCCAAACTTGGATTAAAAATCTCACATAATTTCAACCAGAAATTTGTTTTCAAAAATTAAATATTGTTCATGTAAAATGTCTGATTTACAATGTCACGGCAGAGATAATGGATTGTTTTTTAAAATATCCATTTGTTGCTCGTGTGATCCACAAAAGATCAAAACTGAGAGAGCTGAAGCCTGTACAGAGGCTGATCCATAATTTGCAGACTTAAGCAAGGCTATAGAGAGGCTGATCCATAACTTGGAAACTTAGGAAAGGCGATAAGAGAGGCTGATACAGAATTTCGAGACTTAAGCAAGGCTATAGAGAATATATGTATTGGCAAAAACAAAATCAAACCTTGAGAAGGCTATTATAAAATGTAATGGCTTACAAATGATCATTTAAAAGTTTGAAGGGCCATAAATGTTGAGACATGGACCAGCTAGGACTCAAACTTAGGACCTTTCATATGCTGCTGGAGTGCTCTACCATTGAGGTACTGGCTCCTCTTAGACCAGTCCATCTTCGGTCCGAGTGTGTCTTAACACCAACACCCCCCCTTAAGCCACACCTCTCGTGTGCTTGAGGCTTCTAGCCTGAGCCTGGCTCTAATACCATATTGAGACATGGACCAACTAAAACTCGAACCTAGGACTGAGAAGATCTGTAAATTTCTTATTTAATTGTTTATGGAAGAGCCATGAGTTCACTGGCTATGCCACTTAAAAAGAAGAAGATGCATGAAAAGAATATAAATCATATGAAAGTAAAGATAGCAGATCAAAGACATTTTCTGAGATTTCAAATAAACA
>JARHVA010009037.1:232500-292500 GCA_037957365.1 Torreya grandis
CATGGATTTATTATCTTTTGGATCTCTCTTGACATGTAAGAGATGATTTCTTACATTGTTTATTTCAAATTATCCTCTAATTTAATATACAAATATTTTGATGTATCTACTATGTATAACATTAGTTCCAAGTCTGAAGAAGGTTCCCTATTTTCTTAATTTAAGATTTGATTTACCTACTTACTTTAGGTCAGAGGATCTTGTTGAAATAAATTATTATTTTTTAACTCTAGATGTGGTTATCAATGTGTAAGTTATGCCAAAAGGGATGTCATAATTAACTTTTGGTTAAGTAGGGTTTTGTAAAGTGAAAGAGTGTAAACCAATAGTCATACCTCACTTCAAAACAATGTATGCTTACCCATATCATTTTTTATGAACCAAATTATAAGCAACAATATTCTGATATTTCTAGTGGAGGTGATGGTGGAAACTGAGGATATGTGTTCCTTCATAAGGGAATGAGTTGTTTGGGGAGGAGATGTTTCATATCATAGTGAGTATGAGAAAAGGCAAAGTGATAAGAAAGGGAAAGGCCATATTAAACATGAAATTTATTAAATATTTAAAGGTACATTAGATGGTGATGGTAAAGGACAATGACAAGGTATTTAAAGGGATGGCCTTGAAGAAGCCAAGAAGATACACATACAAACCTCTATAACATCTCACATTAATGGCTAGTTAATGTGGTTTTTGTGCATTAAAATTAAATTTTATGTTTTTAATAACTGACCAATTAAATATGTCCCCACATAAAAAGTTATTAATCTCTTTTGAATGGGTGCAATTCATGTATATCCACTATCTACCTTGAATCTAGTTTGTGTACTATATGATTGTTCTCATATCCAATATCAATTGAAATACCTATTCATTTGCCTTAATCATCACTACCTAGCTCACCATGAAACATTTCACCACTTTTCCATTGTTCAAGCTCACCATGAAACAAAATTCCCCTCCTCACACAACTCCTTTCTAAATCATATGAAGAAACCCACAAACTTGTTTTAAACTATCACCTCCACTAGAAAATATAAAATTATGGTTGGTTAACACTTCATACGCAAAATGTGAGATGTGGTCATCAGTAATGGATTTTGAGTTACGAATGTCGATTTACACTCTTTCACTTTACAAAATCTTATTTTATAAAAACTAAAAATTACATCCTTTTCGATGTAAGTTGTAGTTTTGGGGAAACTACTATTAAATTTTATAATGAAACTTAGGTTGTCTCGAGTGATTGTACCTTCACAACTATGCAGCATAGCTTGAGATGATATTTATGTCTTTGGTCAATTTTATTGATAATATTTGATTCAAGGTAGTGAGTGGATTCACAAGTCCTACACCAATTACAAAGGGGTCTCCAACTTGTAGCATGGTGACATCTTTGATTTGAAGGTGTAATTTTGTCAAGGGTAGGTAAGGATGTCATGAGCATTGATTTTATTTTGATAAGGCTACACATACGATGTGTTTCTCCAATTAATATTCTAATGTAACTGATGTGGGATATTCAAGACATTAAGTTTCTTAGAATATATGTTTATATATACTACTTAAAAATATGATATATTACAATAGTTTATAATATATAGATAATTATAAATATTACTAAAATATATAACTTATTATTACTTATACACACTATTATACATATTTTTATATTATACATATTATTATTATTATTAACATTTATGGTAATATAATAATTGTAAAATAAACTATTAATAATAACATATTATATTATTATAATATATATTTAATATAATATTATTATAATATATTATATTATATATTACTATGTTATAATTATTATAAAAATGTACATATTATTATACTAAAAACATAATATATTAGGGTGGATACACAAAGTTGAGGAACAAAAAAGGTGACACTCAAGGGGAGGGGGAAAAACTACAAAGGGTGTAAGCCCTTTTAAAAACAATTTGGTGTCTTGGTATGGTACCAAGGTAAAAGGGCATACACACTTTGGTCCATAAAGGGCATATGCCCTTTGTGGATGTAAAAGGGTGTATACCCTTCTTATTTTTACTATTTTGTGCCCTTTTTCTAAAATGCACATTTAATTTCTAGCCTTAAGGAGATCTCATACTTTGAAGAGGACATGCATGCTTTTGATTTACATACCACTAGTGTGATTCAACATTTTGGTCATGGTCTCAGGTATGTTGATTTTTAGATTTTAATTTTAGGGTTTTAATTTATATATTTTTATGCATAACGTTTTGAAACTAAATTTGCATTAAACTTTCTCACATTGTTTTTTAAAAAATGTATTTTTATAAATATAGATACAAAATTTTATGGACCCAATGCCTGAAGAAAATGTAGAAGAAAACCGTGAGAAAAACCCTCAATTGTTTGACTTCTTAGAAAAAGAAGATGATGAATTATATGAATAATATAATGCAAAATGCTAAAAATTTCAAATTATTATCAATATTTTGCATCACTCCTTAAGTCATAGTAAATGTAATTCACTTGTGAGTACATTAGAGGCCGTGTTTAATAAAGTGGTAAATGTCATTTCACAACTTGATGCAATGTTCCATCAAAGAGAGGTCTTAGAATAATATTATTCTGATAAATTTTCATATGAAGATGTTAAAAAAAAGATAACAAAACAAGATTTGTGTTCTTTGTTTATTAATCCCAGAACCTATCAACCACCATTAATGAATTACAAACATATTAACATTGATTGATGTGTTCATCTAAAGATAAAAAATAACTTTTGTGATAGGTGGTGGATGCTATTTGATGAGCCTCCATGCAATAATAATGAGGTTACATTATATTTTTTGAGAAAACTTAATTGTGAGTTTGCATTGTAATAAATCCCAAATTATTTTGACAGGAAAGCCTATCAAGGTAGGGTATGTGGGTCCTCATTTGATAGACTTAGTAATAGGTGAGACCAAAACCACACTAATTGATTTTATAGAAATAGAAGGAAAATAACACATAATTCTATCCTTAAAATTTTGCATCCTCCAACAAAGATGGACACCCTTAAAGTAATTAATAGTCTCACACAAGTTATGATTAACCATGGGATGTATATGTAATATCCCTTACTTAGGGGCTCCTTTTTTTCATCAAAAGCTCTGATACCATTGTGATATCCCCTTCAAACAAGGAGTATAGAAACACAAAAGCTTTGAACAAAGATACAATTTTGTAGGATAAATTCAGAAGATAAATAATAATATAGTCTCTCAATAGCAAATCACAGATCTTATCACTTGTTCTTCTAGACGATTACACAATTGAATCTCTGTCATACAAATAAAATAATACAAAATATTTTGTCTTAAAACCCTGGGCTTTTGCAAATCTAGAAATTGAGCTTGAATCTGGAAATTTTGTCTCGGCTTACTGTGTCAAACACACAGTCACCGGCGTCAGTCGATATACTGCCCACGTCAGTCTCTGTCAGTCCTTCTCTACCGACGTCGATCTTCAGTGGGCTGATGTTGGTCACTGGGGATCTCTGTCTGTCGAGATTAGTGTCTGAGTGAAAACACTAATGCTTACAAATTTTTAATGGATCTGTACGGACTTCGTATGGCTGCCAATTATAAGATAGCACACCCTGATAAATAAACAACTTGATCTCAAGATATACGATTCTAATACAGAAGATCTATATCTGTATAACTTATTAGATAAAAAACCTAATAAAATAAACACCTGGAAAGCTCTGTGACAACTTTTGGATGAAGTTACCTCTCAAATCTATATACCTCTGTGATAACTTTTGTGTGAAGCTATCTCTCAATTTGGCAATAAATTAGTTGATATTTCACAGCCTCTGAATCACACACACTAAAGAGTGGACGTTCTCCAATGCAAATGGAATCCAGAACCCTTGGCTCAGTCTTCACAGAAGAATTCTTTCAATATCAAAATCAATAATCAATGCATAATTCAATAATGGCCTCCATGAGAAACCCTTATACCTCAAAAAGATATGCTTGCCCTAATTAGGGTTTCCTAAATTAGAATTAGGGTTTCTAATTAAAAATAGGCTAAATAATTAATATTTGATTAAATCAATCAAATATTAATATCTCCCTCAATATATGTCCAATCTTCGAACCGTCTGAAGCTGGTGAATCAAGGAGTGATTCTGCACATGACCATACCAAAATAAGGGTACTCTGTTGCATGTCAAATATCCCTAAATAATAGGAGCTCAGGCCAAATGTGTCTGAAAGACCCTGAATGAAAGCCAACTATAGGAATTCTACTAATCGAAGCCAAGCCAATCTCCATCATGACCCTCTATCCATCTTATCAGCCTACGAAGGTCGCATAATAGGCTAATCATCAAGTCTATCAATGTCCACAAAAAAGGGGACATGACAATCTGCCCCTCTAGAAATTACTTGTCCCCAAGCAATCTTGGAACAATGAACCACTCAATCCACCTAGATCCCAAATATACTCATGATCTACACTGATGACAATCAACACAAGCTTTCGTAATATCCTCAGAACTATAACCCAAAGGAATCCATAATCAAATTGGCGAATGGTACTTAACCAAACTCTGAAAGCACAACTGTCATAGTTAGGAACCCATGAGGAACAAACTCTCGAAGTATCATAACCCAAGTAGAATGGGCATCTCAAACAATCTCTAACATCACAACTACCTTGATGTACTGAAACTGCAAGCTGTGTAACTTGCAACTACCAATTCCATCTGCAAAATATGGTACCAATCCATCCCATAACTGATCCCTCTGTAAAGGTGGCACAACCAACTATACCACACTATCATCTGTGTGAGAAGAATCAATCTAGAGACTTGACTCCACTGGTATCCCAGACTCATCAGGTCTAGGTACTCCCAAATCTTGAACATGCATGTCAGCTTCAACAACATGTTCCTCAGCTACAACTATAGGAATGTACTCACTACCAACACTCAATGTACTATCCTCTGAACATACCTCCACACTCTGAATGCTAGCATCAGACTCATCCTCACCTAACTCTAAAGAAGTTGTTGCTGAAACTATCTCATCATCACAATCTCCAGCTCCCTCATCCTCTGCAACTAACTGAGAGTCTGAATCCCCATGACTAAGCTCATCCACATGTCTCTCAAAACCCTGGTGAGCCCCCTTCATTACCTCTACCTTAGGCTCTGAAGCCTCTGCCTCTGACTCCTCAAAACTATCATGCTGTTTGAAATCTTCTAATTTTGAATCCTCATAATACTCCCATATTACACGATATGCCTTGCCCTTAGGCCTCAAATGACAATTGTGATTGGCATCATATGGATCTTTGCAGTATAAGCAAAGCTTTCTCCTATTAACAGTAGCACACCTGTTATCTCCCATCCCATAAGAATCATGGGACAATCTACTATCTTGTCTAACTGATCTATAGTGCTCCCTCCTCAGCTTAACAAAGAGATCAAAAGACATCCTCTTCCAAACCTAGGGTGTTAATAACTCCCACTCATCATTCGCTATCATATACTGTGTGGATTTGTCTTTGAATGTAGGGTATGAAAGAAATTTAGTTAACCTCTTCAAACTTTGTTCCAGCTTCTCAATAGCTTTGTCCCACTATTTTTGAGTACTTGAAAACATCATGGATACTTCGTTGATTCAATCTACCCAAACTACCCAACAAGATGGCAGGACATTGGCTCTGATGTGCCCAACAGGATGGCAAGAATTTGTCTCTGATACCACTGTAATGTCCCTTACTTACGGGCTCCTTTTTTTCATCAAAAGCTCTGATACCACTGTGATATCCCCTTCAAATAGGGAATATAGAAACACAAAAGCTCTGAACAAAGATACAATTTTGCAAGGTAAATTCAGAAGATAAACAATAATATAGTCTCTCAATAGCAAATCATAGATCTTATCACTTGTTCTTCTAGATGATTACACAATTGAATCTCTGTCATACAAATAAAATAATATGAAATATTCTATCTTAAAACCCTAGGCTTTAGCAAATCTAGAAATTGAGCTTGAATCTAGAAATTTTGTCTCGGCTTGCTGTGTCGAACACACAGTTGCCGGCATCAGTCGATATACTACCAACGTCGGTCTCTGTCGATCCTTCTCTGCCGATGTCGGTCTTCAGTTGGCCAATGTCGATCACTGGGGATCTCTATCTGTTGAGGTCGGTGTCTGAGCGAATCTATTGATGCTTATAGATTTTTCACAGATTTGTATAGACTTCGTACAGCCACCAAATATAAGATAACACACCCTGATAGCTGAACAACCTGATCTCAAGATATGCGATTCTAATATAGAAGATCTATATCTATATAAATTATTGGATCAAAAACCTAATAAAATAAATACTTGGAAAGCTTTGTGACAACTTTTGGATGAAGTTGCCTCTCAAAACTGTATACCTCTATGATAACTTCTATGTGAAGCTATCTCTCAATTTGGCAATAAATCAGCTGATATTTCACAGCCTTTGAATCACACACACTGAAGAGTGGACATTTTCCAATGCAAATGGAATCCTGGAACCCTTGGCTCAGTCTTCACAGAAGAATTCTTTCAATATCAAAATCAATAATCAATGCATAATTCAATAATGGCCTCCATGAGAAACCCTTATACCTCAAAAATATATGCTTGCCCTAATTAGGGTTTCTTAAATTAGAATTAGGGTTTCTAATTAAAAATAAGCTAAATTATTAATATTTGATTAAATCAATCAAATATTAATATCTCCCTCAATATATATCTGATCCTCGAACCACCTGAAGCTAGTGAATTAGGAAGTGATTCTGCACATGACCATACCAAAATAAAGGTGCTCTGTTGCATGTCAAATATCCCTAAATAATAGGAGCTCAGGCCAAATGTGTTTGAAAGACCCTGAATGAAAGCCAACTGTAGGAATTCTGCTAATCGAAGCCAAGCCAATCTCCATCATGACCCTCTATCCATCCTATCAGGCTATGAAGGTCCCATAATAGGCTAATCATCAAGTCTATTAATGCCCATAAAAAAGGGGACATGACAATCCACCCCTCCAGAAATTGCTTGTCCCCAAGCAATCTTGGAACAATGAACCACTCAATCCACCTAGATCCCAATGTAGTCATGATCTACACTAATGACAATCAACACAAGCTTCCATAATATCCTTAACACTATAACCCAAAGGAATCCACAATCAAACTGGTGGATGGTACTTAACCAAACTCCAAAAGCACAACTGTCATAGTTAGGAACCCATGAGGAACAAACTCTTGAAGTATCATAACCTAAGCAGAATGGGCAACTCAAACAATATCTAACATCATAACTGCCCTGGATGTGCTGAAACTGCAAGATGTGTAACTTGAAACTACCAATTCCATCTGTAAAAGATGGTACCAATCCATCCCATAACTGATCCCTCTATAAAGGTGGCACAACCAACTGTACCACATTGTCAATTGTGTGAGAAGAATCAATCTGGAGACTCGACTCCACTGGTATCCCAGACTCATTAAGACTAGGTACTCCCAAATCCTTAGCATGCATGTCAGCTCCAACAACATGTTCCTCAGCTACAACTGTAGGAATGTACTCACTACCAACACTCAATGTACTATCCTCTGAACATACCTCCACACTCTGAATTCTAACATCAGACTCATCCTCACCTAACTCTGAAGAAGCTACTACTGAAACTATCTCATCATCACAATCTCTAGTTCCCTCATCCTCTACAACTAACTGAGAGTCTGAATCCCCATGACTAAGCTCATCCACATGTCTCTCAAAACCCTGGTGAGCCCTCTTCATTGCCTCTACCTTAGGCTTTGAAGCCTCTACCTCTGACTCCTCATAACTATCATTCTGTTCAAAATCTTTGATTTCGAATCCTCATAATACTCCCATATTACGCGATATGCCTTGCCCTTAGGCCTCAAATGACAACTGTGATTGGCATCATATGGATCTTTGTAGTATAAGCAAAGCTTTCTCCTATTAACAGTAACACACCTGTTATCTCCTATCCCATAACAATCATGGGACAAGCTGCTATCTTGTCTAACTAATCTGTAGTGCTCCCTCCTCAGCTTAACAAAGCAATCAAAAGACATCCTCTTCCAAACCTGGGGTGTTAATAACTCCCACTCATCATTTGTTGTCATATACTATGTGGATTTGTCTTTGAATGTAGGGTATGAAAGAAATACAGTTAACCTCTTCAAACTTTGTTCTAGCTTCTCCATAGCTTTGTCCCACTATTTTTGAGTACTTGAAAACATCATGGATACTTCATTGATTCAATCTACCCAAACTACCCAACAAGATGGCAAGACATTGGCTCTGATGTGCCCAACAGGATGGCAGGAATTTGGCTCTGATACCACTGTAATGTCCCTTACTTAGGAGCTCCTTTTTTTCATCAAAAGCTCTGATACCACTGTCATATCCCCTTCAAATAGGGAATATAGAAACATAAAAGCTTTGAAAAAAGATACAATTTTGCAGGGTAAATTCAAAAGATAAACAATAATATAGTCTCTCAATATCAAATCACAGATCTTATCACTTGTTCTTCTAGATGATTACACAAATGAATCTCTGTCATACAAATAAAATAATATGAAATATTCTATCTTAAAACCCTAGGCTTTTGCAAATCTAGAAATTGAGCTTGAATCTAGAAATTCTGTCTCGGCTTGTTGTGTCAAACACACAGTCATCAGCATCGGTCGATATACTACCAACGTCAGTCTTTGTCAGTCCTCTACCAACGTCGGTCTTTAGTTAGCCAATGTTGATCACTGGGGATCTCTATCTATCGAGGTCGGTGTCTGAGTGAATCTGCTGATGCTTACAAATTTTTCATGGATCTGTACGAACTTTGTACAGCTGCCAAATATAAGATAACACACCCTGATAGCTGAACAACCTGATCTCAAGATATAAACTTCTAATACAGAAGATCTATATCTGTATAACTTATTGGATCAAAAACCTAATAAAATAAATACCTGGAAAGCTCTGTGACAACTTTTGGATGAAGTTACCCCTCAAATCTGTATACCTCTGTGATAACTTTTGTGTGAAGCTATCTCTCAATTTGGCAATAAATTAGCTGATATTTCATAGCCTCTTAATCACACACACTGAAGAGTGGACGTTCTCCAATGCAAATGAAATCCTGGAACCCTTGGCTCAGTCTTCACAGAAGAATTCTTTCAATATCAAAATCAATAATCAATGCATAATTCAATAATGGCCTCCATGAGAAACCCTTATACCTCAAAAATATATGCTTGCCCTAATTAGGGTTTCTTAAATTAGAATTAGGGTTTCTAATTAAAAATAAGCTAAATAATTAATATTTGATTAAATCAATCAAATATTAATATCTCCCTCAATATATGTCCAATCCTTGAACTGTCTGAAGCTGGTGAATCAGGGAGTGATTCTGCACATGACCATACCAAAATAAAGGTGCTCTGCTGGATTCAAATATCCCTAAATAATAGGAGCTTAGGCCAAATGGGTTTGAAAGACCCTGAATGAAAGCCAACTGTAGGAGTTTTGCTAATCGAAGCCAAGCCAATCTCCATCATGACCCTCTATCCATCTTATCAGCGTACGAAGGTCACATAATAGGCTAATCATCAAGTCTGTCAATGTCCACAAAAAAGGGGACATGACAATCCGCCCCTCCAGAAATTGCTTGTCCCTAAGCAATCTCGAAACAATGAACCACTCAATCCACCTAGATCCCAAATGTAGTCATGATCTACACTGATGACAATCAACACAAGCTTCTATAATATCCTCAAAACTATAACCCAAAGGAATCCACAATCAAACTAGTGGATGGTACTTAACCAGACTCCGAAAGCATAACTGTTATAGTTAGGATCCCATGAGGAACAAACTCTCAAAGTATCATAACCCAAGTAGAATGGGTAACTCAAACAATCTCTAACATCACAACTGCCCTAGATGTACTAAAACTGCAAGCTGTGTAACTTGCAACTACCAATTCCATTTGCAAAAGATGGTACCAATCCATCCCATAACTTATCCCTCTATAAAGGTGGCATAACCAACTATACCACACTGTCATCTGTGTGAGAAGAATCAATCTAAAGACTCGACTCCACTGGTATCCCAGACTCATCAGGACTAGGTACTCCCAAATCCTGAACATGCATGTCAGCTCCAACAACATGTTCCTCAGCTACAACTATAGGAATGTACTCACTACCAACACTCAATGTACTATCCTCTGAACATACCTCCACACTCTAAATGCTAGCATCGGACTCATCCTCACCTAACTCTAAAGAAGCTGCTGTTGAAACTATCTCATTATCACAATCTCCAGCTCCCTTATCCTCTGCAACTAACTGAGTGTTTGAATCCCCATGACTAAGCTCATCCACATGTCTCTCAAAACCCTTGTGAGCCCTCTTCATTGCCTCTACCTTAGGCTCTGAAGCCTCCGCCTCTGACTCCTTGAAACTATCATGCTGTTCAAAATCTTTTGATTTTGAATCCTCATAATACTCCCATATTACATGATATGTCTTGCCCTTAGGCCTCAAATGACAATTGTGATTGGCATCATATGGATCTTTGCAGTATAAGCAAAGCTTTCTCCTATTAACAGTAGCACACCTGTTATCTCCTATCCCATAAGAATCATGGGACAAGCTGCTATCTTGTCTAACTAATTTGTAGTGCTCCCTCCTCAGCTTAACAAAGTGATCAAAAGACATCCTCTTCCAAACTTGGGGTGTTAATAACTCCCACTCATCATTTGCTGTCATATACCGTGTGGATTTGTCTTTAAATGTAGGGTATGAAAGAAATTCAATTAACCTCTTCAAACTTTGTTCCAGCTTCTCCATAGCTTTGTCCCACTATTTCTGAGTACTTGAAAACATCATGGATACTTCGTTAATTCAATCTACCCAAATGACCCAACAAGATGGCAGGAAATTGGTTCTGATGTGCTCAACAGGATGGCAGGAATTTGGCTCTGATACCACTATAATGTCCCTTACTTAGGTGCTTCTTTTTTCATCAAAAGCTCTGATACCACTGTGATATCCCCTTCAAATAGGGAATATAGAAACACAAAAGCTCTGAATAAAGATACAATTTTACAAGGTAAATTTAGAAGATAAACAATAATATAGTCTCTCAATAGCAAATCACAGATCTTATCACTTGTTCTTCTAGACGATTTCACAATTGAATCTCTATCATACAAATAAAATAATATGAAATATTCTATCTTAAAACCTTGGGCTTTTGCAAATCTAGAAATTGAGCTTGAATCTGGAAATTCTGTCTCAGCTTGCTGTGTCAAACACACAGTCACCGGTGTCAGTCGACATACTGCCGATGTCAGTCTCTGTCGGTCCTTCTCTACCGACATCGGTCTTCAGTCGACCAATGTCGGTCACTGGGGATCTCTATCTACCAAGGTTGGTGTCTGAGTCTATCTACTGATGCTTATAGATTTTTCACAGATCTGTACGGACTTCGTACGGCTACCAAATATAAGATAACACACACTAATAGCTGAACAACTTGATCTCAAGATATACGATTCTAATATAGAATATCTATATCTGTATAATTTATTGGATCAAAAACCTAATAAAATAAATACCTAGAAAGCTCTGTGACAACTTTTGGATGAAGTTACCTCTCAAAACTGTATACCTCTATGATAACTTCTGTGTGAAGGTATCTCTCAATTTGGCAATAAATTAGCTAATATTTCACAGCCTCTGAATCACACACACTAAAGAGTGGACGTTCTCCAATGCAAATGGAATCCTGGAACCCTTGGCTCAGTCTTCACAGAAGAATTCTTTCAATATCAAAATCAATAATCAATGCATAATTCAATAATGGCCTCCATGAGAAACCCTTATACCTCAAAAAGATATGCTTGCCCTAATTAGGGTTTCTTAAATTATAATTAGGGTTTCTAATTAAAAATAAGCTAAATAATTAATATTTGATTAAATCAATCAAATATTAATATCTCCCTCAATATATGTCTGATCCTCGAATCGTCTGAAGCTGGTGAATCAGGGAGTGATTCTGCACATGACCATACCAAAATAAAGGTGCTCTGCTGCATGTCAAATATCCCTAAATAATAGGAGCTTAGGCCAAATGTGTTTGAAATATCTTGAATGAAAGCCAACTATAGGAATTTTTCTAATTGAAGCCAAGCCAATCTCCATCATGACCCTCTATCCATCTTATCAACCTACGAAGGTCGCATAATAGGCTAATCATCAAGTCTATCAATGTCCACAAAAAAGGGGACATGATAATCCACCCCTCCAAAAATTGCTTGTCCCCAAGCAATCTCGAAACAATGAACCACTCAATCCACCTGGATCCCAAATGTAGTCATGATCTACACTGATGGCAATCAACACAAGCTTCTATAATATCCTCAAAACTATAACCCAAAGGAATCCACAATCAAACTAGTGGATGGTACTTAACCAGACTCCAAAAGCACAACTGTTATAGTTAGGAACCCATGAGGAACAAACTCTCAAAGTATCATAACCCAAGTAGAATGGGTAACTCAAACAATCTCTAACATCACAACTGCCCTAGATGTGCTAAAATTGCAAGCTATGTAACTTGCAACTACCAATTCCATTTACAAAAGATGGTACCAATCCATCCCATAACTAATCCCTCTATAAAGGTGGCACAACCAACTGTACCACACTGTCATCTGTGTGAGAAGAATCAATCTAGAGACTCGACTCCACTGGTATCCCAGACTCATCAGGACTAGGTACTCCCAAATCCTGAACATGCATGTCAGCTCCAACAACATGTTCCTCATCTACAACTGTAGGAACATAATCACTACCAACACTCAATGTACTATCCTCTGAACATACCTCCACACTCTGAATTCTAACATCAGACTCATCCTCACCTAACTCTGAAGAAGCTACTACTGAAACTATCTCATCATCACAATCTCTAGTTCCCTCATCCTCTACAACTAACTGAGAGTCTGAATCCCCATGACTAAGCTCATCCACATGTCTCTCAGAAGCCTGGTGAGCCCTCTTCATTGTCTCTACCTTAGGCTCTGAAGCCTCTACCTCTGACTCCTTAAAACTATCATGTTGTTTGAAATCTTTTGATTTTGAATCCTCATAATACTCCCATATTACATTATATGCCTTGCCCTTAGGCCTCAAATGACAATTGTGATTGGCATCATATGGATCTTTACAGTATAAACAAATATTTCTCCTATTAATAGTAGCACACCTGTTATCTCCTATCCCATAAGAATCATGGGACAAGCTGTTATCTTGTCTAACTGATTTGTAGTGCTCCCTCCTCAGCTTAATAAAGCGATCAAAAGACATCCTCTTCTGAACCTGGGGTGTTAATAACTCCCACTCATCATTTGCTGTCATATGCCGTGTGGATTTGTCTTTGAATGTAGGGTATGAAAGAAATTCAGTTAACCTCTTCAAACTTTGTTCCAGCTTCTCCATAGCTTTGTCCCACTGTTTTTGAGTACTTGAAAACATCATGGATACTTCATTGATTCAATCTACCCAAACTACCCAACAAGATGGCAGGACATTGGCTCTGATGTGCCCAACAGGATGGCAAGAATTTGGCTCTGATACCACTATAATGTCCCTTACTTAGGGGCTCCTTTTTTCATCAAAAGCTCTGATACCACTGTGATATCCCCTTCAAATAGGGAATATAAAAACACAAAAGCTCTAAATAAAGATACAATTTTGCAAGGGAATTTAGAAGATAAACAATAATATAGTCTCTCAATAGCAAATCACAGATCTTATCACTTGTTCTTCTAGATGATTACACAATTGAATCTCTATCATACAAATAAAATAATACAAAATATTCTGTCTTAAAACCCTAGGCTTTTGTAAATCTAGAAATTGAGCTTGAATCTAAAAATTCTATCTCAGCTTGCTATGTCAAACACACAGTCACCAGCATCGGTTGATATACTGCCGATGTCAGTCTCTGTCGGTCCTCTACCGACGTCGGTCTTCAATTGGCTGATGTCGGTCACTAGGGATCTCTATCTGTTGAGATTGGTGTCTGAGTGAATCTGCTGATGCTTACAAATTTTTCATGAATCTGTACGGACTTCGTACGGCTGCCAAATATAATATAACACACCCTGATAGCTGAACAACCTAATCTCAAGATATATGATTCTAATACAAAAGATCTATATATGTATAACTTATTGGATCAAAAAACTAATAAAATAAATACTTGGAAAGCTCTGTTACAACTTTTGGATGAAGTTACCTCTCAAATCTGTATACCTCTGTGATAACTTTTGTGTGAAGCTATCTCTCAATTTGGCAATAAATCAGCTGATATTTCACAGCCTTTGAATCGCACACACTGAAGAGTGGACGTTCTCCAATGCAAATGGAATCTTGGAACCCTTAGCTCAGTCTTCACAGAAGAATTCTTTCAATATCAAAATCAATAATCAATGCATAATTCAATAATGGCCTCCATGAGAAACCCTTATACCTCAAAAAGATATGCTTGCCCTAATTAGGGTTTCTTAAATTAGAATTAGGGTTTCTAATTAAAAATAAGCTAAATAATTAATATTTGATTAAATCAATCAAATATTAATATCTCCCTCAATATATGTCTAATCTTCGAACCATCTAAAGTTGGTGAATCAGGGAGTGATTATGCACATGACCATACCAAAATAAAGGTGCTCCGCTGCATGTCAAATATCCCTAAATAATAGGAGCTTAGGCCAAATGTGTCTGAAAGACCCTAAATGAAAGCCAACTGTAGGAATTCTGCTAATCGAAGCCAAGCCAATCTCCATCATGACCCTCTATCCATCCTATCAGCCTACGAAGGTCGCATAATAGGCTAATCATCTTGTCTGTCAATGTCCACAAAAAAGGGAACATGACAGAATACACTAATGACTTCTACACACACTCAAAATGGTGGTACATCTAGTAGTGTCCTACCTACTAATGATTCTAGTGGTATTATGTCCCTCTTACTAGTAGTGACATAGTTATCAATCATCCTATAGTTCTTATACATTATTTCACATCTTATGGAAAGAAGTGTATTGGACCTCATGTTCAAGTGTGACATACATGAGCTACATCTATGGAGACTAGACCTACATTTATATACCACACTAGTACCTAATTGTCTGTCATTTATACTTGCTTCAGTGTCTATGGACACTAGTATAAAACATTATATTTAATTTAGTATTTTTTTAGTACTTTAGGACACCAACACACTTGAGTATATGTCATCTAGAGTTGCTTTAGGACTTCAGGAGACTAGCATGCCAAAATATATGTCATTTATAGATTCTTCACCACCAAAATATACGTCATTTGTAGATGCTTCACCACCTCATTACACTAACATGCCAGAATTTATGCCATCTATATTTAATTCACCGCCTCCCCTTAGCACACGTCAACCTATTATGTAAGACTTATTTGCTTAACCATTTGTATTTAACACACATGTTTATTTTTAATTAAGGTTTTTTTATGTATGTAAAAGAATATTAAGTTTATTTTTTATTATTTGTTTACTTAATTGAGTAATATTTTATTGAAATTTTCATTTTTTAATTGTATAGATGATCACTAATATATTAGGTACCTCATTTGCCTTAGATTCTATTTTTGAGGCTACAATTAGCACTACAGTACCCTACACTCAAGTTTGAAAAGTTACAAATTACATAAAAGTTGATATTTAATGTTAAATTACAACTTGGTGTATAATGCTTGAAATTTAATTTTTTAGTGATATATTTATCTATTTAGTATAGTTCTTGAATTTTATTACTTTTTATAGCTATGTATTTATCATAAGCATAGTATACTAGATAGAGTTGAAACACTCTCATAAGTGTAGCATATTTTTGTTTCATTTTAATAAGTGTTTTCTTAAAATCTTGTAACTCTATAATATGTTACATTTAATTTATACATGTTTTCCATTTGGCCCCCTTTCTACATGATCTTCTTGATAAATTATTTGGGTGTCTTCTTAGGGATAGAGTTTTTAAATGGTTGGTTCATAAGATTAATCTCCCATAGAGAGGAGCTCATATGTTAATATAGTTTTTTATGATGATTCCTTTCTCATTATTATATAAAATGATGCTTTTATTTATAAAAATTCTATGAATTTCATCCATATATATTTCAATGTCTTGGTCTCTAATGTTCAATTGAAAAAAAAACCATTGTTAAAGGAACAGTCATTTCCCCCACCCTTGCTAATTTTTTCATTATGCATTGAAAATTTATGTTCAAAATTGTAGGGATCCATTTCGCCTTTTAAGCTACCCCTTATTTCTAATGGTAGAATGTTATTTCCAAAATTAAGAAGAGTCTTTCATATTACATTACTAGGGATACAATTCTTGATGGTAAGTCTCATTATCTACTAATGTTTTGATTACAACCCATATTTATGATTCCTCTTATTGGGCCCCTTTTAAATTTACCTAATGGAAAAATATCCAAGATTTTAAGGCATTTATTATGGGCTAGCTCTAAAGGATCTCAAGGTTTCCATAGGGTTTCTTGAGACATGTTACTTACCTCATGTGATAAATGGGACCTAGGAATTATTAATATTCAAAATCAAGGACTTTCTCTTTGTATTAAAATGATTGTTTGAGTTGTGCCTAACAATCAATCTTGGAATATTATCATTAGATATCATAATTATCAAAGAAACATTTATGTATAGACTTTTAGTAACAAATGTGAGCTGAAAGGGTCCTTTAAGAAATATTTTGATTGTAATGACTCCATTATCTTGAAATGATGATTTTATCCAGTATACAATGGTTGAATCCACCGATTAATTTCATATAAAAAAACCTACTAAAGCCATTATTTCCATAAATCAAACCTCTAATCAAAGAAGTGTGTCTAAATCTAGTTTTAGAGCCTTCTTAAGTATTGGGTGACTGAAACCTTTGTTGGTATAAATGTCACATGAGGGATAATGCTTGTGTGGATTTTGAGGGAGCCATAGAATTGATTTTAAGCGTGGCTAGATATTCCCATACCTATAACCATGCTTAGTCATGTTGGCCTCTAAATTAAAACATGGCATAGGGATGGAATATGAGAAATAAGCATCTAAATTAGGGTTATGACTCAAAATTGATTGAATAATGTTAATTATAAGCTTTGGGTTTTTAATATTCCTAAGATGACTAGGAGAGGCCCAATGTGTAAGTGTAATATAGGAAGGATATCTATCATATCCATAATGATAGTGCATATTTCCCAAGTTTTTTATCTTGCACATCATGTAGGATACAAATATAACGTTTCATATTGGGGAATCCATTTAGTTTAGAATATCTTTATAGCCTTCAAAATGAAGGTTTTAAAACAAGTCTCTAAATACATTTTAATCTAAAGAAGGATGGGGAGAGGGGCTAGGTTCATATCATATGTCCAAACCAACATCATCATAACATTAACTATGGTTTCCCATGTTGAACAAGAAAGAGAATAAAGGATCTCTTAATATCTAGGGCCAAGCCCTTAAGTCATGGAGTCACTCACATCCATTTTTGTATCCACTTTATCGGTTCATAAAGATGACATATTTATATTTACAATAATTTTCAATAAAAATTCTAAAAGTGAGAATGTGATTAGTTATAAAATAATTTACTTTAAATCCATCATGAATTATAGATACAACTTTACTTTCAACTAGCAAACAACTAATTTTATTCTTTATAATGGTTCCAAAAAACATGGTGAGTAAAGGTAAAATCATAATAGTTCTTTCATTGGAAGGATTATTTTTGTCCCTAGATTTGTAGATAGACACATGATCAAACTTTTCATCCATTTTTTAGTAAATCCTTCACTAAGTACAATGTTAAAAAAGAATTTCATATGTTGAGTAGGGATAGAGATTATAATCTTAATGATTTCAAATTCATAGCCTTTGATGTCTATGATATTTCCCTTTGCAAGTTTGTTTACCCCATATTTGATGTCCTTTATGGATAAGATGTTCACACCATCTCGGGAGACAGTTAGGTCATTGTGAATGTCTTCCATATTGACATTCAAAATTTAAAATTATTTGAGATAAAAAAACCTATATGTTCATATCAATGCGATGGTCAATTAAAGATTTCATAGATAAAATTTTCTTATAAAATTATACATATCAATATATTCAAGCGTTAAAACTTATGTGTGAATATTTCTTTCTTTCTATGCCTTTCTTGTTTTATCTTTATGTACAAAATGAATAATATTAATTTTGATTTATCTTAAGTTAGGTTTACTTTTATTTGATTCGTAATTGACCTATTTCATTTTTTGGTTTTATATATGATGAGAGATGATATGGGTACCCCACATGGATCATAATAATGTTTGAATGATGTTGTAGTTTTATCTAAAGATCCACTATCTCCCCCACAACACATGATTTAAAGACATAGACTGGTGAGAACACATAACTTAAAATTAATTTTTAGCTTCAATCATTAATACTATATGTCATATTTATATTTATTTTCACATATAGATCTAATGATATATGTATGCTCCATAATATTCTCCATTACATATATATTCATGGTCACATAACCCAAGATAACCATTTAAGTGGCATACAATGAATCCAAGATCACCATGTTGTAAATTTTTTTTTCATATGTTATGTAGATGCTCCATTTTTTTTAGGTTACATAAGATCCATTTTATGCTTCACATGAAGAGAGGAAATTTTATCCCCATAATGAGTCATGAAACACCCCTGGTTTTACATATATGGTGAGGAAACATAATTTATTTAGAGATAATGATGAGCAAGAGATTTAGTTATTGTGTTAGGATTCTAGTTGTAGGCACAATCTATTTTTTATGTTGATATGACCCACATTATATGCCTATATAGCAAATTTTGGATATGCACATGTTATGGTCTAGATTGTATCTTGATATAAGTCCCATTTTTTATGTCATTATGACATAATTTGCATGCACATATATATACTATTTGACATATTTTGATGTGAACCATACATTGATATAATATATATATATATATATATATATATATATATATATATATATATATATATATATATATATATATATATATATATGTTTACATCTTAAATGCCACTATTATTTGTTAAACATGTTTATAGATAGTTCAAATGTTTAAATTTCATGAAATTGATGTATTAATGTTATAATCAATAAAATGAAATCATTTTATATGATTGTTTATCTTTATGATTGTGTAATGCCAAAAATTTACATCTCAAACACACACAAAAACCACAGTGAAATTTTTCTCAACACTCCAACAAACACACTAAATCCTATTCATACAAATATACTCACACTAACATGGCATACAAACTTAAGTGAACACAAAAACACAACATCATTATAGAGTTGTGATCTAAATGGTTACGCTTCAATCTACTACACAAATTAAAACACATTAATATTCAAGGCTAAAATATAATTTGGATCAGTTATTAATGATTAAGGTGGCAATTGTTTGACCCAAGGTGAATCCCAAATTATGTAGAAGCATTCTTAGACACTAAGGCTAGACATGTTTCAATTCTCATTACAAAATTTCCATGAACTCCATATCCAAACAAAAAATAAATTTTATAAATACAACTTTGCAAGCAAGGACATATCACATCCTAACTCAAGGTAAATTCATAAATATAAATTTAATAATAATCATAATCACATGAACAATTGGGTCAATAATGCAATTAAATAAGTCAATTTTACTCTTAAGACTACAAGGTTTGACATTAAAAAACATGCTACAAAATAATGTTATAATAAATAACTAGAGAAAGGTTAAAATTATTATGAGGTAATGGGTCAAATTTGTATTATAAAATCATCACAATAGAATTATTTTCTTATAATAATAGTTAATGACATGAAGAAATAGAATATCGAACCAAACAGTACATAACAAACTTTTTTGTCATTCTTAGAAAAATAATGACAAATAGGGTTCAAGGATGGATCACCATAAATATCAAATAGGGATGAAAATAAAATATGCAAGGTTATACATGAATATGAAACTCAAATTGAGAGGTTAAAACTTTTATATTCAAGAAACGTTAAACTGGGTGATTATTGCAACACCTTTTTTGGAGCGGCATCACAGATTAAAATCAGAATAACACAAAACTTTTGATTAATTTTAGTTTGGAAATGAGTCATTAAAAATAGAATACAATAGTGAAATATAATACCAAAATATCTTATGTTGATCTAAAAATAAATATCTTTTTGAGAAGCTTTCATTTCTAAGGGAACCAAAACATAACTAATTGTTAGTGTTACATCGTGATTCTCACACCTAAACTGATTTAAATATTTATTCATGAATTAATATTAAATTATTATTTTTTTTTAATTTTTAAATAAATTTAAAGTCATATATTGTTATAGGATAGATCTGTGTTACTTAGATTTAATGATTTCATTATTATGAGGTGGCTAATTTTGAATCATGTACATAATGATTATGTTACTTGTAGTTATAGTATTTTTTTATGATTATATCATGATGAAATTGACTAACTACCTTATTTTCATGAGTGTGATGTATGAGAGTACATCCCTTAGAATGTGATGGAAGGGGAGCATCATCAGAGAGGGTAGCGTAGATGGAGATGGTGAAGGATGATAGAGGAAAGTTCTAAGACCCATGTACACACCACATTAGGTTTAAAACATAATATGGATTTTGTGTTTTGTTTGATATAATTAGTAAGTTTAGAATTAAATTACATTAGATATTATAACTTACATGTTTTATGCATTATCATACTTATATAGGGTAAATGTTGTAGGAGTTTGTATTTTGTATTTATACATAGACACGGTGCTTTAATTATAATATGTTTATATAAGATTATTCTATTCATGCTTGTAAGTAAGGAAATATAAATCTTATAAAGAACATCTTATTGTTATTTTATATAGACTAGATAATGTCTTAAATAATGTTTTATAACATTAAGTATTCAAATATTAATATTCAAAAATATCAATGTTTGACAAGCTATTGTGAAGACAAATATAGTCTATATATAATAGTAAGGAATGGAAAATATTAATGGGTAATAATTAAAATTAATATATGTTTGGTTTATTATCAATGGATAATTATCTTATTATATTTTATGGGAGTTTGAATATCTTAAAATCTTATCCTATAATATAAAGTCTAGTTTTGAATTATGCATGGACTACGTAGAGTTTTGTAAAAGTGAGTTATCATTTCAAAGGTGGACTTATTTTAATGTTATACTCAAGTTTGAAAATGAAATTGGCATGAAAATTTGGAATGGAAAAAAAATAATGATTAAAGAAGAAAATCAGAGAGCTCGATGTTGTAATTAGGGACTTTCCTGGTTATTAATTATGAATTAAGTGAGTTAAGAGGAAAATAGTGGATTGAGCATGAACAAATAATTGGAAGCTAGTTGATACATGCAAATGCATATCAATTTGGGGATTGGCATGGAATTTTAAAAAGTAGTGAGCCATTGAGAAGAGGAGACAATGCTAAGGAGAAGTGGAAATGAGCTAAGCAAAAAGAAAAAGATTCTTTGGTTCCAAATTTAGAGCATTGAAAAAGGTTGTTGATATATTTTTATTTGTATCAAATTTGGATTTTTTGTATGAATAAATTTATTTTCTTAGGGTTTAAATAATAGCAATTTAAATGAAATGTATAGGGTTAGAATTATGGATGGCTCAAACATCCACAAAACTAACCCTATCTGCTATAAAAATCCCTAGGACTATAAACAAAATTGGAGTTAACTCGTTAGGATATGGAAAATTTAACTTTTTGTGTTGAAAATACAAAACCTAGACAGAAGATTAAAAAATTTATGGACTATGCATAGAATCTTTATTATGTTTATATACTCAAAAAAAAAATTGGTATTTTGACCATAAGGACATAATAAATAATCCTAGTGCCCAATTTGATCTATAATAAGTCTTTATTGAATAAAAATAGGAAGGCTTGATTATGATTTCTATTGGATTATGGTTTGGGGACTTAGTGATTGTGGATATTGGTCATATAAACCAAAATTGATATAAATGACTTCATAAGACTATTTTAACACAATGAATATATTTAGGATTGTGTAATATATGTTGGGAACCTATGGATATAAAGGAATAAAAAGTGTGTTTTAATATGAAAAATGTAGGGGAAGTTTTATTTAAAACAGAGTTCTATATGTTATAAAACCATGAGAGTTTTTGAGATTTAGTATTTGAAATAGGGTATATCATTAAGGGATATGTTTATGTTATGAAATAGTTTATATAAACCAAAATGTGATATAAATGTGTATATTACAGGTACATTATGATTATATAAATCTGGGCATTCAATGAGTGTATCAATTATGAACTTATATTTATGGACTTGGAGTTTGGAGAAAAGTTATAAAACTCAAGTCTATGTTATAAGTCAACTGAGTAAGTTTTGTTACAATAACATAATTACGGGACTTTCATTTATCCAAATTTTGATGTAGTCAATTTGGGATTAATTAATAAAATGGAAATCTTAATATAGAAAACTATTTTTATTAATAAAAGTATTTATCCAAAATGACAAGTTGATTTGTGGCATATGTTATATAATAAACATTACATATATTGAGAAGTTTGATTTATAAAGGAAACTATATATTTTGGTGTTTTTGGAAAAATGTGTATGTTTGTAAAAAGAACAGAACATTATCAGGATTATCAATAAACTATAGACTTATGTAGTAGTATATTTAACAAGAGGTTAAGGTTTATGAATAGCATTTAGTTTTATGTATAAACCTGAAAATGAATTATGTAAATTGATATTGATTTGTGTATATAAAATAGTGATACATTTAAATTATCTATATTATGAGATATAGATAATAGAGACGTATTTAAATATATGAGATATACATATAGGAGAACTTAGGTTTTTCTACATATGTATAACCTATATTTAAAAATTAGGTGGCATGAATATACTTATAGTATGTCACTGATCACATAAGTCTTGAAATACTGATGGATTGGGAACTATAAGTATTTGCATAAAACCTAAATTTTGAGATGAATAAATTAAGTGTTTTTAATTAAAGTCTAGAAAATTACTATGCAATTTATGTTATATTGAACATTTTGAACTTTAGGCTATGAATTTGATAATTTTGAACATATAATTTAATTAAGGAAAATTTATATTACTAGAATGATTTGTATATACCTATATGGTATATAAACTTGTTTTTTATAATATTATATACATGGTATATTATTAATATGGTTCATATGTTTGATGGACTAAACGTATGGAAAGTAATTGTTTTCATAACTAGTAAATGGATTGTATTTGCTAGTAGAAATAATTACATGAACCAATTGGTTATTATTAATGTTGAACCAAATCTAGAATTGATGATTCTAACTAAGAAGTTAGATGGGCTTGATTGGCTTTGTTAGCACTACCAATGTGAGATGAAGGTAATCCGATCAAGTGGTGTGCATGAAACTAACTGATCTTAGCTATCATTAGCTATTTGAAAAGTTTGGCCAAAGTAATTTTAGATAGACATTATCATTTCATATATATGATTTAAATATTTATGTTATGTCATGTTATATTGTATTTTATTTATGATATACTTCATGTAGTAAAAATCTTATAGCACATAAGTACTAGCATGTCTCTCTGGATTCATGCACCGTCACTATATACCCATCTATGAAGGGAGGGCCATTCCCTATTTGGGGGATTTTATGAGGCATTGAGAGTCCATGATTGGTGTGTTAAAACACTTGAATGATGCTCTCCCTCCCCACTATTGCACTTACTTGGATACTACACTTGAGATTATTAGAGATGCAGTTAAGTTAGAGTAACTCGAGATCTGCAGAGCATAGTATCTATCATTGTACTTTTGATAAGGTTATATACCTATTATAAAATGTAATTAATTATTGTAACACATTTACATTAGTGATAGTAATATTATACTATCCATGGCTAGATTATATATAATATGATTACTTTCCTTGTGAAATTGTGATTAATTGCTAGTGACTAGTAAATATTATTGTTTCATGTTTGTTTATTTTATTTATGCCTAGTTACATATGTTAATGATCACTAATTAGATTCTCTAAGTGAAATATAATGAAAGAATAAGTGTTGACTAAGTAATTTAAATAAAATTATTGCATTATTCTATTAAATCCATGTGGGGGTGTTACATTGTTGTATCAAAGCTGAGGTTAGAACTCTAGGACGTAATGTGTCTACTAACATTTCATATTCTTCTATTATCAGAAATAATAATGGTGTGAGAAAGAAAATAGGGTGAGGGTCATTTGAATGTTAATGACAATAACCCTCCATTTGATCTAAACCAATTTACCACTGAATAACAAGCAAAATTAGATCAAATTCTTGCAACCATGAATGATGTTAGGGATAAAGTTGTAGCCCTAGAGAAGGATATATATGGACATGAGGAAGATGCCCAATAGGATGAACCTAAATAACATACTATTGAGAATGAAATTCTTCAAGAGTAGAGACATAAGGAGGTGCCTCAACATTTTAGATCACATGTAGCTGTAGAGTTGGCTAGGGTTATGAAAAATGTGAATCCACCTAAGTTTGATGGAACCCTTATGGGAGATGAAGTTGAAGAATGGTTGACTAAAATAGAGAAGTATTTTAGGATTCAAAACTACTCTGAGGTCACCAAGGCTATTTAGGGAGCTTATCAGTTGGTTGGAGAAGTAGCTACATGGTGGGAAGTTGGAAATAAACTTGAATTCAACCACCACTACTTGGAAAGAGTTTGTGACACTATTCAGATCATGGTGGATTCCACAACTATATTTTGATCAAAAGTTTATGGATTTTCAAAATATAAAGCAAGGAGACTTGTAGATGAATGAATACTAAGAATAGTTCACCAAACATCTAAAATATTTACCTCAATATTAGGTTGATGAAAGCTTTAAGATTAAGAATTTTATCATGGGATTAAAACCCTAGATTACTGGAGAGGTGGGCATTCATGGATGATCTACCATGGATGAAATCTTTCAAAAATTAGTCAAGTAGGGAAAAAAAGTTAGTATCTCTTACTCAAGTCAGAGATAGGTTTATGAAAAATTTGGATGTTCAAAGCCAAATTTAAAGAAGTAGAATTGGAAGTAGAGGATTTGAGACTCCAAGAATAAGAATATCATATTCAATAGTGGTTCAGGTAGCAAGAAATTAGGTAATGGTTCTAAGGGTGGTTTTAAGGAGAACCAACAATCTGATAAGAAGGGACCACTAGGAGGTTGCTTCATTTGTGGAGGTGACCATTTTGCATGTGAATGTACTCAGGATAAGCTAAGAAATAAAGGTGCTACCTTTCAACAAGGAACTTTACAACAATGTATTCGTGTAGTAGTTGATAATTGACAAGTTGAATTTTAACCTTCACCCATAGAACTGTTAGATATATTGTTTGAACATCTAATTTATATTTTGATATATATAGGGGACATATAATGTTTCATAGATCCTAGATTTATAAATAAATTAACTAGAAAACATGGTGTAATGGCAAATACATGGTCGATACAATATAGGAATGATTCTAAAGTTTAGGTGAATAAGTTTGGTAGAAGTATAAATTAGGTTTCCAAAATTCACCATGGTTGTATATATTTATGTAGCACCTCTAGGATCATATGATGTAATCTTAGGTGTCAACTATATTGAGAAACATAAAGCCAAGGTCTATTGTTATCTAAAGAGGGTTGAGTGTCTTAATGATTCTGGAAATCATATTATAATTCAAGGTGAGAATAGGTAGTTAAGGCTTAGGCCAATTTTTTCAATGCAACTTAGGAAGGCCCAAGGTAAAGGGTGTCAAGCATTTATTGTTACGATGAATGAGATGAAGGAAAATAAGGAACCATCAATTGAAGATTATCCTTAGGAATTTTCATGATGTCTTTCCAAAATAATTATCAGGATTACCTCTTAAATGGGAATTTAATTTCTCAATTGATATCAAACCATTAATGACATAGATTAACCTTTCCTATAACATATAGATTTCCCCTATCTAAGATCATGGTCGAGTCATAACCCCCTTTCTATATATATCTAAATAACTATGTCCTTTATTATATATAACTATGTATAAGATCAATATCATTAATCATATACCCTATTAATGATATAATCTATATGGGAACTATCAGTGCCCTATCTCCCCCATATATAGAGAGAGGGGCATATATAGATAGGGGAAATTGATATACCTATATATATGGCTCAGCCTCTTGATCATAACTATAGATAGTCTAGTCCCATCAGTGCCCTCTAGATCTATATATGGGCCCACCCCAGATAGATCTAGAGGCTTTATAGCTTCCCTCCTCGACCCCAACCCTACCCTCTAGTTAGAACTAGATTTTTATATAGAGGGGGGAGGAGGGAGGTGGTCGAGTACACGCATAATATAAATAAAAGAGTCAACCAAATATAAATGGGGGTGGGGGAGTCCCTCCCCCTCTAGATGGAGAAGAGATAAATAGGGTAGGGTGCCCCTCTCCCTCTATCTCTATCTACCATAGCTAGTCACTATAGACTAGCCCCTGACTATCTTATTTGCTACAATATATATATATATATATATATATATATGGGGGAGAAGAGTTTTATAGGGTAGGGGTAGGGGCATCGAAGGAGTGTCTCAAGGAAAGGCCCTCAACTATATCTATATCTATATATATATATATATATTTAGTTGTATATAATTAGATAGATATAGAGAGGTGGGGGCCAATCCCCTCTATCGCCTATCTATATGGGGTGGGGGGGAACCTATCTATATCACTATCACTATCTATATCACTATCACTATCTATATCTATATATGGGGGGTGCCCCATAGTGGGATGGTGGGACCCTATCTATTCTCTAGATATGGGTAGGAGAGGGCCCCTATCTGAACTAAACTAGACTAAATTGAACTAAATTAAACTAAATTGAACTGCACTAGGGCCTCCCTATATAGATAGATATGGGGCCCTCAACCACAACCCATCTATAGAGATCTGGGGGGGTCAAGTACCCCATATCTATCTATTTATTTATTTATCTATTTATCTATCTATCTATCTATCTATCTAGATATAGGGTCATTGGTCGAGTTAGAGAGGAGAGTGCCCCAACTCTATCTAGGGGCCCCCTATCTATTATCTCTCTGCCATAGAAACTTGAAGTCCATATCATGTTGAAGAAGATTTCTTGATATTGATTTCTCAAGGAACTAATGGGATGAAAAAGACTGGTAGCATTCATGAGTCACTCGTTCAACTTTCCTTTGGAGAGCCCAAGCTGATCAGACTTGCTTTGTCTCTTTGCAATGAAAAGTCACCCATTATTTATGGGGTACACCCTTATATTCATGATGTAATCCATGTCATGATCACATTCAGATAATATAGATAGATCTTTCTTCGACCATTTCTTCAGTAGTTCAACGATCGCCCCTCTAACGATAAGAGGTAGAAATATTGTCAATTCTCTTCCATTTAGATCAGAGAATTCATGGAGGAAATTGGGTTTTACATTCCCAAGAATGCATGATTAAATAGCCAAAGGGGATACACTGCACCTAGAATCATCCCAAGCATAACTAATGTGGCTACTAAGCTATTGATTTGGAAAGCTCCTACTAAGATGGGGAATTCCCCGATAGAGCTGCTAGTACCAGGTGAACTCATATTGGCTAAAGTGAAAGAAAAGGAAATGGTAGGGGGATTTGGCATGGTGTTTATTGAACCTCCATAATATTTATCAAGTTGATTTTTATGCCAATCACATGGAACACTGACACATGGAGAAGGGGCTGGAGGAAATGGTCTATGGCTCAACATTGGTAGAATGCTACCTCCAATTCCCTATAAGTTTAATGGAGTGAGATATTCCCCATTGATCAGATGGAGTGTGCCCTAATTACCTACCCCTTGAACCATATGAGATATTTACCACCTATCACATGGATTTCTAGCTTTATAGTAGAGCTCTCCCTCGACTATATAAAGAGTATATCATATTAGATCTATCGAGGGGGGCCCTTAGATAGATCTAACCGCCTCCCCCTCCCCCTCTATATTAATATTGATATTGATATGGGATAGATAGGGCTTTGGGGGGCCCTCTCCCCAAATATTTATCCCATTAAACTTTTAGGGTGGCCCTCTCCCCTCTCTATATAGATTAGAGTTAGATAGATAGATATAAAGAGGGGGGGCCAATCCCCTCTATCTATTCAGATGGGGTGGGCACCCTACACCCTAGAATATAATCAACCCAAGTTCATTAGACTCTCCCATTGGCCTATACCTATTTATAGGGCCCCCCTCTATATAAACTAGATAGGGTCACCAATAGATATATAGGGTGCTAAGTGACCTGTTGGTTGAGCCACATCATCTATCATCTCATCTATATATGTGATATGATTGATCACTCATATCACATATATAGATGAGATGATAGATGATGGATGGATGTAACCACCCATATCTAGATAGCCCCCCCTTTATTATGTCTCTATAGATATCTATCAGAGAGGGGGGCCAAAAAAACTCTATCTTGAGGCCGAGCCCTATATATCTATCTGCTACTCATCTAGTCTGGCCCCCTATCTAGTTTCTATAGAGGGGCCTTCCCCCCTCAAGATAGATTTTTTTGGCCTCTATATAAACTAGATAGGCCTGCCCCTATCTATCCCATATAGATTTCTATATAGAGGGGGGAGGGGGCCTCCCCCTCCCCTACCATACCCCATCCCCGTCTACATAGTTCCATATAGATAGAGTGGGGCATATATAGAGTTGAGTTTCTTCACACCCTCATCTATATATAGATCTAATTCCATATCTATAGAGAGGGGGGGTAGGGATTGGATAGATAGAGTGGGGTGTATATAGAGTTGAGTTTCTTGGTGCCCCCATGTGTATATATATATATATATATATATATATATATATATATAATTCCATATCTATAGAGAGGTGGGGGTGGGGATTCGATAGATAGAGTCGGGTTCCCCCATCTATATATATTAGATCTTATCCCTAGACATATATATATGGGGTGGGGGGTGAACCACCCAAACCTAACTAGACTATTCTATCTATTCTCCCCTCTATATAGAGAGTCAGGGGCTAGTCTAGAGTTTGGTTTACATATCTATCTCTAGCTCTATCTAAAGGTTGAGGGGCACCTAGATAGGGGCCCTCCATAGACATATAGGGGCAATTGAGCTATCTATCTATAGGGGATTCTGTTCAGGTCACACACAAAATCCCAATCACATACTCTATAGGTTCAATTCATCACATACAGAAGGTCAACTGGTCCCAGTCTGCGGTCCCTGATCCCCAGTCATATAGAATTGAATTCCCAATTCCTAATGGATGGGATGGCCTGGGTTCAATGTGCATTGTGTATATAGTTAGTGGTGATAAATTGGGAAATTAGGAGATAGGAGATCTAGTTAGTGGTGATGGGGAAGCCATCCATTAGGAGATAGGAGATAGGAGATCTGGTTTGATCCAAACAACAATCTAGATGACAATTCAGGTGATGGGTCTACCCCAATTGATGGCAGAACTTTTGGGAGCCATAACTTTTGCACTGTAGCTCCAATTGACTCACCGTTTGAACCGTTGAAAAGATAATAATGAGGGGAATGTCATGAGATGGCATGGAGCTCTACTTGATGAAGTTTGACCTTATAAAACCCAATTGAAGTGTCCCAAATTTCAATTTTAGTAGTCCAGTCTAAAAATAGTAAGTTTCTAAAAATAGTAATTCCTCAAATTCTGTATTGTTGTAAATTGTGGAAGTCAAACCAATTCATCTCCCTCAAGATTGGTGACCTTACACATCCTCCCCACACCTTAAAAACATGTATAAATGAAGATGTAACCCAAAATGGAAATCAGACATCTCTCCTCAGAGATAAGCATATGTTTGGGTCTACAATTTTGATAAATAAAACATCTCTTTTTAGAGATAGCATTATTTGAGTTGTGTTGTTCTTATTTTTGAATTATATTTCAACCAAAGCATTTTTTTGAGTTTTGGATCAGTGGTATTAGATCTAGGTCTCGAGGTCGAGTCCCACAGAATCTGGTGGGCCTGATCCACGTTGATGCATGATGCATCTTCATGCCTCTTGATTACTAGACTACCTACCACATGTTTCGACTGGGAATCACCTCAAGTGTCCTTAGACTAGCCATATAGTGGTCTGGAAGAGGACCCAAATCATTATGAAGTTTTTGGCATGATGGCCAGTCTTCTATTGGTATCAGAGCAGTTTGTCTTTAGAGTGTATGATCCCGAGGATGAGGTCAGATTATAGGAAGCTTGGGTGGAAAATAAAACTAGCAAAATATCCACCTATTCACTCCAAATGACTTCAAATGGTAGACAACACTGAGGCATCTGATCCCTTTAAGGAAATGGTGAATGAAGCCCTCCAACAACAACAAGCATAGATGCTACAATAATTCACTCAAATTCTGTCAGGGTGTGAAACACCGGAAGCATACAATTGATTACCAAATACCAAGCAACTATAATATGCGGAAATAACCAGATTCACCAAGTAACTAGAATTTAGAATAACACAACATATGAGAGACAATACACAACTTGTATTAACACTTTATACAGAAAAGAATATAATAGAGAATATCCCACATCTTCTCCACCACCTTACAGAGGTTTCCCACACCTCAAGTGAACAATAATTCTTCTCCCCAAAGCTCTCCCTCTCAGGTCCCAACACCCAACTCAAATATAGAGTTGGTGTTCACCTCCCGTGCTCCACGCACACCACAAGTGCTCCACACACTCCACAAGTACTCCACGTACTCAACAAGTACTCAAGGTACTTCAAGTAGATCTCCCATGAATCTACAACAACCTGCAATTTAACAGACCATACTTATGGAAGGAACTCCCTTGCCTTCCTCTCTTGCTCTATCCAAGTACACACTTGTACTCCAAGTAGATCCTACCTGATACTGCTCCCTATTGTGTTGCTGTCTATATGATCTTGCACACCTGCAAATCAAACACGGTTCTGCACACCTGTGAACCTTGACCTTGCACACACATACCCCTACAGATCAACGATCTTACTTACCATGTAGATCACTCTACACCCTGAAGAACCCTTGTCCTTGCCTCACCAAGTCCTTATGATTCTTCAACCAGTACCAAGCTTGGCACTGATAGGGAACTAGGAGGAACACCCTTACTCACTTCACACACAGAAGGAGCAAACTTTGCTCAACTCAAACTAGAACACTTTTCCAATACAACCATGAGTCTATTATATAGATCTCATCCAAACAATAATTAGATATCTAATTACAATAATTAGATCCACAGCTATGAGTCTAAAATTAGCACTCATCATGTAAACACTTGGTTCATTAGCTAACTGCCCGTAATTAGCTCGCAATCGAACCACACAGGTGACTGACATCGGTCCCTGTCTGCCTGGAGGTGATCGACGTCGGCCGATATATGACCGACGTCGGTTGCTTCTCTCTGCTATCCTACCGACGTCGGCTGATCAGACCGACCCCAGCTTCTCTGCAACTCAGCAACCTTCAGCAACCTCCTCTCCTGTTTGCATCAGTGAAGCTTTTAGCTCCACAACCTAACAAATTCTCCAACAAATATTGATGGGAAATTTTGGCTCCTCATCCGCACCTGCACATCATTTCAGTGCCCCAACACCCTTCAAGGTTTAGGTGAATTTTGATATCCCTACATTTGAAGGCAAAATCAATGTTGATGTAGTAGAAAATTGGTTGGATCAGTTGTCATCTTATTTTTCTATAAATAAATTCACCGATAAAGAGAAGATTACTTTTGCTCTTCTAATAGCATCATTGCCTATCAAAAATTGGTGGGAAGTGTACAAAAAGAGATTCAGTGTAGATGATATTGGCCTTGAGATAGAACCTACATGGGATGATTTCATAGATGTTGTAAAGGAAGAATACTACCCCATTAGAGCATATGATGATCTCTATATAGAGTGGTAACAACTTTTCCAAGGTAAAGAATAATCTGTTCAAGATTACACTGACATTTTTCATTCTTTATCTGTGAGATTGGGCATCCAAGAAAGTGAGACACATAAAGTTCTCAAATATCATGGCAGACTACAATGGTACATATGGGGAGAAATGGAACTCTTCAATTTGGAAACCAATGGTGAGGCATACAAGTTCGCAGTGAAGATTGAGTAGAAGTATGGAAAAATGAATATAAAGAATCAGTCTTCAAAATGGAAAAGTGACAAAGAAGGTCAAACACGAGGCCAAAATTGGAAGCAAAAGGAAAGAAAGACTGGGAAGTGGTGTGATTATCATAAATTTGGAATTCACTCTAAAGAAGAATGTTGAGCTATCAAATCACTACTTTATAAGTCCCAATCCTCTACTCTACCTCATATAGACCCTGCAGTTGAAGAGGTTGAAGAAGAAATTATAGATGTTGATCCTAAAGCCATTATTGCTTCATCACAGACACATGACAAGATGCTAGATGACAAGGAAAGGTTGTTTCACTCTAAGTTATGGGTGAAAGGTAAGCCTCTACATCTCATTTTTGATAGTGAAAGTCAAAAGAATTTAATCTCTGTTGATGTTGTGAAAAGCCTAAATTTGTCTATGAAGCCTCACCCAAAAACATACAATATTGGATGGTTGAGTCCAGGGAGAAGCCTCCGTGTCACCCACCAATGTCTTCTCTCATATGCAATACAACCTTTCCAAGATGAGATCTTATGTGATGTGGTCAATCTAGATGTTTATGATGTACTCTTTGGTCAGCCATTCATATATGATTGACATGGTATATATGAATCAAGAACTAGAAGGATCACTCTCACTCTTGGAACATGGTGCTACAAGGTACCAAAAGTACCACCTTCTACATATGTCTCTCTGATTAGTGCCAAGAAATTTGTTCTCATGGTGGTCAAGCCATAAGAATCCAAAAGGGCTGATGTTACAGCCTTGACTACACAAACAACACAACAACAAAAGCAAATAGATACCGAGCTAAAGAAGTTCATGGCCTTCCATCCACAGACTGATGGTCAGATAGAAATGGTGAACAATCAGGCCCTGCATAATTCCATAAATCACAGTCCCTTCCAAGTATGCATCAAGAATCAAATCAAAGTACAACTACCACACTTGATGAAAAATCTTGATGCAATGGGGACCATTGCTTCTCAAGGAGGGAGGAATGATCCAGACAACAATCCAGATGGCAATTTGGGTGATGGGTCTACCCCAATTGATGGCAAAATTTCTAGGAGCCATAAATTTTGCACCATAGCTCCAATTTAATCACCATTAGAAAGATAATAATGAGGGGAACATTGTGAGATGGCATGGATCTCTACTCGATGAAGTTTGACCCCATAAAACCCAATGGAAGGGTCCTAAATTTTAATTTTAGTAGTCTAGTCTAGAAATAGTAAGTTTCCAAAAATAGTAATTCCTCAAATTTTGTATTGTTGTAAATCATGAAAGTCGAACCAATTCATCTCCCTCAATATTGGTGACCTTCCACATCCTCCCCACACCTTCAAGACATGTATAAATGAAGATGTAACCTAAAATGGAAATCAGACATCTCTCCTCAGAGATAAGCATATGTTTGGGTCTATAATTTTGATAAATAAAACATCTCTTTTCAGAGATAGCATTATTTGAATTGTGTTGTTCTTATTTCTAAATTATATTTCAACCAAAGATTTTTTTTGAGTTTTGGATCAGTGGTGTCAGAGCTAGGTCTTGAGGTCGAGTCCCACAGAAGCTAGTGGGCCTGATCCATGCTGATACACGACGCGTCTTTGTGCCTCCTAGTTACTAGACTACCTTCCATGTGTTTCGACCAAGAATCACCTTGAGTGTCCTCAGACTAGCCATATAGTGGTCTGGAAGAGGACCTAATTCACTTCAAAGCTTCTGGCATGATGGCCAGTCTTCTATTACCAATAGAAGACTAGTTGTCATGCCAGAAGCTTCAAAGTGATTTGGGTTCCCTTCTAGACCACTATATGGCCATTCTGAGGACACCCAAGGCAATTCCTAGTCAAAACACATGGCAGGTAGTCTAGTAACTTGGATGCATGGAGATGCGTCATACATCAGTGTGGATTAGCCCCATCAGCTTCCACAGGACTCAACCTTGAGACCTAGCTCTTATAACAATAGAAGACTAGCCGTCATGCCAAAAGCTCCAGAGTGATTTGGGTCATCTTTCAGACCACTATATGGCTTGTTTGAGGACACCCAAGGTGATTCTTGGTTGAAACACATGGTAGGTAGTCTGGTAATTGGGAGTTGTAGAGATGCATCATGCATCGGCGTGGATCAGGCCCACCAGCTTTCGTGAGACTCGACCTCGAGACCTAACTCTGATACCACTGATCCAAAATTCAAAAAAAATCTTTGGTTGAAATATAATTCAAAAATAAGAACAACACAATTCAAATAATGCTATCTCTAAAAAGAGATGTTTTATTTATCAAAATTACAGACCCAAACATATGCTTATCTCTGAGGAGAGATGTCTGATTTCCATTTTGGGTTACATCTTAATTTATACATGTTTTTAAGGTGTGGGGAGGATGTTGAAGGTCACCAATCTCAAGGGAGATGAATTGGTTCAACTTCCATGATTTAAAACAATACAAAATTTGAGGAATTACTATTTTTAGAAACTTACTATTTTTAGATTAGACTACTAAAATTGAAATTTGGGACACTTACATTGGGTTTTATGGGATTAAACTTCATTGATTAGAGATCCATGCCATCTTATTATGTTCCCCTCATTATTATCTTTCCAATGGTTCAAACAGTGAGTCAATTGGAGCTACAGTGCAAAAGTTATGGCTCCCAAAAGTTCTGCCATCAATTGGGGTAGACCCATCACCCGAATTGTCATCTGGATTGTTGTCTGTATCATAGTTTGTGGGTGGGTTTAACCCTTCATGAGCCATCTATTGGAGATACATGATAATATCCAAGCCTAACTCTCTATCTATCGATCTATCAACCTATATATCTCTCTCGTCTCAAGTAGGAGGGCCTCCCTTCCCTATTTTATTAGTAGATTGTAGACCCTCGAGCATCTAGGCCTCCTTCTTATCCTATATGTAGACCCATGCCTCAAGCATTTAGGCCTCCTTCCTATCCTATCCTATCCTATCTTATCCTATATGTAGATCCATGCCTCAAGCATTTAGGCCTCCTTCCTATCCTATCCTATCCTATCTTATCCTATATGTAAACCCATGCCTCGAGCATCTAGGCCTCCTTTCTATCCTATATGTAGACTCGTGAGCCCTATTCCATTCTAAGTTGGATAGGAGAGTGGAACATGGTTGGATAGGAGTGGCCCTCTTCTATGTGGGGCCATCTCTATAGAATAGTTGGTAGACCTTGGAGTAGGGGGAGAGGGGCATGAAGAAATATTAGGGTGGAAGAGAATAGGCTTATCTGAAAGAGCATAGGCCTATATGAAGTCACTCTAGTTACCGGGTTCACCCCAGTCATAAATCCATATAGAGATGGATAGATAGGGCTAGAATGACCACCTATTAGTTATTTTATTCTATGGGGGGGATTCGGGCCAATCGGGAACTCTATTAAGACTGATCGAGTCTTTATAATGGACCAAAGGTGCCTCTAAACCTAGATAGATATAGGGCCAATCCAAATGGGGATAAGCCAGATAGATATAGGGCCGGTCTAAATGGGAATAAGCTAGATAGATATAGGGCTGGTCTGAATGGGGATAAGCTAGATAAATATAGGGCCGGTTTGAACTAAGAAAGATTAGGCAACCGGTGTACCGATATATTCAACATATATAGAATAGAGGGGCCCTATATATATATATATATCCCAATTTCTATAGATGGGATGGCTTGAGGTGGCTATAGGTGTTTCATGTGTTGCTTACATAATAGATAGAATCTAGCTCTATCGATAGGGACCCTGATTCAAGGGTGACATCTATATCTATCTCTACAAATGGGAGATGGCACTTAGTCACCCCTATCCTTTTAGAGGCCCCCTATCTAGATATGAGATATGGGGTGCACCTTATATACCTCTACCCAAGAGGCTAAGGGCTTTTATATATAGCCACCGGTCCCCTCCCCCACCTGGGCATATAATCGGCTATCCATATAGATTTGTTCCTCAAGATAAGTCAAGTCTACTTGTACCCCCTAGATAAATGGCAATATCATGCCACATATATCAGGTAGATGGTATTTGGGAGAGGGAACACCTCGCCCCCCATATAGATAGTCGAGATAGATCCTCCTCCCCCCTCTCTCTCTCTCTATCTCTCTATATATAGATATATATGGGATAAGTCTCGATAGACCTTGTAGAATAATATAGGGTCCCACCATATATATTTTAATGGGCTCTATATATTGGGGGGGCTACGTCTCAATAGACCCTATATAGAGAGGGGGACTCAAGATAATATTCGCTATTCCATCTAGGGAGTCCTAGATAGACCCTGTATAATGGAGGAGGGCTATGCTCAAGATAATATTTGCTATGATATATATATATATATATATATGGGATTCTATAATATTTGTTATGCCCCTCTATATATATGGGATAAGATCTATATAGGGAGGGCCAAAGAAACTCCATATATATAGAGAGGGGGCCCCTCTAACTCGAGACATATAGATAGAGTAGAGAGGGGGGACCTCTAACTCTATCTTGGGCCCCTCTAACTTGATACATCCCATCCCATATGGATTCTATATAAAGGGGAGAGGGCCCCCATCTATATCTAGGAGAGGGAAGAGGGGGCCCAGCCCTATATAGGCCCTCCCCCCCTCTATATAAACTAGACTAAACTCTATCTAACTCTAATCTAATCCCATCCCATCTATATAGAGAGGGGAGAGGGCCCCACCATATAGATCTACTCTAATCTCCATCCCCATCCCCCTCCCCCTTCCCATCCCCATCCCATATATATAGAGAGGGAGAGGGAGAGGTAGAGGGAGAGGGGGGGCAATCTATGGATATAGATAATAGAATAGGTGGCACCCCAAATAGAGGGCACCTCATCCATCTCCATCTCCATCTCTGATTATATAGAGGGGGAGGGGGAGAGAGAGGAGGCCCTATCTATCTATATGTCGAGAGCCTACATAACTAGGGTCTATAGGCACCATAAGGTAGAAGGCTAGTCCTCACCTCAGTGGTGGGCATGAAAAATAAACCCATACCCATCTATCTATCTATATCCCTTTAGTGCTCAACCTAGCCTAGTATAGTTATATACTCATGCCTTATGCCCCTATCCCATATCTATATTCTATAGGGAGTTATGCTCAGGTTTGATTCATGATCATTCATCACACCAATCGGAGTGAGTGATTCATGTTACATATTAACCCAAGTGCGGAGGCCACCCCAGGGCAGAGTAGACCTTACTCTGGTCTATCTTTTTTTGGCACGGTCTATATTAACTATGATAGATAGAGATAGACGGGGGGACCCCCTACCCCATAAAGAGATTATTAATTAAATGCAAATGAGAGAGGGGGGTAGTTGAGTGCATCACATCAATGCCTAGGAGACTAGACAAGAGGGAGAGGGGCTACCCGCCTATAGTTATAGAGAGAGATGGCCCAATCTCAATCTATAGGGGCATTTATCTTTCCTTATATCTATGGGGCCCTCTAGATAGATATAGAGTCGAGTGCCCCATCCCCATATATAGAAATCTATATAGACTACGCTCATCCCTCCCCCGCTAGAACTATGTCTATGGGATATGGGATAGATAGGGGTCTATAGATGGATAGGGCCCCTTCCCTTTATATATAGATTCTAGATGGGATATAGATCTCTATACCCTATAACTAATAATTATAATTTTCTTCTAACTTATGAGGCTAGGGTTACTCCTCATTGATAGTCAATACACGAGCTTGATAGTAGAGACACCGAGCTATAAATTTGACACAAGCTCTCAATGGGACCCTGATCTTGATATCCCCACTCCCCTATAGACTTCTTCTATCTTTAGGAAAGGGCTAGGGATATATCTATTTGGGGTGAGACTCTACCCTACTCCCCCATATATAGATAGTGGGCCCCACTTGATCCCACTCAAGAGGGCTAGTCAGTATCGATCTCAACCTGAGCATAGATTATGGTCCACCTTAGATAGATAGAAAATCATTCATCTCTTATCTATGTGATACCACCTCAATGATAGATATGCCCGTATATAGAATAGATAAGGCATTGAGGGCCTTCAGGCCCATAGATCTATTCTATCTCTTATGGTCCCTCATGAGGGATCACTCCTTGGTGGTCACCCATATTGAGATAAGGCACTGAGGGCCTTTAGTCTCATTCTACCTAGATATCTATGGTTGGGGGGCTAATCCCTACAGTCCCTTGCTCAGGATCCTTAAGTTCAAGGCCTTTAGGAAAATATATCTATCTCCTATGGTCCCTTTCCCTCCCTCACTCACCTCCCATAGGAGAGAGTCTTCCAAATATAGAGACAAGGGTGCCATCCTCCCCATCTGCCCTCCTATCTACCGACTGAAGGGAGCCATCTACCCTTTCCCCCACCTGTCAACCATTGATCTCACTTTTTGAGATAGACCATCTCACATATGCCAGATAGATAGGATTATAGAATGGAGTGTCAGCCCTTGGTCGAATCCATTAATCTAGAGAGATAGGGCCATCTCACAATCTCATCACTATCTATCTATCTGGGCCATCTCACTCTAGATAGAGATAGATGAGTGGGGGGCACAAGATAGACCATCTCACTACCTATCTACCTATCCATGACCTCTCTATATAGATGGCCTCCCCCTAAGAGTTTTTTTGGCCTTCCCCCTAAGATAGAGTTTCTTTGGCCCTCTATATAAACTAAACTAAAGTAAAGTAAACTATAGATGGGAGTTTAGATAAATATAGACTATGGCCCTAGATATATAACTCTATGCTCACCCACATATATTAAGATAGATAGATAGATAGATAAGGCTTAACTAGACCCATTGCCAGATAGATAAGACTTGGCTTATATAATATAAGTACAGTCAACCATGATCTAGAGTATGGGGTTCATTTTCCTCCCTACCAAATGAGTTAGTTTCCTTCCCTATTGGTCGAGCACCTAGCCTTATCTATAGATATGTTCCCACCCTCACCGACTAGATAGATAGCTACCACTCGGCCTCCCATATATAGATGAGATAGGGCCAAGAGAACCCCTAGACCCTATTCATAAACCTTATATATCTATCTAGGCCCTATAAAATAGATCTATCTGGGGCTATTGGTGTGAGTCCCTCCTCCTTATCTCGTGATATTAGATCTATAGGGTGGGGTGGTTGAGAGCATAAAGTCTCTTCCCTTTCATGGGAAACTAGGGGGAATAATCTATAGACTATACTAGTGGGTGGGGATTGGATAGACTCATTGATCAACTAGTGGGTATATATATAGATAGGGGAATCTCTCAGGAGGTTGAGGCCCCATAGAGTGGTTTTTAAGCCCATCTAGTTAGGTTGGGTTCAATTCCAATCTGATCTATATATAGAAGTCGAGGAGGTTGGGCGCCACTAGCTAGAGTCTAGTCAGCTCCCTCTACTTTATATGCCCTATCTATCTAGAAATATATATGATATGGGGCCCCCATCTATCCTCCTATCCCGCTATGGGTGAATAATAGATAGATAGGCACTATTCTCATATAGATAGATAGATAGATAGGGCCCCCCTCTCTATCTATATGGATCCCTTCTATATTTAAACTAACTCAACTTAACTTTATATGATTGGGTGGTTGGGGTGGCACCCTTATCTATCTTATAAATTAGATAGGTCCACGGTCTAGAGTTGGGTTTAGATATATACCCAATTCAATTCAATTATATTCTATTCTATTAGTCACGTATAGATCTCAACTCGACTATTTTCTATGCCCTATCTATCCACAGTATAGTGGTGAGTTTAATTTGAACTTCACTCATGGTACGCTCACCCCCTATCTATATATATCTATGAAGAAGAGTTTGTCTCTGAATGACTAATATCAGCCCCTATGGATAGATAGATAGATAGATAGCTATGGCCTGAATTATCAAACCCCATATATAGATGGAGTAGCACCCTATCTATCTATATGGGATAGGGGAACCCCATATCTATATAGATGGCCATCCTATATTAGACTCCATAAGGTACCATATCTATATAGACAGGGGGTGGGGATTGGATTTATCTAGTATAGATTAGTTGGTCATGTATATAAATGATAAACAGTTGCCAACTAGGCCTTGACTTTATAGCTCCCTACCTAGGGCTTGACCTTTAGAGCTCCATTCCTTCTTTTTGTGATACTAGGCCTTTATAGCTCCCTTCCTTCTTTGTATAGAGTGATACTAGCTCTCTTCCCCTTATAAACTTAGATAGCTCTAGTCTGACCCCATCCTAAGTCTTGTCCCCTCCCCCCATACTTGCTTCCCTTCCCTACCCTCTGAAATAGCTGGAGCCCTCTACCCTAGTTTAGGACTTGTCCACTAACTACCCCAGTTTCTAAGTATAGGTTCCAGAACACCCCCCCTCGATTAAAGAGTGCCTTTTCACTGTGAACTGGCCTATGTACCTTCCTAAGTTCCTTACTCCTAAGTCTATAAATGGCCTTAGTATAAAGTACCTTATTGGGCTTAGGACTAAGTGACTTCTTTATTGGCCTAAGTCCATAGATGGCCTTATTGCCTTATTGTCCTAAGTGCCTTATTGGCCCAAGTGCCTGAGCAATTGGAAGTCAAGTCAGAGAACTAGGGGCCTTATTCCAAAGTTCTCTCTTGAGAACTCTAGATTGGGAAAAGACCCACGTTAGTCCTTATCTTACATCTGGCCTAAGAAAGGTACCCTGGTAAATCAAGTTTCCTTGAGGGGAATGGCTCAAACTAGTTTCCCCTAGTAGTAATGCTCCTTCCTTAGTGGCCCATGTTCTTATAGCTGATAAGTCTCAGGGGAAGGTCCCACTACCATAAATGGCCTTCTCTAAAGTGTATCCTTAGTAGCTTATAAGATCACAGTTTAGTGCCAACAATTACCTAGTCAGTGAATTGACTCTATAGCCACCATATTTGTTGAGTGAGAGATGGACATAGAGGTGACTCTCATCTATAGCCACCATTTAAAATCTGTAGATGGCCCTAGATAGAGTGGGTTTCCTTGATCATGGGTCCCATCATATCATAGACCATGCCCTTGATTGAGTTTAGTCAAGTCAAGGGCACCCCAGTTCTGAGTATAGCTAGAATTGTCCATCTAATTGACAAATAATAGCCCAGTGGAGCCTCAACATGGAACTATCCCGAAGGAGTCACATTCATTCCATGCCTATGAAGTCCTCCCTCCATGTTTCCATTTCTTTGGAAATTATCTTGTGATTAAATTCCTAGCTCCAAAACCCATTGGATGAATTGGAATTGAGGTTAGGAGAAATGGGGAGTGAGTTTAGAGTAAGTGCCTCATCAAATTCTAAGGGAGTCAAACCCCAGCCCCATAGAGTTTGGTTGTGTGTTCTATGAGGGCAACCATCCAATCTACTTCTTTAGCCTCTCAACTTATTTGGCCTCTCTAAATAGAATCTCTCTATGGCCTGGCCCTTCCTGATAGAGTAGATCCCTAGGCCTCTGATTCCTCTATCAAACTTTCTATACAGTTGAAGGAGACTCCATCCTCCACTTAATAGATTCCCCTAGATAGATATATAGGCCCTCAATTTGATTTCATTCCCCATATAGATTCCCAATTAGTGACCCAGGTGTAGAGATATAGTCAGCCCCCTATATAGAGTTTCATTGGCACCCCACCCCATAGTATAGATAAGGGTCAAGCCTTGAGAGGGATACGTGCTCTTACTATCATATGCATATGAAAGATATTGACTAGGATTCATCAAATCCCTCGACATTGATTAGATTCTACATGGAGGGAGTGAGTTCCCTATCTTATCAAGACACCCTATCTAAGCTAAGATCCTCCTGACTAGAGCATGGCTAGCATATAGATGTGATGTCAGATAGATGTGGTGGGTCCCCAACCCAAAATTCTAATATAAGGCATTTAGAAACTGATGTAATGTTGAGGTCCCCCTATCCTATCTATATATGGGGCACCCCCTCTCCCTCTATATATAGGCTATTGACCCTTATTGGGATAGGGAGGCCTATCTCCACTCTATATACGAGTAACTGATCTGATTGAGCACATGAGGGGGATGAGGCCCTGAACTCTATATGGGGAGGTTGAAGGAGATATCTATTCTATATATACCCCTCAAAATTTATAGATGGCACTCTTTAGGAATAGAAAGGTTAGGCCAGCTAGATAGAGTAGAGCCTATCTATAGGCCCATCTATTCTATATCTATATGCTCACTCCTCTCCCATTGCCATATCATATAGATATCTAAGATGCCCCCACATATGGAGAAGAGATAGGGAGTCTAGATAGTTATAGGGATTCTCACCTAGATATCTAGATAGGGCAATCCCTTATATATCTATTTGGGTGAGTGTTAAGACAATTCTATAGGCTAACCTTCACCCCTCCACCTCCCACTAGAGCTACCTTTCTTAGTGAGGAGGTTGATATCTGAAGAGGATCCATATATATCTAATCTATTTGGCCCCCTAGATAGATATGGATAGAGAGGGGCCTTATATATCTATTTGGGGCCCCATCCTTATATAGATATGGGCACTGACTCGATTGCTAGATAGATAGTTTAGGGTCAATTGAGGGCTCCATAGACCAAACTAGAGTAGACTAGACCATATAGAGTTTTATTTGGAGGGTGAGGAAAATCTAGATATGGATAGTGATTCTAGACTATAGACATAACATGACTTGAGTACATATTCTAGATGGGGACTCGATTGTCATCAATAAACTATCTAGACTCTATATGGGGCACTCAACCACCCCTATCTATATTTGGGGAGAGAGAGGGGTGAGCGGACCACTCAACCACCCTTATCTATATCTAGGGAGGGAGAGGGGTGAGCGGACCACTCGACCACCCCTATATAGATCTGGGGAGCCCTCTACACTCTGGGGGATGGGCACATCAACTATATAGACTAGAGAGGTAGGGTTCTTCGGTGGTATGGTATATAGAGGGGAGGGCACCTCTACTCTAAACTATCTAAGGATGCCATATGGATATAGGGTGCCCCATCCCCATATATAGATAGGGATAGGGGCTAGCCCAGATATATAGATAGGGCCCCATATATAGATAAGATTGGGGGTCAATTGAGTGGTAATTTTATAGTAATTCAATAAATGTTGCATGAGTGAAGCTCAAAAGTAGCAACCAGATTGGATAGATATATAGGGCCCCTAGATATATATATATATATGGGTAGTCAAACATTAGTTGAGTAGAGGGATAGAGATATAGGGCCTCCCTATTGATTATCAATGTGCTCGGTGGCTGGGTGGGCTAGAGAGAATAGGTGGAGGGTAGCTAGGCTATATAGACTAGATAGTAGTTCCTCCTCATCCTCCCCATAGTGGGATGGGGGGTCCTCCATATAGATTAGATCAGATTATATCAGATCAGATCTATAAATAGGCCCTCAATTTATGCAAGCATAAATTGAGTGCCAAAATAATTCTATAGGCTATGCTATGCTCTACTCACCCCTCACCCTCCAAATGGATAATTAATGTCCCTATCTTAATATGGGGCTGGGTGCATAACATAAAATAAATGACCTCTTGATTGATGGGGTCTCTAGTCTCGAACCCCATAGAATAGACAGGCCCTAGTCCCGAACCGCAATAGATAGGCATGACTAACGACTAACTAATAATTAGCTTGCCTATCTATATATGGGATATATGGTCATGCATGTATCCATCTATTCTATACTAATTGATAAAATCTATATATAATAGAAAGATGGCATGCATATAGTTTAGTTGGCCCTCTATAGAGTCTAGATAGATGGGGCCCACAACTCAGAGGTGGGTAGTAGCTATCTATCTAGTGTTCTTCTGTAGCCCTCCCAGATAGGTATGTAGGGCATAGTGTAGTATTAGGGCCCTCTTCTCCCACATAATGGGATGGTGGACCCTCCCATATAGGTCATATATATCTATTTGGGGCTGTCACCCCCCTCTAACTATATGGGGGAGATAGGGGGCTCCCTCCCCAGCTATAGTTTACCACATCACCATATCCCATATCTATAGAGGGGGGGTAGGGCTCCGGATCACCCTATAAAGAAAATATAAATGATGCTCATGATATGAATGATATCCTCATACTCAATAGAGATTGGTACAAAATGCCTTATCCCTATATGTATAGGCATTGATGAATGATCTATAAAATAGAATAGATAGGGCTGCCCATGTCTATATATATAGGTGAGAGCTGGTTGATAGCTAGACATATAGATAGGGCCCCCTATCTAGATATGGCTCAGTCTCTAGTCTAGAGAGAGCCCCATCCCCCATCCCTTATATACTATACTAGATTATATTATACTATATTATACTATACTAGCTTAGAGAGAGAGCTAGTCTCCAGCTGGCCTAGCCATATAGATATAGATAGGGCTACCCCTCCATAGAATATAGGGGAGATAGGGCCCCTATTACCTATCTATAGATGGGTTGGGGGCTGATGGTCGAGGCACCACATCTACCATCTATTCTATACATGATATAACTAGACCCTATCATTAATTTGGAGCCTATATATATATGGGTAGGTGGGGTAGGCCCCTCAGGGTGGGGAGGTTGATCTGGCCCCTATCATTTATGCCCTATCTACATATGGGGCCCCCAATATAGAGTTTACATATAGAGATAGGGGGCCCTCTCCCCCTCTCCCTCCCTCTATATCTTATCTTAAGCGTAGCCCCCTATATCTATCCAATCCTTGAGTGCAATAATTATTAAATTAGTGTAGCCCCCTATATCTATCTAATCCCTGAGTGCATCGATTATTAAATTAGTGTAGCCCCTATATCTATCCAAACCCTAAGTGCAGTGATTATTAAATTAGCATAGCCCCCTATATCTATCTAATCCCCACCAACTTAAATTAGGTATCCCCCTATATCTATCCAATCCCCATCTAGAAATTTGAGCTTTGCTCATGTAGCGATTAGAATTTGAGCTTCACCAGATAGATATATGGGGAAGCGATTATTAAATTTCTATCTGGGGTAGGCCCCTATCTATATGGGATGGGGCGGGTAGATCTATTCCATCCATCCTAGCCCAATATAGAGAAGAAAGGGATAGGGGTCACCATATCTTATCTATATATAGGGGAGCATAACTGTGCTTTTTAGATCTCTGATTCAAACTTACACTACAGGGATAGTCATGGGACTTTAACAAGGAGTCAGAGGTTAGGGTTTAGAACTAAATGGAGGTTGGTTCATTTCTAGATATCTATAGATAGGGGGATGGGCTCACCCTCTCGAGTCTCTAGTCCTAAACTTGAGAAGAACAGATAATAATATATGGTGTGACTGACTAACACTGACTAACTAATCTATATACATCAGACCATATAGATATATAGCTATGAGAGGGACCCATATATATCCCTATCTACCCTATATCTCTATATGGGTTGGGAGAGGGACTACTCTATATAGCTAAGAGAGGGACAAGGGCCTGATCAGTCCCCATCTAATCTCTATAGAGTAGAGGGCCCAACCACCATAGAGAATAAATATATAGGGTGAGGGTTAGGTCAGATAGAGATAGAGGGCTCAAATGCTATATACATAGATAGGGATTAGAGTTCATCGGGTACCTAAAACCCATTTAATCTATATAGAGGGGGCAACTCTAGATATTGGCTTGTTGTATCATATATCATAGCTTGACCCCACCAGCCCAATTGAGGGCCTACTCTCTATAGCCTAGCCAACAGTCCCCATCTGATCTAGAGGGGGCCAACTAGTCAAGTATAGGGGAGAGGACCTAACCTGATGGTTGCATATAGATAGTTCAGGGCCCAATCAAGACTTAGACTATATGTGTAGTACAAAGGTGACATGACTTCATGGAATAGATGGGGTCTCTTCTCTTTGAATAGTTCTTAGCCATATATAGATTCTATATAATATGGTGGTTCTTAGCTTACATTTCAGTTCTTAGCTCACACTCACGAAGTTAGGTTCTTAGCTCACCCCTATCTATGCCATATATGGTAGGTTCTTATCTTAGCTCATCAGGTTCTTAGCTCATGATTCCTTATCCCACAATATAGATAGATATGGGGTCAATGCCCTAGATAGAGAATAGATAGGGCTCTATCTGTACCCTGACTGAAGACTAAATGGTTCCTCTTTAAGCTATATATAGTTTAAGTTATATATATATATATATATATATATATATATATATATATATATGGGAGTTGAGTTTAGATTAGATAGATAGGGCTATCTATATGGCTCCCATATCCCATCTAGTTTAGTTTAGTTTATGGGGGGAGGGGGAACCATCTATATATGGGGTGAGCGTAGTGAATACCCCCCAAGATAGGGTTTTTTTAGCCCCCCTCTCTATACTCTATATATGGGGAGTTAGATAGAGTTAGTTGAGGGGCCCTCCCTCCTCCTCTATATAAACTAAACTCTATCTAAATCCCCATATATATAGAGAGGGCCCCTCAACTAACTCTATCTAACTCCCCATATATATAGAGAGGGGGCCAAAGAAACTCCCATCTATCTATATAGGGGGGCCCTCTCTCTATATATTTTAGCCCCTTTCTATATATAGGGAACTTAATTTTATATGGTTCCCCCTCTCCCCCTCCTTTTATATATATATATATAGATTGATTGATTGATTAAGTATAGATAATTTCCCCCCCTCTATATAGATTACTAACCATATCTATAGGCACATTATATAGTTTCATTGGCCCAAGACCTATATATCTATCTGGGTTAGATATATCTATGGGGGCCCCTCAAGATAGGGTTTTTCTGGCCCCCTCTATATATGTGGCGTTAGTTTGTTGCCCTTATCTACACAAGATAAGATAAGATAAGATAAGATAAGATAAGATAAGATAAGATATATAGGGGAGGGGGGAGGAGGGGTATCTCCATAGATTGTTGGGTAGAGGGGATATGGGGTTGGGCAGTCAATGGAGATTATTCTAACTGGGGGGAGTTAAGCACCTATTCTCTACCCTATGGTATGTGGTTCCATTTGTATAGATGGCTTGGAGGGTTGGGGCCCATCGATTAGTATGCAATGGATGGATGGATGCATCATAATAGGGAGAGAAAGCCCCATATCCATATCTATAGAGGGGGAGGCCACCCCTAATAGATAGGTTTTTTTGGCAACCCCTCTATATATAGATGGCAGTTCCTTCTATATATAGCTGGGCATTTAAAGTTTAGAGTTTAGAGTTTAGATATATAGAGAGTGGGGGGGTAACAACCCCAACCATATAAAGTTACGTTGAGTTCCCTCTATACATGGGCTCCCATATATAGAGAGTGCCCCCCCCCTCTATATATATATGGGGAGTTTCTTTGGCCCCCCTATATAGATATGATTTGATCTACTCTATCTATTGGGGCTCCCCATAGATAGATATTATATTAACTATTAGATAGAGATAGAGGCCAAAAAACCCTATCTTGGCACCCCATAGATAGATTAGATATTCTATTCACTATGGATTAGATAGAGATAGAGGCCAAAAAAATCTTATCTATTGGCATCTAGATTCACTATGGATTTCTATGCGCAGTTTATAGATTTTAAATGTAAATGAGAGAGGGGGGAGTCTCGAGAGATCTCTCTCTATATATCTCCATTACAGATATCTAGAGATAGAGTAGGGCATCACAATCTATCTCTTATCTATATAGGGAAGGGAAGGGAAGGGACTATCGACTATCGCCTAGTCGTTCCTATATAGATATAAAAATAGAGATAGAGTTAGAGTTTCATTGGCATTGACACAATACAATATAGAGTTTAATTAGAAATAGATTGATCTATTCTATTATATTAATTGAGCCCCTTTCCTTTCTATATGAGATCCTGGTCATCGCCATTAGTTCTAGTCAAGGAGCCCATATCCCATCCCCATCCCTAGACATAGTGAGGGGAGAACACTGCTGGTCAAGTGATAGATTAAGATATAGGGTGTCGACTCACTCTATATATTATAGCATAGGCTCCCCCCTCTCTAAATGGGATTTATTCTATTGCCATAGAGTTATAGTAAAGGACCCTCGCCCTCCTCGACCCCCATCTATATATTCCCCTAGAACTATATGGGTGAATACATCTGGGTCCCTCAACTCCCTCACCACTATCTAGGGGTCCCATCGCTATATAGAGAGAGGGAAAGGGAGAAGGGGGGAAACTAGGCTCTATAGATAGTCGGTCGAGAGTCAGCACTCGATATAGATCTATTATATATGTGATACAACCGGATAATAGTTCGTGATACAATCAAGTATTCGCTATGCCCCTATATATATGTGTGTCTCGATAGACCCCCCCTCTCACCCCCCTCTCTATATAGGGTCAAGGGGGGGTCAAGAGGGGGGTTGAAAGGCCACATATAGAGTTTAATGGGCTCTATATATGGCTATGCTCAAGATAAGTCTCGACAGACCCTATATAATAATAACACTCAAGATAAGATAGAACCCATATCTATGCTCAAAATAATAACACTCAAGATAAGATAGACCCTATATCGATGTGCTTCCAAAGAAATCTAGATAGATATATAGGGCTTGGGCTAATGAAACTATATACCATGACAATAGATAGGGTTAGTAATCTATATAGAGGGGGGGCAACTATTTATAGTTAATATATATATATATAGAGAGAGGGGGGGTAATTGTATAGTGTTAATCAATCAATCTATCTATTTATCTATATAGAGGGGGGAGGGGGAAGGGGGGACAACCCCCAACCCTATAAAGTGAAGTGCCTCTATATATAGATGGGAGTTAGTTTAAATGGATCTACTCTATCTATATATTGGGGGGGCTATGCTCAAGATAAGATCTATAGCGGGTGGGGGGGCATACCTATCTGGGGACCTATCTGGCTAGAGATTCTAGAGGGTCAGGCCATATATCTATCTATCTATCTATAAAAAGGAAGTCAGTATGGGTGTGAAGATGGAGTCAGTATGGTATGGAGGACTTCTATTCTCCCTATCAGTCATATCACGTATATAATAGATGGAGATGGATCACCTGTCTATTTATCACCAGAAGGGACTACCGTAGAAGGCCACATAGGGGCCCTAACTATCTATATAGCTTAGCTCAGCTTAGCCCTATCTAGATTCTATATCTTGGTGGTGCCTCCCCTTTATTTTGGAGAAGGATAGAGAGTCTATAGAGAGTCGGCACCCCTATCTAACTTTATCTATATGGTGATAGCTTCCCTCGCCCCCTTGACTAGATAGATAGGGTAGAGGGGGGCCCATCACTCTATATGGGATGGAGTGTGGTTACCTTATATAGATAATTGTGGTTGGTTGATTATATATGTGTCGGTCACCCAGAGTTGAGTGGTATTTCTCAATCCCAGATAATCCCAATCCCATATCAGGATTCCCTATCTATCTATCCATGGCCCCTATATATAGATGGGAGTTGAGTTTAGATAGATAGGGGCATGGTATAGATTAGAGTTAGTTTAGTTTAGTTTTAGTTTATATAGAGGGGCCCCCTGTAACTCTATCTAACTCCCCATATATATATATACATACAATATATATATATATATATGTAGATGTATATGTATGTATGTATGTATTTATGTATGTATATATATACATATATGTATGTATGTATGTATATATGGGGAGTTAGATAGAGTTAGAGGGGGCCCCTCCCCCTCTATGTAGATATAGATATAGATATTGATATTGATATGGGACAGATAGGGCTTGCCCCCCCCCCTATATATATATATATATATATATATATATATATATATATATATATATATATATATATATATATATATATATATATATATATATATATATATATATATATATATATATATATATATATATATATATATAACCCCCTCACCCTCCCCCTTTATATAGATATAGATATTAATATTGATATGGGATAGATAGGGCTTGGCTAGATTAGATAGGCCTAGATAGATAGAAAGGGCTTGGGCCCCTGCCTCTCCCTCTCCCTCTCTAATAGATGGGGATGGGGAGTTTTTTCCCCCCCTATATAGATCTGATCTACTCTATCTTGGCCATCTATATATAGAGTTCATGGATAGATAGGGCCATCTCACGATAGAAAGTGAGATAGAGATAGACCAGATAGATAGGGTCATTAATCAATCTATATATGGGTATATAGTTTTAATGGCATGGTCTAGATTCACTATGATAGAGTGGATTCACCCATATAGCTCTAGGGGGATATATAAATGGGGGGGGTGGCACAGTCTATAGTTTCATTGGTATAGATTCACTATGATAGATAGAGATAGAGGGGGGTGGCACAATATCAAAATATATATCTCTTTTTGGTCCCCCCTCTATATATAACTATAGATTATAGATTTAGATTGTAATATATATGGGTGAGCATAGAAAAAATACATTTCTATGACAACTCTATACTGTGGATCTATCTACAGGGGATTTAGATTATGGACAAGAACCCACTAACCAATATCAACACCCATATACCATGATTCTCTTTAGAATGGATATACGTGATATGAATGATATCTAAATATGGTCTTCATGATGGAGGAGAGGAGTATTATCTGATCTGATCAAGATGTATTTCGATCAAGTGGGCCCCCCAGCTCCAACTATGTATATTTCTATTTTGATTGAGATGCCAACCAACTTCTCCATTCCTTTTTTGCTTCTCTATGTAGGTATTGTAGGGGATAAGGAGGCTGAGGACCCCTATCTATCCCCATCCATCAAGGGGATTCTCTACCCCCCCTCAAATCTAGGCCAAATACTATACCCTCGTCAAGTGCTCTACATCTAATCGACCGATGGCCCCCTCTCTATCTATATATGGGAGCCCCTATCTGCCCCATCTTTATATAGCTTGGGGTGGGGCATCCATTTTAGTCTAAACTATGGTTGGTTCTATTTGGGATCGAGCTTCTCTTATCACATCAAAAACTTGAGGGTGACTTTGTGATCTATCTGTAAATGCTGATGTCAATGCCTACTATATTAGAATCATCAGATGGATATGGATGGGATGCTTGGGAAATACATTGGCATTCTCTTTATAAAGGCACCCCCATAGATGTATAGGGTGGGAGAGTGCCCCATATCTATCTATATATAGGGAAACTAAAACTATGCCAAAACCCTTTTACTTCCCCTTCCCCTTCCCCTTCTATATATAGGGGGTGGGGACTGTGCCATATATATATATATATATATATATATATATATATATATATATATATATATATATATATATATATATATATATATATATATATATATATATATATATATATATATACATATATATACATATATATATATATATATATATATGTATGTATATATATATCTATATATATATATGTATATATATATATATATATATATATATATGGACCTGAAGGTCAAGTAATCAACTAGATATATATAGAGAGCTTTTCTCCTCCCCTAGATAGATATATGGTCAACCTCGAACTAGGGTATGGGAGGTGCATCAATCAAGATTTATGTCAACCCCATATATAGATAGGGACGTTCATTATCCATCTGGAGGGCAAGGGCCTATCTAAACTCTAATCCATGCCATAACTTAGATAGACAGATGAGAGACTGACTATCTATCCTACCATATTCTAATTGAGGCCCCCTATCTATATTATGCTTTGCCCACCTATATATATATGGGGCCTTAGATAGTGGTGGGGGGGCAACGGCCCTAGATAGATCTATAGGCTAGATTCCATATAGCTGGGCTGGGGTTGGGCAAGATATATATATATATATATATATATATATATATATATATATGGGGCCTTAGTGGTGGGGGGGGCGACAACCCTAGATAGATCTATAAGCTAGATTCCATATAGTTGGGTTGGGGTTGGGCAAGATATATATATATATATATATATATATATATATATATATATATATATATATATATATATATATATATATATATGGCCCTTCTAGCCAATCCTAGTCCTAGTACGAGCAGGCAGCAACTGAGACTAGGGACCTAGATTTCTTTCCATATGGGGATGGGGTACTCTCTTTATATAGTTTGAGAGATCTATCTATCTATCTATCTATAGTTCAAGAGAGCTATCTATATTTCGAGAGATCTATCTATCTATCTATCTATCTAGATAGTGGTGGGGGGTCGATGGCCCTAGATAGATCTATAGGCTTGATTCCATATAGCTAGGCTAGGGTTGGGCAAGATATATATATATATATATATATATATATATATATATATATATATATATATATATATGGCCCTTCCAGCCAATCCTAGTCCTAGTACAAGCAGGCAGCAACTAAGACTGGGGATCTAGATTTCTATCCATATGGGGATGGGGTACTCTCTATATATAGTTCGAGAGATATATCTATCTATCTATCTATGAGTCAAGTCATGTTACATCTATAGATAGAGTATGAACCTCCATCAATATTTAGGATAGATAGGGGCTCTAGCTGGTCCACCTAGATAGATAGATATGGGCAGCCTAGCCTAGCCTATATATCTATCCCATCTATATATAGAGGGGGGAGTGCCCCTATCTATATAACTCTATACAGACGAGACCCCTCCCCCTCTAGAACTATGTCTATGGGATATGGGTTAGATAGGGGTTTATAGATAGATAGGGGCCCCCTTCCCCCCTTTATATATATAACTCTAACTCTAACTATAACTCTAACTATAACTATAACTATAACTATAACTAGAAATATAAATAGAACTAGAACTATATATGAGATAGGGTCAATGGTTATCAATGGTTCACTATGCTCACTCCTCTCCTAATGGACTATAAGATCTGTCCACTCCAACTCTATAAAATAGAGTTAGTAGTCGGCAATACTCTCTATAGTCAGGCCAGCCCATCTATATAGAGAGAGCCTATATATCTATTTACAGCCCCCCCAACCCTATATAGATTTGATCTTATCTTGCCTATATATCTATCTATGCCCCCACCCCCCTCCCACACCCACCCCACCCCTATATAGATATGATCTTATCTTGCCTATATATCTATCTATGGCCCCGATGGCCTCCACTATATAGCTAGAGTGAGGACACCTATATAGAGTCAGAGTCTAGTCAGCACCCTATCTATATCTATCTATATATAGAGTTCTCTATATAGATAGATATAGAACTATGTCTATGGAGATGGCCTACTAGAAAGAGATAGCTTGGAGATGCCCCCTATAAACCACCACTATCAAGGGAGGCAATTGAGTTGAGAGATGATGATGAGGAAACTAACTTGCACCACACAAAGACTGAACTAAATTTCTTAGCAAACTTTTAATTTTTGAGCAGAAAACCTCAAATGTTAGGCATAAAATATATGTTTTGACAATTTTTTTCTTTCATATACAGATTATGATATTGAAATTTCTTGGACAAGACAATTTTTTGGATTTAGAGCTATAATGTGTTGTTCTGGAAAATTTTGTATATCTTAATTTGGATTGAAAGAATAAAATTCTAATTAAAACTCATTTTTTGAATTAAAGTGCCCAGTATAATCTCTTATGGAAGATTAAACTTTGTTTTAATCACAAATAGGACCAGACCTCTATCTGAGCATCATTCAATATATATGTGAGCGCCCAGCTTAACATTTGTTTTGATAGAACTCTTGGGATGGATCAGAAGTCATATAATAAGACAAAAACAAGGAGACCATTCCTTAGCGTAGACAAGAAATGATCCTCACCAAATGCTTCTTAGCATAGGCAAGAGAGGGCCATTCTAAACTTCATGCCCAACATAATCTTAAAATCACCAACGTTGCAAATACTCCCTTGGGCGGCCCAGCCAACATGGAAATACCAGGATTTCAATATACCCGAAGTTCAACAATATATGTTAATGCAAAATATGCCCAGCACAAGTATATGGTGAATAGTGAAACAAGAATATTTGAGCACCCAAACACCTCATCAAATGTATTGCAACAGCTGGAATTCCCAATTAGTGAAGCGACCCAGACTTGAATTTAATTTCAAAGCTTTAAAAATAACCAGAAGTCATATAGCTATGCCCAAAAATTTCAACAATGCCCTTTTTTTTTTAATTGGTCTCAGAAAAATGAGTTTCTTCAACATAATTTCACATTTATTAATATAATAAGACAAATACACACACCTGTATAATTTCACCAGCAATTACATGCTTTCTGACTGTTCTGGGCTGCCAGTTTATTTTCTATGCTCCTGCTCTTCTCCTCCTCAAAACATATCCTCTATTTTTTTTTCTTTTTAACACATACACACCCAAATGCATACAAAAAATGCTTTTGTTCCTAACATAGCAATTTGTTAAAACTAGGGCTGGGCGCAACAATCTACCCAAAATGTACAAAAATAGTCTTCTAAGATAAGGAGCTTCCAAAACAACTAACTACTCACCTCCACAGCTAGATTTGCAGGAGAGAAAAAAATAGAAATAGAAACCAATCTTGAAAATACAAAAAAAAATGGAGGGAAAACAAAAATAATTAAAACATGCATCAAAGCTAGAATAAATGTGCTCTAGAAGTGATGCTCCTGCATCATTCTTCCAACCAGCAAAAGAAGTATTCTTCACTTGTTGTTTTTCTGCATCACTTTGTCTATACTTGTGCCCAGCTTAAGGATATCATCCGCAGTCAACCATGTTGCATCTTCAGCTGGTAGATTCTTCCACTTAGTTAGATACTGGAAGTATTCTTTGTTTCTTGTCTTTTTAACTACTTTCTTCTCTAAAATACTCTCAATTTCTTTTGGCACTTCCTTTGGTAGTTGTTGCTCCCATTGGATAACTTCATCCACCTCTGTTTCAGTTTCTTGGTCTGGTTGTCCTTCATCCTTGTATGGATATAAATCTGCAATATTAAAAATTGGAGAGATTCCAATCCCCTTTGGTAGTTCTATTTCATATGCATTATTTGAAAACTTCCTTATTACCTTGCATGGTCCTATTTTCTTTACCTTCAGCTTGTTGTATTCTTTCTTTAGAAACCTCTCTTTTTTGAGATGAGTAAGAACAAGGTCTCCAATATTGAAATTGACCTCTCTTCTCTTTTGATCTACCCTTAGCTTGTACTTGATGGTGTTTTCTTCAAGTTTCTTCTTTACCTGTTCATGCAAATTTTGCATGGCATTAGCAAATTCTTCTGCATCAGCACTCCTTGTCTCTATACTTCTTAGATTTCTTAACTCATACATGCCTCTTGGATGCATTCCATACATGATTTGAAATGGGCTCAATCCTGTACTTTTGTTAGGAGAATCATTATAGGCAAATTTAGCTTGTGCAAGTGCAAGATCCCATTGTTTCGGATGCATACTTACCAGCTTCTCAAGATGTTGCCCAAGCTCCTATTGACAACCTCTGTTTGGCCATCTATTTGAGGATGATAGGCTGAACTGAAACTTAGTTTTGTTCCCAATTTCTTCCATAAGGTTCTCCAAAAATGTCCAACAAATTTGGTGTCCCTGTCAGAAATAATACTTCTAGGCAATCCATGCAATCTAACAATATCCTGGAAGAATAGATTAGCTATGTGAGTAGTATCACTTGTTTTGAAACATGGAATAAAGTGAGCCATATTTGAAAACCTATCTACCACAACAAATATGGAATCATTGCCTTTTTGAGTTCTTGGCAAACCAAGTACAAAATCCATGCTTATTGAATCCCAAGGCCTATTTAGAATGGGTAGTGGCTGGTACAAACCTATGTTTTGACTGCTTCCCTTGGCATATTGTCATATTTTACATCTTTCAACAAATTTATTAACATCATTACTCATACTTGGCCAATAGTAGTGAGCACTCAATTGTGCTAATGTCTTGTTTTGCCCAAAATGTCCTGATAAGCTGCCACTATGTTTTTCCTTCAACAAATTTTCCCTCATGGAACTCTTGGGAATGCAAAGCTGGTTGCCTCTGAACAGCAGACCCTCTTAGACCATGAAATCTATCCAAGGACTTCTTTCAACCCCCACTGGATTCATGCAAGCTTCATATGGTTCCTTGAAATCTGGATCTTCCTTATATAGCTCCTTCAAATCTTCAAATCCCATAATACTTACTTGAGACTCTTGTATGATCAGATTTCTCCTGCTTAAGGCATCTGCAACCTTGTTAGATTTTCCTTTCTTATGCTTAATAGTGAATGTGAAACTTTGTAAAAATTCAATCCATTTGACATGCTTTTGATTCAACTTATTCTGATTGCTAATGAACTGTAAAGCATAATTGTCAGTGAATAAAACAAATTCTTTAGGCAAAAGATATTGCCTCCACTTCTTCAAAGCTTGTACAAGAGCATAGAATTCTTGATCATAAGCTGAATATTTCTTCTTAGCATCACTTAACTTCTCACTAAAGTATGCTATAGGCTTCCCTTCTTGACTTAAAACAGTGCCTATTGCAGTTCCACCAGCATCACATTCTACTTGAAAAAGCTTATTAAAATCAGGCAAGGTCAAGATTGGCTCTTCAGTTACCTTCTTCTTCAACAATCTGAAACTCTTATCAGCAGCCTCAGTCCAACAAAAACTTTTTTTATCACCCTTGATTGTATCTATCATTGGAGCAACAATTCCACTAAAATTTCTTATGAATTTCCTATAGAAGCTAGCCAAACCGTGAAAGCTTCTTACCTCATATGTGCTCCTGGGTGTAGGCCACTCATTTATGGATTTAATTTTTTCCTTATCCATCTTCAATCCTTCTTTAGAAATCACAAATCCCAAATATATCAACTCTGTTTTCAGAAAACTACACTTTTTGACATTTATTAGCAACTTCTCCTCATGTAGTTTACTCAACACCATTCTCAAATGTTTCAAATTATCTTATTTAGTTTGACTAAACACCAAAATATCATCCAAATATACTATCACAAACTTACCAGTGAACTCCTTCAGCACTTCATTCATCAGCCTCATGAAGGTGCTTGGTGCATTGGTTAGTCCAAATGGCATAACTAACCACTCATAGAGTCCATCATTAGTCTTGAAGGCTGTTTTCCATTCATCCCCTTCTCTTATCCTAATCTAATGGTAACCACTTTTCAAATCTATCTTAGAGAAATATGTAGCTCCACTTAAACAATCAAGTAAATCATCAATTCGTGGCAATGGAAATCTATACCTGATAGTAATCTTGTTGATTGCTCTGGAGTCTGTACACATTCTCCAACTCCCATATTTCTTAGGAATCAACACTGTAGGGACAACACAAGGACTTAAACTTTCTCTTACCAATCCTTTGTCTAACAATTCTTGAACTTGGTGTTTAATTTCTTCATTCTCCTTTGGTGTCAACTTGTAGGCAGCCTTGTTTGGAAGATTTGCTCCTGGAATCAAGTCTATGTGATGGCTAATACTTCTCAATGGTGGTAACTCATTAGGTAAATCATCTACCACAATGTCAATGTGTTCATTCAACATATCTTGAATCTCTAGTGGCAAATCAATCAACTTAGTACTAGTGACTACATTCCTTGGCTTACCAATTATAGCAAAGTTTACCTCTTCTTTCTTCATTTGATGTAGAAACTCTTTGCCACTTACTATCAAAACTTTAGAATTCTGTCCAACAATAGCAGTAGCCTCTTCTTTCAATGGGGTGAGTGTATGCTTGATCCCATCCTTTTCAAACATATATGTATTCTGCCTTCCATCATGTATGGCCTTCCTGTCAAATTGCCAAGGCCTTCCAAGCAAGATATGACATACATCCATGGGCATGACATCAGATAAAATCTGATCCTTATATGTTCCTATCTGAATATCTACTTTGCATTGTTCACTTACCAGAAGTTTGTGTCCTTTTTGTAGCCAAGAGACTTGATAAGGTGTAGGATGTACCTCCTTCTTCAAGCCTAGTTTCTCCACCATCTCAGTTGACACAAGATTGTCAGTACTTCCGCTGTCAATAATGACCTTACAACATTTCCCTTTACTCTTACATGTGGTTCTAAATAAAGTTTTTCTTTGAGGTGGTTCTACAACTTCTTTATTTGGCTTTAACAATATTCTTTTCATCAAAAGAGACTCACCTTCTTCTGGAGTATCTTCATAAGCAGTGTAACTTCTGCATTTTTTTTCACCCTCAATCACATGTACACTTCTCTCATGGCTGGTAGAAGGGTTCTCTAAACACTCATATGCCCTATGTCCTGCATACTTGTTGCATTTAAATCATTTGCCCATGAATCTTCCTCTTCCTCTCTGATATCCTTGGTATTGTCTTCTTCCTCTTGGTGTATAGCTGCCTCTTGAACTTTGTGAGCTGCTGGCCTCTTCATGAGATGTTTACAGCTGTCTTCCACCTCCTTGAAATCCTCTACCTCTGCTGAACATGTCCCTTCCTCTTGAAGAGGATGTTTGTTTCCTTGTAATCTTCTCCTCATCTTTCAAGGCAAATTGATATGCCTCCTCAACTGTCTTAGGAATGAGAAGACTAATTTCATCTTGAATGGCAAATTTCAAGCCATTGGTGTATCTAGCTACCTTCTCTGTGTCATCCTCAATGTCACCTGATCTTATAGTCAACCTATAAAACTCTTCAGTGTATTCTTTCACAGACAATTCTTTTTGCTTCAAATTTTGTAATTGCTTAAAAATATTTGCTTGATAATCTTTAGGTATAAACTTACCTTTCATTTTTGCTACCATTCTGTCCCAGCTTCTGATCTTTGGCTTCCCTTTCCTTCTCCTTTCTTCTTGCACTCCATCCCACCATAGGGATGCATGTTTCTTTAGCCTTGTCATGGCATTCTTGACTTTCTTTTCATCTTCTTCAATCCCTTCATACTCAAAATATTTGTCTAATGCATTAATCCAATCAATTAATTCTTCAACATTCAAATTACCTTCATACATTGGAACCTCCATTTTTGGCTTGGTGTTCACTTTCATATGGCTTTGGTCAACCTCTCTTCAGTTGTTTCTTCTTCTACCACCAATTCATCTTCTGGTGGCTCCTCTTCTCTGTCACTGACTTCACCCATGTCAGTGCCTCTTCTTTGAGCCATTTCCAAGTCTTGCAGCCTAGATATCAGGTTCCTAATCTCCTCTGCCAATGCAACCTATCCTCCAGGTCTCCTTCCTCCAGCTCTACCTCTATTCCTGATTCTCATGGCCATCTTGTTTTCTATTCACAAATATGGTTCTACTTCTCTTTGGCTTGGATCATAAGCTCTGATACCAAATGATGAGGAAACTAACTTGCACCACACAAAGACTGAACTAAAATTTTTAGCAAACTTTTAATTTTTGAGCAGAAAACCTCAAATGGTAGGCATAAAATATATGTTTTGACAATTTTTTTCTTTCATATACAGAATATGATCTTGAAA
>JARHVA010009037.1:297500-365000 GCA_037957365.1 Torreya grandis
TCTATATCTATATCACTATATATATCACTATCTATATCTATATCTATCTCACTATTTATATCTATATCACTATCTATATCTATATATAGTGTGTGACTAGATCTAAACTCTAATCTAAACTATGGGGCACCCCTACCCCTATATATGGATAGGTGATTGACCCATATATAGAGAGGGGGGGCTATCTAGATCCATGCCCTTGACACCATAGAGGATAGGATATGGAATTAGAGGCCCTATATATATATATATATATATATATATATATATATATATCTGGCTAAGGGCTAGAGATCTATATAGGGGATTTTGAGGCCCTAAATAGTGGTGGGGAATCTAGCCTATAGAGTTTCTGGGGATTCTAAGGGATGGTAATTAGATATATATCTGGCTAGACCTATCTCTACTCTAAGATGCCTATATATATATTCTGGGGATAGCCCTATCTCTAATCTAGGATTCCCAGGGATGGTCACAGATTTTGCGGTATGGTCACCCTATATATCTATCCAATCCCCAAAGTATTCAATTATTAAGTTACTATCATATATGTGATACGTAGATTCTAGTCATGGACATATTTACATATAGGGGATCCAGTCTCTAGTATCTAGTCATAGATAAAAAGGATAGGAAGGAGTTGCCACATCATGGTTTGATAGGTGAGTGCCCAATCTATCAATAGATAGAGCCATATAGATAGATAGGGAAGTGCCCAGTCTGTATATAGATAGAGCCATATAGATAGATAGGTGAGTGCCCCCCAAAAAACTCTCTATTTGTATTCCTATTTATTACCATATAGATAGGTGAGTGCCTAGTTTGTATGCGATATCCATTAATTTCCCTACCCAAATCTATACTGTGGGGATCTATATAGGGGGACTCTGAGATTAGGAATGCCCTAGCAAGCTCAAGATCAAGAATACAATTGAGATGCCCATTATCCCATTGAGATCTTGTACTAGACTCTAGAGGATTATCCTTTAGACTATAGATAGGAGTAATCAAGCTTGATATAGATCTATAGAGCCCATATCAAGCTTGAGTACTGTCTATCACTCTATAGAGCTTGTTGAGAGCTCTCTATCGCTCTATAGAGCCTGTCAAGGAGTACTCAAGCTTGAGATTAGGCTAAGATGATCTCTAATGCCAATGCCCATCTATAGAAAGTGGGGTTGGGAGGTTGGGTTTGATTCTTTCTATTAACATACATCCTCATCCATCTATTGTATATGTGATACAACTAGTCTCGTATAGAATCAGCATAACTATGATCTATATAGGGAGGGGAGGGCACCCAGCCTTCCTCTAACTTCTAATCATATTTATCTATGGGGTGCCACTGTGCATCTATCATATTATATAGATAGGGCCCTCCCCATAGATATATATAGATGGGGGTCTCTGGTGGTTACATATAGATTCTAGATATGTGTCTCACTGTTTAGATTAGAATGGATAGGGAGATTATATATATATATATATATATATATATATATATATATATATATATATATAGGTCATTAGTCACTTCATACCTCATTCCATTAGCCACCTTGTTCTGAGATATATAGATAGGGCATCTTGTTAGAGATAGGGCACTCCATTTCTTTCATCAAAGATATACTCTATAGGTAGATGGGGCCTCTCCCCTTCAGGGATAGGGAGTCTCCCCTTCGTATTGTGGTTGGGGTAAATATAGATAAGCCATCCAACTAACTATGGTTTTAGGTGTGTTGCCATCAAGAGATCGATCTGATAGTGACTATATATAGATCCACCCCCCCCCCCACAATCTATAGTTTAATTGGATAGTATAGAGTTTTTATCTATGGGATGGGGGGCACAGTCTGTAGATAGAGATAGAGTATTTTATTCTATATGCCCTATCTATCTAGCAATAGTTGAAATAGATATGGGTCGGGGGTTGGATCTATCTATCTATCTATATATAGGGGGATGGGGAGAAGGCTTCAATGTTCAACCATATCTATATCTAGGGGGATTGTCAATCAATCTATAATCTAGTATGTATATATATACATACATACATACATATATATATATATATATATATATATATATATATATATATATATATATATATGGGGTTCCCCCCTCTCTCTCTATCTATCATAATTAATATAGACCATGCCAATAAAATAGATATCGTGCCCTCTACCCCATTAGATAATATCTAAATTAAACTCTATACTTTAGGGAGTGGATCTAACTAGAGGGGGATTAGGTGTATGGTATGGGGCTTAGTTCTATAGATAGATACATAGATACATAGATACATAGATAGATAAATAGATAGATATAGGGAAGGAGTAGCGGGCCAGTTCTCTATCTAGGGTGCCTGGCCATATCTAACTAGAGGGGGCCAATTCTCTATATAGAGGGTCATTGGCCATAGCTAAATCTAGGGGTATTGAGTGCCTAACATATCTAGGTGGGTTCCAGTTCTCTATCTCTTTCTCTATCTCTATCTCTATCTCTATCTCTATCTAGGATCAGGTGTATCAGGCCAGTTCTCTATATAGGGATAGGGTCGTCAGTGTAAGGCTTTGGTCTATATCACTATCTATATCTATATCACTATCACTATCTATATCTATATGGGAATATGTGCAATCTTTAACCTTGAGGGAGTGGGCTATTCAACCCCTCAGCCAGATCCCATATCCCAGATATGTAGATAGATATATAGGCCCATATCCCATCTAGTTAGAGGGGGAGGCCACTGTATATAGTTAATCAATCAAATCAATCTAGTTTATATAGAAGGGGGAGGGGGGGCAAAGAAACCCAGATAGATATATAGGGCTTGTGGGGGGGCAACCCCAACCATATAAAGCTAAGTTGAATTTGATGGGCTGGATATTAGGGGGTAGACTATGTGCCATCTAGGATATTGTATTATTTGTGGCATCTTGGCCTAAACCTGGTATTAGTAGAGCCAGGTACCATCTAGGCCTTAACAAATATAGCTAGCTTTTGGTCTAGGTAGAGCCATGTACCATCCAAGCCTTAACAAATGGGAGTCAGCCAGGCACTATCCCTGATATATATTTATATGGGATTATGGTTACTGGGCCATAACTTGAGGTTGTTAGTTGGCACTAGCTCCAGTGAGTCAAATCGTGTACCATCTAGGCCTTAATAAAAGGGAGTTAGCTGGCACTATTTCCCTTGACTATAGATAGGCAGTAGATGGCGTACAAGTCGGGTCTCTAGCCAGTCCAGTAGGGCATGGGTGACTGGGCCTTAAGCATATCCCATATTCACAAATAGATAAGATCATATTTTTTATGCTCAAAATAAGATAATATTTGCTACACTCAAGATAAGATAATATTTGCTACGCTCAAGATAAGATATATAGGGAGGGCCCCTCTAACTCAAGACATATATAGAGAGAAGGGGGCCAAAAAAACTCTATCTATTGGGGGACCCTTTCCTTATCTATAGTGAGTCCACCAAATAGATAAGATAATATTCGCTATGCTCAATATAAGATAAGATAAGATAAGATAAGATATATAGGGGGTGGGGAGTGGGAGGGGTCCATATCCTATCTATATTATATGGATGAGCCATTAGTCATATCACATATATAATAGATGGATGATTAATCAAATGCCCCATAGTTCAAATAAGGGGTCATCTCCCAGAGAGATATATACCCCCCATAGTCTATATTTGAATTGGCACCCCATATACCTATATGGGCTATTAGTTTAGATATTATTCACTATGTTCACCCCATATATAGATTTAAATTGAGATTGATATATGATCACATCTATAATGGATGATAATCCCCCCCTCTCCCTTTCCCTCTCTATATAGATGGGATGGGATGGAAGATAGATAGGGGATAGGGCCCCCATCCCCATCCCTATCTATAAAGAGGGAGATAGAGAGGGGGATCGAGGGTTTGATCTCAGATCGCTATGGTGTGATATGGGGGTCACCATATCCCATATCTATCTATATGGGTCTTTTACCTATATATCTAACTAGGGCTTGGGTGCCTAGCCTATTTATATAATATATATGGGGCCCCTCTCCCAAATATCTAGCCCATTAAACTCTATATGGTGGTCTCCCCCAAGCCCTATCTATCTGGGTCCCCCAACCCAATAGATAGAGCCCCTCTATATATATAGGATAGGAAACTAACTCAACTTTATAGGGTTGGGGGTGGCCTCCCTATAGATCTTATCTTGAGTGTAGTGAATATGATAGACTCTCACATATATATATATATATGTATGTATGTATGTATGTATGTATATGTGTGTGTATATATATATATGTATATGTGTATATATATATGTATATGTGTATATATATATATATGTGTGTGTGTGTGTGTATGTACACACACATATACATATATATATATATATACACATATACATATATATATATATATATATGGGAGTCTATCATATTTGATATATATATATATATATATATATATCATAGCGAATCTTATCTTGAGCGTACCCCCCTCTCTATATAAGATTGGGTCTATTTGGGACTCCCATCTATATATATATATATATATATATATATATATATATATATATATATATATATATATGGGAGTCCCAAATAGACCCAATCTTATATAGAGAGGGGGGTACGCTCAAGATAAGATTCGCTATGATATATATATATATATATATATATATATATAGACCTTATAGAATAGAGAGAGGGGAGGCTCAAGATATGATTCGCTACTCCATATATATATATATATATATGTATATATATATATATATACATATATATATATATATATATACATATATATATATATGGAGTAGCGAATCATATCTTGAGCCTCCCCTCTCTCTATTCTATAAGGTCTATCAAGACTTATCTTGATCATAGCAAATCGGATAGACTCTTATCCCATATATATAGAGGAGCATAGTAAATAGACTCTTATCTATCTGGGCCCTATCTATTTGGTGACCTCTCTCTATCGAGACTTCCCTTAATAGCTCATAGATCTCATCTCAAGCTCAAGCCTGTTTCTCACCAATTACCATATCTTGAATACCTATCTATGGCTCATGCCAGATAGATAGGCAAGATCAATACAATATCGAGTATTGCCTTCTTGAGTCCCCTTAGATAGATCCAATCCCCACAGTCTAGAGATAGAGATAGAGCCCTTAGACCCTATATATCTATCTGGTCAAGGTGGGGTGGGGGAGGCCTCCCCTTTATATATCTATGGGGCTAGGATGTTAGGGCCTATCTACTTCCTTAATATAGGGTTCTCACTATTCATGACAGTACTTGACTAGGCAGGGCATTTCTCTAATCCAATCTAGATAGGTGCCTGACACTTATATAGATAGGGGGATGCTCGAGAGAGATATATAGATAAGATAGTGGGGGACCATATAGAAAAGATATATAGGGGGATTAACATAGATTTCAAGTCACTGGTGCCCCCCTCTCTATATATATAGAGAGTTAGATAGAGTTTAGTTTATAGAGAGGGTACCCCCCTCTATCTCTATCTCTATCTCTATCTCTATCTATAGACTGTGGGGATTGGATCTATATATAGGGCACTACACATACATGGATGCATCCATCATCCATCCACCCATCATCCATCATCCATCCATCTATTCTATCAACTATCGGCCATGACCTTATATCAATCTAAATCCCCATTAAACTCAACTTATATGGCATATGGCCTAGGGGTCCTAGGCCATAAAAGTTGAGTTTAATGGGGATTGATTAACTCTATCTATGGGGGAAAGAGCCATTGATGTTACATATGTATATAGTATGGATTGCATCACTATAGTCTAGTTTAGTCTAGTCTAGACTAGACTCTCTCCCAGGCAAAGGTGTCGTATCTCCGTGTGGATTCCCCACATCTACCTACACAAATCTAATCAAGGCAGGGGATAGAGACTGATCGGGTGCTAGTCAATTCCCCACATCTACCTACATAAGCCTAATTAGGGCAGAAATGAGATGTACTCCATAATCATCCCCATTAAACTTAACTCAACTCAACTCAACTTCTATGGCATGGCTTGGGGGCCCCATTAAACTCTATATGGCTATATAAGGGGTGCCAAAAAAATATAGACCATGGGGGTGCCAAAAAAAGAGAGACCATCCCCTCCCCTCCCCTCTCCTTTATATCTAAACTCTTAACTATATCTAGAGGGTCCCATAGAGATATATATAGAGATAGGGTCGATCAATCTATATAGAGAGGGTTGCCACCCCCTCTATCTCTATCTATCCTAGTGAATCTAGACTATGCCCCCCATGGTCTATTTATAGTGATCTAAACTCAAATCTATACCATGGATAGACCCTATATAGAGGGAAGTGATTGGAGCCCCAGTTGTTTTACTATGGGCATGACTATGAGATCTGGTGACCAGAGCTCCTATCTATCCTAGTCATGGAGGTGAGTCACTGGAGCCCCAATTACTCCACTATGGGCATGATCGGTTGGTGATCAGAGCCCTTATTTAGGTGACTGACTGGAGCCCCAATTGCTCCACTATGGTCATGATCATGAGATCTAGTGACCTAGAGAGCCAACTCAACTCTATAGATGCTCAACATCATAGATATGATAGGGTCCATCTATTCAAATAGAGCCCCCCACTCACTCTCTTGGGGGGCATACGTGATATTCCATATCTAGATAGGGGCAATAAAGATGTCCATCTATAGATGAACCCTTCAACATCCTAGATAGATATTCTGTATTGCCCAAAGAAAGCTTGTCTATAGAGCTATGCCCCTCCAAGATGGATACCTAGTTGCCCTACATATCTATATGGATATCCAATCCAGTTGCTCCTTATCTATATAGATATTGTCAGATCATCTATATTGAGCTTGGAGTGGAGCCACTAGGGAAGTGAATATTAAATGAATAGATTAGATGGACCCAGCATAGTTGGACTCCTATATATCTATATGGTAGAATAGCTCATCATACTAGTGTATGCCCCTCACACCAGATGGATAGATAGGGCAACCTGGTTGCTAATCTATCTAGACCCAGAGTGGAACAATAGGGCCCCGATTTCTCCACTTCATTTCACTATGGTGGCATAGAGATAGGGTCCATCCTAGATAGATAGGGCATACGTGATATGAGCCTATGTCTATAAATGAACCTAGGCCCCTCAAGGTCCCTCACTAGACTAGGATAGATATATAGATTTCCTATCCATTTATCTGGTAGTGAATAGAGATATTCCCTTGATAGCTGGGTATTGGGCATATATTTAGATCTAGATATCAGGCCATATCTTATTAGATAGGGATAGGGCCCTACATAGCTAGGTATTGGGCTTTATATCAGGAAGGTGTAAAGTGAAGCCCTATCTATTCTTTATCTCCTCACTAACCAATCCACTATCTAGATATGTAAGTGTGGCCATCTATTTTGAGCTTCACTCATGCTATGCTCAGGTCCTATCGACAAGGGTTGGGGAAGCTAGTCTGAGGATAGTGATTCAACCCCCTATAGAGAGATATGGCCATTGATTCACCCAGAAGCAAGTATGTAATCTTGTATGCCCCTTTGCAAGCTATATAGTTCCCAGCCCAGCTATGCCCCTCCCCTATCTAGATTCTACTCATATAGAATACCCCATCTATAGATGGATTCCTAATCTAAGTTAATCTCAAACTATAGATATGGGTGGCACTCAAGCCCCACCCCTCCCCTCCCCTCCCCTCCCATATATAGAGATGGGAGATGGGATGAATAGATTTATATAGGTTGGTAAACCCATGTTGTATTTAATCGTCCCCTACCCTCCCCTCCCCTCCCCTCTATATAGAGACTAGAGACTAGAGTCAAGATGGAGATGGATTCACCCCCAGATAGAATAGATAGATAGGCGGCCTCTATTCTCTATCTACCCTAGATCTTGATCTTGATCTCAATCTCTATATAGGGTCAGTCGACCCACATAGAGAATTCAAGTCATATCACATAGAGAATGGATGGACCAAGACCATTAATCTCATAGTCTACAGTGAGATATAGAGTATTAGAGTTCCCTAGATCCCCCTATCGATAGTTAATAGTTATCTACATAAGGGAGTGTGCCTCTCTATTTTATAGAGCCTTAAAGCACTTGATAAAGGTTGTTCCTCTATCTATTTGACCCACCCATCTAGATGATTAGAACACTATGGAAATGGAATACATCTATCACGAGACCCACTATTGCTAGATAGATGGGACTCGACATATAAATCTTAGATCTTGATTAGACTATTCCTTGTTTATATGCCCTATCTATCTGGGGTGAACGTTGGATCTTAGCTTCCCTTTATATATGCCATATCTATCTACTCATCTCTATATATGGTGCACAAAAGAATAGATATCTAGGGCAGCCCATATCTCATATCTTATTTGCCCCTAGCCCCCCCTTTTAGTTTAGAGGGGATCTAGGGATAGGGGGATAGATGGGGGAGGAGACTGGAATCTTGAATTCACAATGAAATAGATGTAGATAGATATCGATGATGAAACGTTTTAGTGGGTATGCCCTCCCTATATCTATATATAGGAAATCAAAACTCTTGGTAGGTGGCTCCCCTCCCCCATCTAGATTCTACTCATAGTGAATATTAGACTAAACCCATATAGAGTGGAACAACACCCAATTGCTCTATTGCTAGTTACTATTATGGCTATGATTACGGTTATTAATAGATTGGGATTGAGATCAGATTAGATCGATCTTGATGATTTGGCTTATCTATCTTTGGTAACATCGATCTATATTAGCAACCCTTATCTATTCTCTTATCAACCCCCCTATATATATAACTCTAGGGCATGACTAGAGTGTTGGTCCCTTCCCTATATATCTATCTTTGGTGACATATAGAATAGAGGGGGGGCAGCTCTATATCTCTAGTGGGTCTCCCATATCTCTCTATAGGGCATACGACCCTATATATCTATCTGGGCTTATAGATGATCTAGAAAAACAAACATAAACATCAACATCAACATCTATATAGATAGGGGATAGGGCCAAAGAAACTCTATATTAGGGATAGGGGGTTGTTAATCTATTCTATATAGATGGCCACATCAACATATAGATAAGCTCTAGGGCATGATGAACATGATGTCTTGGGCACTAACAAGATATGATAGGATGGCTTGGGCCTATCTATATAGATTGCATAGTGAGCTTTCCCTCCCTATCTTTGGCCTACCCCTATCCTTGACTCATCTATATATATTCTGGCACTAACCAGATAGATTTAGCATACAAATTTGGCATACTATTGATAGAATATATCTTCAACTAAGGGTAATGGCCTATAAAGATTCACAACCCCCTACCCCAGTTTCTAAAACTAAGATAGAGTGGAGCAACCCCCCTTGTTCAATCTATAGTCCCCCCACCCTAGTTACTAATTGATAGAGTGGAACAACCCCCCCAAGATAAGACTCGACAGTCTATCAAACTAATGATCATGAGATCAATGGTAAACTTTCATGAGATATACAATCATCCATCATATATATTTTAGATAGATCCCTATCTATCCATTTGGGGGCATATATGAACCCAATCTTAGGAGACTCACCCCAGATATAGAGATCTCTGAGTGAGGCACCAGACCGTAGGAGATAAATGGGCTGACTAACTACCATCTAGATAGAGATCAGGGTCATTAGCCAGTCAAGATTCCTCTCCTCTCCAAGGTAGGAGATAGATAGATGGGTTGACTGACCACCATCTAGATAGAGATTGGGGTCATCCATCACTTTTTTACATATGTAACATCATGAAATTAAACTCTATACCATGAATAGATAGGGCATATATAAGATAGTCCCCTATAGAGAGATATGGGAGACCCACTAGAGATATAGGGCCACCCCACCCCCACCCCCACCTATATACAACTACAACTCTAATCTTATCAACTAGGGTGGGGGATCCCTATAGAGAGATATGAGAGATCCACAAAAACTCTATATGGGGTAACTAGAGGTTTTGCCCTATAGAGAGATCTAAGAGACTAGATAGAGATCTAGGGCTGACCTATCTATTCATATAGACAATAGAATTTCTCATATCATATAGAGAGAGGGGGATTGACCCATATAATTCTAAGGGATATCTAGATGGCCACTCATGTGATGTCTACAATAGGAGGACATGTTACATATATAACCCACTTTGTTAATGAGACCAATAGAAACCATATATATATATATATATATATATATATATATATATATATATATATATATATATATTAGATAGGTGGAAGCTCCCATATCATATAGAGAGTAGCAACCCAGTTGCTAAGATATGGGAGACCCCCAGAGAATAGATAGGGCTTAATCTAGTTGGTCATAGGTTAAGTTTAGTCATTTGGTTAGTCATATCATATGTCTCGATCGTTGTCCCATCTGCAGAGTGAGTGAGTTGAGTGATTCACCCCATATGTCTATCTAGAGGGAAGTGGGGATACAACATTGGTCAACCTAATGAGACTAGAGTGGCATTGCCCTATATAGATAGATAATGGATGGCACCCCTAGATAGATATATAGGCTATCTGACCCATTCCCCATTCATGTAGATGGATGATAAAGAGTGGTGGGGTAGGAAACATGTTATGGGCAGGAGAGTCCACCACTTTAATTTAGAGCTTTATTCATTGGATGAATATTCAGTCAGTGTAGGAAAAGATATATAGATAGGGGGTTATTCATCAAATCCATATCCATATCCATATTCATATCCATATCGATATCAATATCAATATCAATATCTATTTAGTCGGGTCAAGTCAGTGTACCCACACCCATGTGCCATATAGATAGATAGGTGGTGTAGGAATTATTCTATTCTATTTTATTCTCTATGTGGGATTTGGTCGTAGATCTATAGATGGCCCAATCCCATAGCCCATATTTATAGATAGCTTGATTGCTCCACCATGGGAGTTGAGTTTGATCTATATAGGGCCCAATTCTAGATGTAGCCATCAATGGAGAGTGGTTGTATTCTATCCAACTGAGATCTAACCCCAGAGAGAGAATATAATAGATAGTTCATCATCCATCTAGGGGGTTGGGCCATATCGATATCTAGGGTGATCAATCATGTATCTTGAATACCCGATATCACCATATCTTGATCTATAAATAGATAATAGAGGGCTGAGCCATATAGAGAAAGAAAGGAGAGGGGGTTGCTATGATAGAACCCCATATAGATATGCTAGAGACTAGATGCCACTACACCCACCCAATTTATAGAGTGGGGCCTCAACCAACAGCACTAGATCCTGAGAGCCTTATACTATGCACCCAATCCCCTAGTTGCTAAGATATGGCCAACCACCCAAGACCAATCTATCTATATGGGACTTATTTCCCTATGTGTGTGTGTGTGTGTGTGTGTGTGTGGATATATGGCCAACCACCCAAGCCCTATCTATCTATATGGGACTCATTTCCCTATATATAGCTATGGCTTTAGAGGTGCCATATCTATATATAGGGAGACTTTAAAGGCATACCTTATAGATAGATATGCCTTCAACAAATGCCCCCCCTCTATTATTTATGGGATAGAACTGGCTGCTATAGCTGCCCAGACCCTATAGATATAGATAGGCCCCAAGATCGAGATCTGAGATCTGAGATGAGATCCAGATCTATTAACAACCACAACCACAACCATAACTGACAACCACAACTACATTGCTACTTTATCTATATGGTTGTTAGATACTTCCTCCTGACCATAGAGAATAACATTGACCTATCACTAGCCACCTAAGCCTTACACGAATGATGAAAGCCTCATACTAGGCACTCGGTCCCCCCCCATAGATAGATTTAGATAGGCCAATGACCCATATCTATATATAGGGCTTCCCACCACTATCTAGGGGGCACTCAATGCCAACCTATATAGATAGATAGGCCCATGACGCTCACCCATATCTATAGATGGCTTTAGATTAGGCACCCTCAGACTAAGCACCCAACCCATCTAGATAGATAAGCCCGTGACTCCCACCCATATCTATAACTAGGCACCCAATTCCCTCGTAGATAGATATGGTTCCTAACCTAATTGCTACTATAGATAGGCCCCATTTATATATATAGGCTAGGAACCCTCTCTATCTATATGGTTATTAGATAGGCCCCTAGATCTATATATGGCCAATGAGCAAAGCCTCATACTAGGCACCCAATCCCCCCATCCCTATATATAGATATGGGATCCAATCTAGTTGCCCGATTGCTAATTTGTCTTATCTGAGTTAGAGATAGAGTCTTCTTAATTTAGAGTTTTTCCCCTATCTATATTGGTATTACCATAATATCATGAAACTAGGATTAGATAGATATATAGGTCGATCTCCCCTTATCTATCATTAATATATCTATATTAGCAACCCAATTGTGATTGTGGTTGCAGTTGCTAATAGATATAGATCTGATCTCAAATCTCAGATCTTGATCTCAATCTAATCATTGACTCATAACACCACCCCCCACCCCAATTGATAAGAAATGAATATCTAAACTCAACTATAGAAAAGTGGATAGATACATAGGGTTCTATATCCATATCTATATCTATATCTATATCTATATCTATATCACTATCTATATCACTATCTAGATCACTATCTATATCACTATCTATATCTATACCTTCTCATCTCACAATGTATTAGAATAGAGAGATGGGAAGGCATGGGCAGAGGGGTCGTCTATATATCTATTTGCCCCTATCTTCTATATGGCCCATATTCCATAGAGAATAGAGGGGGATTGTTGGTTTAGATAGAGATAGGGGTCCTTGATCTACTCCAACTAGGAAACCGTACCCAAGCTTAGAGTCATGGGGCAACTCTCTATAGTCATAGTCTAGAGAGAATTTTATACTCTACGTAGGCCCACTGCCCACATCTATAACTATCTATATATCTATTTGGGCATCCCCAAATTGATAGGGGATATATGGGGAAGCTAGCTAGTCAAGCAAGCTAATACCTGCAAGTTAAGATAGCAAGTCAAGCATCCAAGCTAGCTAGTCCCAAAGAAGTCAAGCTCGCTATGCTCACATGCCCAAAGTAAGCCATCATATATGTGAGTTCCCAGTGAGGAGAATCATGCTAGAAAGTCAAGCCATCATAGAATAGAATAGAATAGAATCTAGAATGCCCTATATATAGATAGAGAAAATTCCCTATATCTATATCTATCTCACTATCTAACTCACTATCTATCTCACTATCTCTGTCTATCTCACTATCTATATCTATATCCATATAGTGGAGGCCATCGGGAGGCCCCTCAATCTCCTCTCCTTCTTGATCCCCCCATAATATAGAGATAGAGTTTCCTTGGCATTGACATAGTATATATATATAGATAGAGTTTATTGCCACTGGCATTGGCACCCCATATAGAAATGAAATTTAAATGAGAGAGGGTGATATAACTATAATGATAATTGGGAGGATCCATCCATCTACATCTATAGAGTAAACTTATTTGGTCAAGGGCCAGGGCCTTAGACTAGACTAGACTCTATATGGCTCGGCCTCCTGAGAGAACCCCTGATGTCAGCGCTAGTGGAGTCTATAGATAGGGGTCCTCAACCTCCTTAATCTACCATCTATATAAATTATATTCTATATCTATAGATAGGGCCAAGGCCAAGCCCCCCATAGATGTAATGTAATGTCTAGGGTGGGAGAGTGCCCCATATCTATATATAGGGAAACTCTCTATTGGATAAAGGGGCCTAGGATAGATGGTATAGATTAACTCCCAACTAGATATATAGATAGACAAGAGACTGCCTATATTCTATCTATAAGGCTCAGCCTCCTAAGAGAACAATGACTTCCCTATCTCCCTATCTCCCCATATATTATATAGAAAGGAGGGGTAGGGAAGTTCCCCTCTATATATATTTTTCTATTCCTCCCCCCTAGATAGATATATAGGGGAGTGTTTCTCTAGATATGATATATAGGGCTCCTCCCAAATAGATATATAGGCCCTTATAGATAGATAGATATGGGTTAGGTCAAGTGTTACATACATAATATTCTAGCATTGATGCACCATTCTATACTAGGATGGATTATCCAACCCAACCCCATCCCCATCTATATATATATATATATATATATATATATATATATATATATATATCCCCCTATAACTATATGGGTGAATAAGATAGGCCTTTTTGGTCGAGTGCTGACTTGACTCTATAGAGTAGTGAGTCATAGTGAGTGTATTCTCTGATTCTCTGAGTCATGACCATTCGGCTGTAGATAGGTACACCGTGAGAGCTATATAGATTCAAGGTTTAGGGGATTGTACTAAACCATAAACCAATCGAGTCCCCCTATCCCTAGATAGTGGTGGGATAGGGTTGGGGCCTCACCCCCTCTATATAAATATCTATATGGGACTATATTGGCCCTCTATATATAACTAAAATAGAACTAACTCTAAACTCTAAACTCAACTATAGAAGATAGATATATAGGGGGGATTGGATCTATATATAGGGGGCCATTTATATATATAGGGTGTTCAGTGTGAGGCTAGCCTATAGTTGGGAGTTGAGAAGTGCCTAGTAGGGATTCAACTGAGCACTCCAAGCCTTCAACCACTATCTACCAACCTACACTACCAACCCATATCTATACTTTCTATGTGGTGGGGGGGCCATATATAGGTTTGGCACTTCTCAACTACCAATGATTCTTAATTTCTCCAATGGGAAATGGGCCCTATACATCTATATGGGATTATTAATAGAATTGGGTGGGGGGTGGATATATATAGAGGGGATTCAGGCTAGGGGCCCTATACATCTATATGGGATTGGGCATGGGGGCCCCTCCCTCTATATTTATCTATCTATCTATATGGGATATATATAGTTTTTCTGGTAGCCCTATACATCTATATGTGATCCAGGCAATAATTTAGGTGACAATTCAGTTGACAGTTCCACCCCAATTGATGACAGAACTTTTGGGAGCCATAACTTTTGCATCGTAGCTCCAATTTACTCGCCATTTGAACCATTGGAAAGATAAGAATGAGAAAAATGTTGTGAGATGACATTGAGATTTTCTAGATGAATTTTGACCCTAGAAAACCCAATGGAAGTGCCCCAAATTTTAATTTTAGTAGTGCAGTATAAAAATAGTAAGTTTTTAAAAATAGTAATTTGTTGAATTATGTAATGTTTTAAATCTTGGAAGTTGAACCACTTAATCTACCTAAAGATTGGTAACCTTCCACATCCTCTCGATGCTTTAAAAATGTGTATACATGAAGAGGTAACCTAAAATGTGAAGACAGACATCTCTTCCAAGAGATAAGCATATATTTGTATTGCAATCTTGAGTAATACTACATCTCTTCTCAAAAAATTCATTGTTACTCTGTTATTTCTATGCTATTGAAATATTTATCAACTAGAACTTCTGAGTTTTGGATCAATGGTATCAAAGTGGTTTGTCTTGAGATTGTATGATCCTGAGGATGAGGTACGGCTACAAGAAGCTTGGGTGGAAAACAATAGAGCTTCCAAATTTTCCACTTATTCGCTCCAAACGACATCAAATGGTGGAAGACACCAAGACATCTGATCCTTTCAAGGAAATGGTGAATGAAGCCCTCCAATGGCAACAAGCGTAGATGCTACAATAATTTTCCTAAATTCTTCAAACACTTCCAATGGGAAATCTTGGCTCTATGGCTACACTTCCTAGCTCCTCATCCAAGGAATGTTCTTTTAGTGCCCCAACACCCTTCAAGGTTTACGTAAATTTTGATATTCCTACATCTAAAGGCAACATCAATGCTGATGTAGTAGAAAATGGGTTAGATCAACTGTCTTCCTACTTCTCTATAAATAAGTTCACCGATGGAGAAAAGATAACTTTTGCTCTTTTTAAATCATCATTGCCCATGAAAAACTGGTGGGAAGTGTAAAAAAAGAGGTTCAGTATATATGACATTAGCCTTGAGGTGGAACCTACCTGGGATGATTTTGTGGAAGTGGTGAAAGAAGAATACTATCCCATCAGAGCATATGATGATCTATGCATACAGTGACAACAACTTCACCAAGGTAAGGATGAATCTGTTCAAGATTACACAGACACTTTTCATTCTTTGTCTACAAGATTGGGCATTCAAAAAAGTGAGAAACATAAGACTCTAAAAATCATGGTGAACTACAATGGTACATATGGGGGGAAATGGAACTCTTCAATTTGGAAACCCTTGGTGAGGCATACAAATTTGTAGTGAAGATTGAAAAGAAGCATGGCAAAAAGAATACGAAGAGTCAATCCTCAAAATGGAAAAGTGACAAGGAAGGTAAAAAATGAGGCCAAAATTGGAAGTAAAAGGAGTTTCAGGATAAGAAATCCTAGAAGGGAAAGGCAGGAAAATGGTGTGATTACCACAAAATTGGAACTCACTCCAAAGAAGAATGTTGAGCCATCAAGTCACTACTTTTTGAGTCATAATACATGACATCTACTACTCTGCCTCATATAAAACCCACAGTCAAAGAGGATGAAGAAGAAATTGTAGATGTTAAGCTTGACACCATCATCACTTCATCACAAACCTATGAGGAAAGACCAGATGACAAGGAAAGATTGTTTCACTCCAAATTATGGGTAAAAGGTAAGCCTCTACATTTCATTCTTGATATTTGGAGTCAAAAGAATTTAATCTCTGCTAAAGTTGTGAAAAGTCTAAATCTATCCATGAAGCCTCATCTAAAGCCCTATAGTATTGGATGGTTGAGCCCAGGGAAAGAGCTCTATGTCACTGTTTCTATCGCTAATTCGCTTTCTACATTCAAAAGATGAATAAAGAAACTAAAGAAATGGACAAGGCTAGAAGTACCTGGATAAAGATTGTGCACCGTAATCCAGACGTTTGTGGGCACCCCTCTTTGGATGTGGAGGAATGACACCTGCAAGGAAAAAGAAACTTGGACAAAAAGGTGTTAGATAGGTAGATGGTGGGTTGCCAGGCAAAAGCCTATTCCCAGAAGTATGAGAACTTCCTTAAGGGAGGTCAACCCACTATTTGATAAAGATAAGTCTGATAAAAAAGATAGAATGCTAAAAAAGACTGAAATGATAGCAAACTGAAAGAGAAAAGGAAGCAAAGGCTTACCTGGAAGAAGTTGTCGAACTGGTTGTAGTCGTCAGTGTCGGTGGTCTTACCGGCGTCGGTTGTCGGGTCTGCCGACATCGGTTAGTCTGCCGACGTCGGTGGGGGTAATGACCGGCGTCGGTCAGGGCAATGGCCTCCAGACTGGTCTGGGCAGGTTCTGGTCTGTGGATGGTCTGGGCTTGGTCCAGGTTTGTTTGAGAGGTCTGGGGACAAGTCTGAATCTGGTCTTAGGATGGTCTTAGGCAGTTAGAGGGTCTGTGCAGAGGTGCAAGGGAGTCAAATGGGCAGAGGACAGAGGAGGCCAATTAGGGAGATAGGAATCTGGGTCTACCTGGTCTGGGTAAACAATTTGGTCTTGGAGGAGAAGTGTTGAATTTAGTTTAGAAATGACTAAAAAGCATAAAGAAAACAAACAGAATACTTACATGTGCCCTGCTGAAGAAGGTGTTGATCTTGTGTGTCTGTCGCTGATGTTGCCAGATGTGAAGCCCTGTTGTTAATAGAGAATCCCTATTGTTCACTTACAGAAGCTTGTTGTGTACCTGAGGGAGATAGTCAGATTGATTGGCAGAGAGGTCAAGTGAAGGGACGGATACAAGGGTCTGATGCCAAGATTCAAAAGTCGAGATTCAGAGCTGGAGACGCAGAGAACCAAGAGGAGGAGATAACGGTGCAGAAGCCGTTATGAAAGGTGCTGACGCCAGAAATGTCACCGACGTCGATCGACAGTTGACTGACGTCGACGGATAAAAGGCCGGAGAAAGGCTAAAAATAGCCTTTCATCCATTTCCCAACCGCCGGGTCAAGTGAGTGCGAGGATGAAATGGTCGACGAGGGTTAAATGAGCGAGAGGAGAGGTTGGAATGGGAGACTTAAGGATTAAATGGCCATGTGGAGAATAGGAGGAATCCAAGGAGGGTATCTTAGGGTGGCGAGGTGGCAAGGAGAGAGAAAAGAGACTTATTTAATTAAAAATAGTTGATTATTTCCAATTAATAAGACTTAGGCTAGGGATGGGTTAGGCAAAGTGGCAAGGGACAAAGGGGAGAGAGGATGACCAAGGGTTAGACACTTTTTAGGTGTCTACATTTGCCCCTTTTTGTCTTGTTGGTTGTTCTGAACGAATTGCAAGACAAAAATAGGAGGTGGTTACCCCAGGAAAAGAATGAGGTGTTCCCCCCATCAAAGCGATAGTCGAGAGAAGGGAACTGGAGATCAAATGTCGATTTGACAGAGAGATGGATAGAAGAGTGTGAGGGAAAATGCTGCAATAGTCGTGATTGCATGTATGCCACTTCATGAGATGGTCGGGTCAAATTGTCACATGTTGAGGGTCAAGGAGTGCCAAAATTAAAGTAACCGGGCCCCAACATTTAGTCGTCTACTGATCGGGTTACTCAATCTAAGCTGAAGCTCCAAATGGTCATCGTGTTCCAGGTATCCCAGGCTCAGGAAGTGCTCCCAGAAACACGAAAATGCCACAAGTAGTAGGGATCAACTAGCTTGTTATCCTATACTTGTGAAGGGTCAAAAATAGTCTGTAGACAATTCTGCTAACCGACTGTGAGGTAGCACACACGCAAAAACAACCAAGGCAACATTGGCTTGGAGGCAGTCGAAGGTTGAAGGAGATACGGATGATCTCCAATGGTCATTGGTTAAGGGGATGGATAGATGAAAGGATGTGGCCGAGCTAACCTCAGAAAATGTCATGTGATCTGAGTGCTGCCTACATAGCCCTTGTGTGAAGGGCCTCAGGCCAATGTAGTTCTCCCTAAAAGGGAGGAATGGACAAAGAAAATGATTGGTCTTGGTCAAAGTTGATGATTGGTCTTGGTCAAAGTCATAGAAGAGAAGGTTTTTCCATCAAAGAGATGAACAAACGGGGGTGGTCGAGCTAACCTCAGAGGGTGTGTTATCTGAGTGCTGCCTACATAGCCCTAGTCATAGGGCCTCAGACCAATATAGTTTGGACAAATTGAGAAGATTGGTCGATGATTGGGTGTGGTCAAGTGTCAAAATGATGAGGGAAAGATGAGGATAAGATGATGCTACAGATGGTGTATTCTGTAGAATTGGTCGAGAGTCTTTCATCCCTAGCAAGTTTCCATAGGCATGATGGATGTATGCTAAAAATGAATGGAGGTCTATTTATGCTTCAGCAAGTATTGGTTTATGCTTAACATAAATTGGGTCTGGTTGATAGTTTCCATGTGTACTGGTGTCCATGGAAACTATGTGAAATGGACGAGGATGATGTCTGATGCTATGAAGATGAAAAATAGCTTGGTTTGAGTTGAGTTGACAGTTGATGTGACCAAAGTGTATAGAAAAGGTGAAAGGCGAATCGCTCTTTCATTGACAAGGACCAGAAAGGGAGCATAGATAGGGGTTATTAGAACAAAAGCCCCGTTCATGCATTACGTTATTGACCAGTGTTGTGTTAGAGCGGTAATCGAATCACTTTGACATTAAAGTGAGCTTGAAGTCCCTTGAGCAGGTAATAGAAGGAGGATAGGGTAACCCAGTTTAAGAGCAGGAATAACCTTGCCCCTTTTTATAGGAGACCCTGAGACAACTATAAGCCAAGTCCATGACTCGGTTTTTTTTTTTTTTTGGTGCAGACTGATCGATGCGGGAAGTTTACATAGAGATGTCATTTGATTTATGGTCATGTTGCGAAGCTGATCAATGCGGGAAGATTCTAAGAAAGGTTGCTATTTGTAGCAAGATTTAGTCATAGCCATCCTTCGAGGGAGTGGTCTATATTTTTGCTTTATATAATGTTTGAATAGCTGTCCTTCGAGGGATCAGTCTATTAGCTACAGCAATTGAGTAGCTATCCTTCAAGGGAGTAGTCTACATTTATAGAGTTTTATGACCTGGTATAATATGTATTTGAAATAATTGTTGACTGAAGTTTAGCCATGGACGAGCCTATAGAGGTTTAAGGGTTCCCCTTTTATAAGGACAAAGCATTACTGCTTGACAAAAAAGGGTGACAAGTGTTGGGAAGTAAGGTTGAAAGGAATAGGAATGACAATGACAGGAGGTTGCTCAAGGGACGAGCTCAAGTAAAACGTCAAGTGATGAATACCTGACCTACATAAGAATGGTCGTGGATGCAAGGTAGAAAGGGAGGGCTCAAGGTCTGATAAGTCCCTGGGCCATGCTAGTGCATTAAGGTCTGAGTCAATTAGAAGCAAATTTGCCCCATTTTCCTCTTTCCAGATTGGTCAGGTGTTGATTGATGGATGTGAAGTTGGTTGACATTGTCGTTGATTGGTCGAGACTGGTTGAATATTTTAGATAAAAAAAGATTGGTTAAATGATATTTGATTGTTGATTGGTTGAGACTTGGTTGAAGTATGGTCAAATGTTTGGTCAAAGTTTGTCGAAGGTTTGGATTCCCCCAGTCGCTTAGGGAGAATGTTGGATAGATTGGTCAAGGTTGACTGAGGCTTGGTGATTAAATGGACTATGTTAATGTCAAATAATGGGGTCAAAGGTGCCAAAGGGACCATAATCTATCGTGGAGATCCTGATTTAGGTGATGAGGTTGGAGAGGCATGGGTCAGGGTTGATGTTTTGTTGAAGAGGTGGTTAAGAGGGTCCTTGGTGAGAAGGAAATCATTTCTCTGTTGTTGACGAATGACAGCTTTGAGAGCACAACAATTCTCAGTGTCATGTCTCAGAGTGTGATGATAGTTACAAAATTTAGAGTTGTCAAACCAAGAGGGTCTTGATCTGAGAGTCGATGAGAGAGGCGGTGTTGAGGGTTTATTGATAACGTGGTCGAGAAGAGAGGTGTCATTCACCAGACATTGGCGAATGGCAACCTTGAGGGCACAACAATGCTCCGTGTCGTGTCCAGGTGTGCGATGATATGTGCAAATGCAAGTGTCATCGAACCAGGGTTTTTTAGGTCCGAGAGATTGATATGGTCTGAGAGGCAGGAGATCAAGGTGAGAGGACTGCAACAATTGCCGTAAAAGCAAGGTATAAGAACCTGTTAATGGGTCTAGATGTCTTATTGTAGTAGGGGTTAATGACTTTGGTTTAAGAGGCATAAGAGGCATTGATCGATGGTTTGAGGGAGATATATGTTTGATGGGTTGAGGGAGTAATGGAAGCGATGTGCCTCTGTGAAGGATGGGAGTAGGCAGTACTCCTATTAAAGTGGATGGATGTGGGCCCAAGATTGAAGGCAATGATGAAGGTGGGGGAGAAATTCTCTGATGTGGTCTAGTGGCTTTCATTAGTTTAGGTCGAGGGCCACTATTGTGTGAGGCAAGGTTAGATGTGGGCTTGGGTTTGGATGTGGACGAAGGTGAGTGAGATGTAACAATCTCAGGCAAAGGGCAAGAGGAAATCGTGACTGGGTCTTCCTCGGTTGAAATGGGTAAAGAGACTGGTTCTTCTCTTGGTGGAGAAGAAATAAGAGAGTGTGGCTCCTCCAGAAGGTAGGAGGCAGGGATGATTGTGCCTTCTGCTTGTGCTTGAGGAGTAGGCAAGGTATGGTCATTGGATGAAGGTGGGGCTAATGGCGTAGGTGTGGTCAAGGCATCCTCCAATATAGGAGAAATAGATGGAGGACTAATAGGAGAAGAGGGTTCTTCATCCTGTGATAGATGAATAGGAGAAGAAGACTCTTCTACCTATGAAAGAGATTGGTCAGAGACAAGAGGTAAGATAGTGTTAATCGTGTGAATGTCATGGTCATGAGAATCATTGGTCGAAGTCTGGACGTTGTTTTGAGTAGGCGGATGATTTGGAAAAGGGTGTTTGAAGATGTCGATATGTTGATTGGGTGGGGCGTTTGGGTTATCTAAAATAAGATCCCCCTTGTCGATCATGTCTTGGATGATGTTTTTGAAAATTCGGCAGTTGTCAATGTCATGGCCTTGGATGCAGTGAAAGTGGCAGAAGTCGGCCTCTCTATACCATGTAGGGAGGGCTTTAGAGGGGTGAAATTGAGGTGGTTGTATTGTAGGGAGATTGAGGACCCCCTGCTTGAGAAGTTTTTCCAAAATGGAAGTGTATGGTTCTCCAAGTGGAGTGTAAGAACGCTGGATATACCGTTGTTGGAATTGTTTGGTAATGCTGGAAGATGTCGAAGGTTGGGAATAATTCGTTGTTGTTGAGGATGGTGATCTAATGACCACAGTGTTGGCCACTCCTTTGGATTTGGAGTTGGCAGAAGAAGAGGGTCTGGAAGAAGAATGGTCAGTAGATTTTGCATTGGTATTACGCAATTTGACCTTATCTTCTTTAAGGGCACAGAGTTTAAGCTTTCGAGCCATGATGAAAGCTTTGTCAAAAGTGTGGAATGTCTGAATCTACAAGGTAGAAGAGATGTGGTTGGCACATGCTCGAGAAAAGAGCTCGATGAGCTCGGGTTGAGGCAAGGAGAAGGAGAGCTGGTTAATCAAGCCTCTCCAATGAGCAACAAAATTGACTACAGATTTGTCGTCAAACTGCCTGATGGAGTAAAGGTCTGTGATAGAGACTTGTTTAGTAATGTTAATAGAGAAATGGTCGAGAAATAATTGGACAAGTTGGATGAATGAAAAGATAGAATGTCTGGCAAGAGAGCTATACCAGTCAAGGGCAGGGCCAGAAAGTGACATAGGAAACGTGCATAATAATAACGCATCGTCGTGGGCAATAAGGTAATAGGCATGTCTGAATGCCCATAGATGTTGTTGTGGGTCTTCCTTACTCTGAAAGTGAGTGAATTTAGGAAGCTCCCAATGGTTGGGGTATGGTTGGATAGGGACAGAAGGATGGATGGGCTCGTTGCAAATTTGGTCATAAGACAGGACATTGCTTGAGCCAGAAATAAAGGCTTCGAGACTGGACATTTTATTCATCAGTATTTTAATGAGATCTGCTAACGGATTAGCAGGTTGAGTGCCCCCTAGGTTGTAAGGCACTTGGAAGAGGTTAGAAGAGGTGTGCGACGTAGTCGGTTGTACAACGTACGGATGACTAGTCGCAGGGGCAGAAGTGGATGTTAAGGGTGGTTGGGTCCTAGAGATAGAAGGCATAAGATGACTAGGTACCACCAAATGTGGTTGCGTGGTGGCACTGACAAAGGGCAAGGTAGGCACTCCTGTATTTGTTGGCGCAAAAGTGTAAGGGGTCGAGAAAATTAAGTTCTGATATGATGTAGAACTTGGTTGAATTGGGTATGGTTGAGGGGGTAATGAAACCCCGGTGGAGGTTGGTCTAAAAATGGACGGGGAGGCCAAATTTTCTGTATTGGCCATGGTCGGGTTAATGGTTGATGTGAAAGGCTGAGTCATAAAGGGCTGGGTGGCGAATGGTGTCGATGTCATCACCACGTCACCCGAGAGATAGTTTGGGTTTCTCGCGAGATAGTTATGGAGGGTTGCGCTGTTGAGGTCCAAGAATCATGCGAAGTCTTGGTCCCCTTCAGGGATGATGAGAGTCGGGGTCAGAGTTGGGGTCGGTCTTGTAGGAGTTATTTCAGTCTTCGAGTGAAACTCCATGATAGGACTGGTTAGGGACAAGAGAGTGGTCAAGAAGAGAGTCGGGTTGCAGAAACTGTGTTCTTGCAGTCTCAGGAAACCAGAATGAAGTTTTTGACAGAGAAGGGATAGATTTTAGGCTACTGGTTTTGAAAAAAGGACAGAGATAGAGACCGACGTCGGTTGAAAAATTGATGTCGGTAAGAAAGATGGCCGACGTCGGTCATATAACCGATGCCGATAAGAGGGAAAAGCTGACGTCGGTGGAAGAACCGATGCCGGTGACTGTGTTTTTTAGAGAACCAAAAGATTTTAAGATTCTTGGAAAAACAATGAAGAAAGCGTCCTCACTTACTCAAACAAACAGATGAGAAGAGAAAAACAGAGAGAGACAAACAAGCCTGAGCGATAAATCCTAAGAATTAACTTTAGAATCTTGTGGCTTATGCCTTAGATGAATGTTTGGGGAGATTGGCTGCAAGAAGGGGTCTTAGAAGAAGGTGGACTAGAGCTGGTTTCGGGTCTTGTTTTAGGTGCTCAAAAATTTGTGTTAGGTTTGGTACGTGGCTTGGTGCTAAGGATCAAGCTCCCCTCACTTCACGATTCCAGTGGTTAGCTGGTCTCGCTTAGCCAAGATATACCTCACCTAGAGTTTATACTCCGCCAGAGAATGGAGTGGGCTTTCCCCTTGGTGATGAAATCCAAGTAGGATTGCCAGGTAGGGGTAAGGTATCTGCTGGGGGATGAAATCCCAGTCGGGCCTTATCTCAAGTAAGTTTTATGTTTGTTTTAGTGCATGTGGTCTGGTAGTGTAACATAGAGTGTCTACGATTTATTCAATATGCGGATTTAAGTTACTCGATATGGACTAATGCAAGCACAAGTAGAAATGAAAGTGCGATATGTTTTAAGCCCAAGTTGAAATGTGAGATTTGTTATGAAGACATTTGAGAAAGGGTTTGAGAGTATGATGTTTAGACTAGTCTAGAAATGCAAAGAAGAAAGACTCGTTTTAGTCCTGCTTATAGTGTCATTTGGAATAGAAGAAAGAGACAAGAAGGAAGGAGCCTAAATGCACCTAAATGAATGAAAGGAAGAGGAACCCGAGGAAGAACCTAAGGTCCCACCGGGCGTGCCAGAATGTTTCTATCGCTAATTCGCTTTCTACATTCAAAAGATGAATAAAGAAACTAAAGAAATGGATAAGGCTAGAAGTACCTGGATAAAGATTGCGCACCGTAATCCAGACGTTTGTGGGCACCCCTCTTTGGCTGTGGAGGAATGACACCTGCAAGGAAAAAGAAACTTGGACAAAAAGGTGTTAGATAGGTAGATGGTGGGTTGCCAGGCAAAAGCCTGTTCCCAAAAGTATGAGAACTTCCTTAAGGGAGGTCAACCCACTATTTGATAAAGATAAGTCTGATAAAAAAGATAAAATGCTAAAAAAGACTGAAATGATAGCAAACTGAAAGAGAAAAGGAAGCAAAGGCTTACCTGGAAGAAGTTGTCGAACTGGTTGCAGTCGCCGGCATCGATGGTCTTACCGGCATCGGTTGTCGGGTCTGTCGACGTCAGTTAGTCTGCCGACGTCGGTGGGGGTAATGACCGGCGTCGGTCAGGGCAATGGCCTCCAGACGGGTCTGGGCAGGTTCTAGTCTGTGGATGGTCTGGACTTGGTCCAGGTTTGTTTGAGAGGTCTGGGGATGAGTCTGAATCTGGTCTTAGGATGGTCTTAGGCAGTTAGAGGGTCTGTGCAGAGGTGCAAGGGAGTCAAATGGGCAAAGGACAGAGGAGGCCAATTAGGGAGATAGGAATCTGGGTCTGCCTGGTCTGGGTAAACAATTTGGTCTTGGGGGAGAAGTGTTGAATTTAGTTTAGAAATGACTAGAAAGCATAAAGAAAACAAACAGAATACTTACCTGTGCCCTGCTGAAGAAGGTGTTGATCTTGTGTGTCTGTCACTGATGTTGCCGGATGTGAAGCCCTGTTGCTGATGGAGAATCCCTATTGTGCACTTGCAGAAGCTTGTTGTGTACCTAAGGGAGATAGTCAGATTGATTGGCAGAGAGGTCAAGTGAAGGGATGGATACAAGGGTCTGATGCCAAGATTTAAATGTCGGGATCCAGAGCTGGAGATGCAGAGAACCAAGAGGAGGAGATAACGGTGCAGAAGCCATTATGAAATGTGTCGATGCCAGAAATGTCGCTGACGTCGGTCGACAGTTGACCAATGTTGACGGATAAAAGGCTAGAGAAAGGCTAAAAATAGCCTTTCATCCGTTTCCCAACCACCGGGTCAAGCGAGTGCGAGGATGAAACGGTCGACGGGGGTTAAATGAGCGAGAGGAGAGGTTGGAATGGGAGACTTAGGGATTAAATGGCCATGTGGAGAATAGGAGGAATCCAAGGAGGGTATCCTAGGGTGGCGAGGTGGCAAGGAGAGAGAAAAGAGACTTATTTAATTAAAAATAGTTGATTATTTCCAATTAATAAGACTTAGGCTAGGGATGGGTTAGGCGAAGTGGCAAGGGACAAAGGGGAGAGAGGATGAACAAGGGTTAGACACTTTTTAGGTGTCTACAGTCACCCATCAGTGTCTTTTTTCATATGCTATAATATCATTCCAAGATGAAGTCTTGTGTGATGTGGTCCATCTAGATGTTTGTGATGTACTCCTTGATTAGCCATTCATGTATGAGCGACATGGCATCTATGAATCATGAACCTAAAGGATCACCCTCACTATTGGAACATGGTGTTATAGGGCACTAGAGGTACCACCTCCCACATTTATCTCCCTGATCAGTGCTAAGCAATGTAAGAGATTGATGGAGAAGTCAAAATAATTTGTTCTCATGGTGGTCAAACCACAAAAATCTAAGAAGGCTAATGTTGCAGTCCTAACTACACAATCAACACAACAACAAAATTAGATAGGATGAATCATAGGAGAATATGATGACTTATTCAAGTTACCCACAAGAGTTCCACTGCATTGCAAAGTAAAACATTCTATCAATTTGATCCCAAGATCACCTTTGCCTAATAGTCTTGTGTATCATAGTTCAGTTTCAGAGAATGATGAGATAAAAAGATAGATTCAAGAATTGATCCAAAAAGGACACATCAGGCCAAGCTCTTCACCTTGTGGTAGCCCAATTATCTTGGCACCAAAGCAAGATGGAACATGGAGGCTTTGCATTGACTACCGAGCCTTGAATAAAATCTCTGTAAAGAATCGCTACCCTTTCCCCATGATTGATGACCTATTGGACTAGCTCTGTAGTGCAAAGTTCTTCACTACAATTGATCTCAAATTTGGCTATCACCAAATTCCCATCAATCCCACTGATGTCTGGAAGACTGCATTCAAATCTAAGTAGGGGCTTTTTGAATGGTTGGTTATGCCTTTTGGCTTAACTAATGCACTTTCAACCTTCATGAGGATGATAGATGACTACCTATGACCATTCACCAACTCATTCATGATTGTCTACTTAGATGACATACTCATTTATAGCAGAACATGGGAAGAATATTTGCAACATGTTTGTAAGGTGCTTCAAACTCTTCGAGAGCACAAGTTGTATGTAAATCTTGACAAATGCACATTCGAGATGACAACAATTCAGTACCTAGAGTACATTGTGAATGAGGAAGGGGTCCATGTTGATCTAGAAAAGATTTAGGTTATTTGAGAATGGTCCACACCAAGGACCCTCACAAAGCTTTGCAGCTTTTTGGGTCTTGCAAATTTCTACCCTAGGTTTGTTCTTGGATTATCACATGTTTCTTAGTCACTAACCCAAGTGACTAAAGGAAGAACTAAAGCTACATTTTAGTGGGGTGAAAGATAATAAAGGGTATTTGATAATTTGAAGAATAGACTCTATCTCAGTCCCAATTCTTGCCTTGCCAGATTTGCATCAAAATTTTGAGTTGATGATAGATGCATCTAAATATGCCATGGGAGCTGTCATCATGTAACATGGCCATCTTGTTGCATATCATAGTGAAAATTTCACTAATATAGTCAAGAAATATCCAACATATGATAAGGATCTCTATGCCATTGTGCAAGCCTGAAAACAATGGAAATACTACATCTTGGGGAAACAAACGATCATCCACACTAACCACAGACCATTGGAATTCATCTAGATACAAAGCAAACTATAAAATGAGAGGCACCAAAAGTGGGTCACATATTTTTAGCAAATCCACCTAATAATCAAACACAAAAAGAGGATCTCAAATATAGTTGTAGATTTTCTGAGCCACCCACCAATTACTGCACTCAAAATAGTTCTTGACTTGTGCGGACATGAGACTGCCACTTGGGGTGCTCTGTATGAAGAAGATCCTACCTTTGCTGATACATATCAAGCACTTCAAAAAGTTCAAACATGTTTTTGATTTCTATTTTCAAGATAATGTCCTCTATCATATGGGGCACATCTATGTTCTAGTTGTAGAGCAACAAAAGATGATATGGGAAGCACACTTTAGTAGGACAGCTAGACACTTTGGTATCGAAAAGACATTGGCAGTTCTTCAAAAACACTTCTACTGGCCCCATATGTGAAAGGATGTGGAAAGATATCTCAAAACTTGTACCCCATGTGTGATATCCAAGCCAAAAAATAAAAAGAAAGGATTGTACATGCCATTGCCAGAACCAACCAGGCCTTGGGAATCCGTCTCAATGGATTTTCTCTCAGGTTTGCCCACTTTAAAACATGGTAAGGACTGTATTTTTGTGATAGTTGATCATTTTTCAAAAATGGATATCATGGTTACTTATAAGAAAAATATATCTACTGAGGAAACTACTCAACTATATTTTAGTCATGTATGGCTCCATTTTGGTCTCCCCAAGTTCATTGTCTCAGACTGAGATAGCAGGTTCTTGAGCATCTTCTGGTCCACTCTATGGAAGATGGTGGATACTAAGCTAATGAAGTCCATAGCCTTCCATCCATAGACTGATGTTCAAATAGAGGTGGTAAACCACTTCATTGTTCACATGATTCAGATGTATCACTCCAGACATCCACACACATGGGATGAGGGACTTATTTTCATACAACATGGATATAATCGGGCGTTGCACAGCTCAACCAAGCATAGTTCATTCCAAGTATATTTTGGGTTCCAACCAATGGCACCAATTGATATAGATTTTCCATTTTTTTCATGGAATACACACCTCATGGAAGATGTGAGGCAGCAAAAGCAACAAAGTTTATTTAACAAATGCAACACATCCAACAACAAGTTCATGACATCCTGGAGAAGATGAATCAGAAGTATAAGCAATGCCATGACAAACATAGGATTACACATTATTTTGTTGTCAATGACAAGGAATGACTTGCAGAATCACATAAAAATATTTGGCCTCTGTGATATGGTCCCTACACCATCACCAGAAGAGTTGGAGAAAATGGTTTTGAGTTGAACCGACCAACCTACCTTGGTCTACATCCAATATTCAATGTGGAGCTCTTCAAACCATATCACCTACCTCTATTAGACACTTAATTTGTAGTATAACAGCTATACATTGATGAACTTGATCCATAGAGTTTTGCTCTAGTGGAAGAGGATCAAATTGTGGATACCTGGATGAAGACAACGCTCTATTCCGCTTTATCGGGAGGTCAAAAGGGGCCATCTTAGCCACTAAGGTGAGTGGCTCATAGAGAATCAAATAAAGACAAAACTAACACACCTTATGAGGAAAATTGATGCAATGGGGACCATTTCTTTTCAAGGAGGGAGGAATGATTTGGGCAACAATTTAGGCGACAATTCGGGTGACAGTTCCACCCCAACTGATGATGGAACTTTCGAGAGCCATAACTTTTGCAACGTAGCTCCAATTGACTCACCGTTTGAACCATTGGAAAGATAAGAATGAGGAGAAAATAGTGAGATGACATCAAGATATATTTGAGGAAGTTTTACCCTCAAAAATCCAATAGAAGTGCCCCAAATTTCAATTTTAGTAGTGCAGTCTAAAAATAGTAAGTTTCTAAAAATAGTAATTTCTCAGATTTTGTATTGATTTAAATCTTAGAATTAAAACAACTTAATCTCCCTTGAGATTGGTGACCTTAAAAATCCTCCCCATGCTTTCAAAATATGTATAAATGAAGAGGTAACCCGAAATGTGAAGACAAACATCTCTTCTCAGAGATAAACAGTTTTTGTATTTTGATCTTGAGTAAGTCTACATCTCTTCTCAGAGAATTCATTGTTACTGAGTTATTTGCATGCTATTGAAATATTTATCAACCAAAACTTTTGATTTTTGGATCAGTGGTATCAGATCGGTTTGTTTTGAGAGTGTATGATCCCAAGCATGAGGTCAGGCTACAAGAAGCTTGGGTGGGAAACAACAGAGCTTCCAAATTTTCCACCTATTTGCTCCAAATGACTTCAAATGCTGAATGACATTGAGACATCTGATCCTTTCAAGGAAATGGTTAATGAAACCCTCCAACAATAACAAGCACAAATGCTACAATAATTTTCCCAAATTCTTCAAACACTTTCGATGGGAAATCCTGGCTCCATGACTATACTTCCTAGCTCCTCATCCAGGGAACATCCTTTCAGTGCCCCAACACCCTTCAAGGTTTATGTAAATTTTGATATCCCTACACTTGAAGGCAAAATCAATGCTGATGTAGTAGAAAATTGGTTAGATCAACTCTCTTCCTACTTCTCTATAAATAAGTTCACCAATGGAGAAAAGATTACTTTTGCTCTTTTGAAATCATCATTTCCCATGAAAAATTGGTGGGAAGTGTACAAAATGAGGTTTAGTACAGATGACATTGGCCTTGAGGTGGAACCTACCTAGGATGATTTTGTAGAAGTGGTGAAAGAAGAATACTATCCCATTGGAGTATATGATGATCTATACATAGAGTGCCAACAACATCACTAAGATAAGGACCAATCTATTCAAGATTACACAGACACTTTTCATTCTGTCTACAAGATTGGGCATTCAAGAAAGTGAGAAACATAAGACTCTCAAATATCATGGTGGACTTCAATGGTACATATGGGGGGAAATGGAACTCTTCAATTTGGAAAACCTCAGTGAGGCATACAAATTTTTAGTGAAGATTGAACAAAATCATGGCAGAAAGAATACAAAGAGTCAACCCTCAAAATAGAAAAGTGACAAGGAAGGTCAAATATGAGGCCAAAATTGGAAGCAGAAGGAGTTTCAGGATAAGAAATCCCAAAAGGGGAAGGTTGGAAAATGGTGTGATTACCACAAAACTAGAACTCACTCTAAAGAAGAATGTCGAGCCATCAAGTCACTACTTTCTGAGTCACAATACTCAATATCTACTACTCTACCTCATACACAACCCACAGTCAAAGAGGATGAAGAAGAAATTATAGATGATGATCCTAACACCATCGTCACTTCATCACAAATGCATGAGGAAAGACCAGATGACAATGAAAGATTGTTTCACTCCAAATTATGGGTAAAAGGTAAGCCTATGCATTTTATTCTTGATAGTGGGAGTCAAAAGAATTTAATCTCTACTAAAGTTGTGAAAAGTCTAAATCTATCCATGAAGCCTCATCCAAAGCCCTACAATATTGGATGGTTGAGCCTAGGGAGAGACCTCTGTGTCACCCATCAGTGTCTTCTTTCATATGCTATAAAACCAATCCAAGATGAAGTCTTATATGATGTGGTCAATCTAGATATTTGTGATGTACTCCTTGGTCAGCCATTCATGTATTAGCGACATGGCATCTATGAATCATGAACCTGAAGGATCACCCTCACTCTTGGAACATGGAGCTATAGGGTACTAGAGGTGCCACCTCCCACATCTATCTCCCTGATTAGTGCTGAGCAATGCAAGAGGTTGGTGGAGAAGACAAATCAATTTATTCTCATGGTGGTCAAACCATAGAAACCTAAGAATGTTGATGTTGCAGTCCTAACTACACAATCAACAAAATAACAAAATCAGATGGGATGAATCATAGGAGAATATGATCACTTATTCAAGTCAAACACAAGAGTTCCACTGCATTATCAGGTAAAACATTCTATCAATTTGATCCCAAGATCACCTTTGCCTAACATCCCTATGTATCAAAAATCAGTTTTGGAGAATGATGAGATAAAAATACAGATTCAAGAATTGATCCAAAAGGGACACATCAGGCCAAGCTCTTCACCTTGTGGTAGCCCAATTGTCTTAGCACCAAAGAAAGATTTAACATGGAGGCTTTGCATTGACTACTGAGCCTTAAATCAAATTGCTATGAAGAATCACTACCCTCTCCCCAGGATTGATGACTTGTTGGACTAGCTTCGTGGTGCAAAGTTCTTCACCAAAATTGATCTCAAATATGGTTATCACCAAATACCCATCGATCCCAATGATGTCTACAAGATTGTAATCAAATCTAATTAGGGGATTTTTGAATGGTTGGTTATGCCTTTTGGCTTAACTAACGCACTTGCAACCTTCATGAAAATGATGGATGACATCTTATGACCCTTCACCAACTCATTCATAGTTGTCTACATAGATGACATACTCATCTATAGTATAACATGGGAAGAACATTTGCAACATGTTCGTAACGTGCTTCAAACTCTTTGGGAGCACAAGTTGTATGTAAATCTTAACAAATGCACATTCATGATGACAACAATTCAGTACCTCAGGTACATTGTGAATGAGGAAGGGGTCCATGTTGATCTAGAAAAGATTCAAATTATTTAAGAATGGCCCACACCAAGGACCCTCATAGAGCTTCGTAGCTTTTTGGGTCTTGTAAATTTCTACCACAAGTTTGTTCTTAGATTTGCACATGTTGCTTTGTCACTAACCCAAGTGACTAAAGGAAGAGCTAAAGCTACTTTTAGTGGGGTGAAATACAACAAAGGGAATTTGAGAATTTAAAGAATAGACTCTGCTCATCCCCTTTCTTACCTTGCCAAATTTGCATCAACCTTTTGAGTTGATGACACATGCATCTGAATATGCCATGGGAGCTGTCATCATGTAACATGGCCATCCTATTGCATATCACAGTAAAAATTTCACTAATATAGTTAAGAAATATCCAACATATGATAAGGAGCTCTATTCCATTGTACAAGCCTACAAAGAATGGAAACACGACAGCTTGGGGAAAGAGACGGTCATTCGCACTAATCATAGACCATTGGAATTCATCCAGATGTAAAGCAAACTATGAAATGAGAGGCACCAAAAGTGAGCCACATATCTTCAAAAATTCCACAAAAAGGGGAGCTTAAATACAGCTACAGATTGTCTAATCCACCCACCAATTACTATACTCACAATAGTTCTTGACCTGTGTAGACATGAGACTACCACTTTGGGTGCTCTGTATGAAGAAGATCGTACCTTTGTTGACACATATCAAGCACTTCAAAAAAGTAAACATATTTCTAATTTTTGTTTGTAATATGATGTCCTCTATCATATGGAGCACATATGTGTTCCAATTATAGAGCAACAATAGATGATATGGGAAGCACACTTCAGTAGGACAATTGCACACTTTGGTATTTAAAAGACATTGGTAGTTCTTCAAAAACACTTCTACTGGGCCCATATGCAAAAGGATGTGGAAATATATCTCAAATCGTGCACCCCATGTACAATAGCCAAGCCAACAAATAAGAAGCAAGGATTGTACATGCCATTGCCAGAACCAACCAGACCTTGGGAATCCATCTCTATGGATTTTTTCTAAGGTTTGCCCACTTCAAAACATGGTAAGGACTGTATTTTTGTGGTATTTGATCATTTTTTAAAAATGGCTATCATGGTTGCTTGTAAGAAAAATATATATGTTGAGGAAACTACTCAACTATATTTTAGTCATGTATGGGTCCATTTTGGTCTCCCCAAGTCCATTGTCTCAAATCGAGATAGAAGGTTCCTCAGCATCTTTTGGTCCACTCTATGGAAGATGATGGATACTAAGATGATAAAGTCCACAACCTTCCATCCACAAATTGATGGTTAGATAGAGGTGGTAAATTGCTTGATTGTTCACATGATTTAGATGTATCACTCCAAACATCCATGCACATGGGATGAGGGACTTCTTTTCATACAACATGGATACAATCAGGTGCTACACAACTTGAGGGACTTCCAAGTATGTTTTGGGTTCCAACCCATGGCACCAATTGATATAGCTATTCCATTTTCCACAATAGAATACACACATCATGGAATATCTAAGGTATCAAAAGCAACAAAGTTTATTGAACAAATGCAACACATCCACCAACAAGTTACTAACATCTTGGAGAAGATGAATCAGAAGTATAAGCAATGCCATTACAAACATAGGATTGCACACTATTTTGCCATGGGTGACAATGTTTGGTTGTGGCTTCAGAAGGAATGACTTAAAGTCCCACACAAAAAGATTTGGCCTCTATGAAATGGTCCCTACACCATCACCAGAAGAGTTGGAGAAAATGCTTTTGAGTTAAACCTACCAACCTACCTTGGTCTACATCTAATATTCAATGTGGAGCTCCTCAAACCATATCACCCACCTCTATTGGACACTTTAGTTGTAGTAGAACAACTAGACATTGATGAGCTTGATCCATAGAGTTTTTCTCTAGTGGAAGAGGATCAGATTGTGGATACCTCAATGAAGACAACATGAGGATGCTCTATTCTACTTTATCAGGTGGTTAAAAGGGGCCAGCTTAGCCACCAAGGTGAGTGGCTCATAGAGAATAAAATCAAGACACAACTACCACACCTTATGGGTAACATTGATGTAATGGGGAACATTGATTTTCAAGGAGGAAAGAATGATCCGAGCAACAATTTAGGTGACAATTCGAGTGACAGTTCCACTCCAATTGATGATGAAACTTCTAGGAGCCATAGCTTTTGCACCGTAGCTCCAATTGACTCACTGTTTGAACCGTTGGAAAGCTAATAATGAGGCAAAAATCTTGAAATGGAAATGACCTTTTCTTAATGAATTTTAACCCTAGAAAATCCAATGGAAGTGTCCCAAATTTAAATTTTACTAGTGTAGTCTAAAAATAGTAATTTCTCAAACTTTGTATTGTTTTGAATCTCAGAAGTCAAACCAATTAATATCCCTCAAGATTGGTGACCTTCCACATCCTCCCAATGCTTTAAAAATGTGTATAAATGAAGAGGTAACTTGAAATGTGAAGATAAAAATCTCTTCCCAGAAACAAGCATATATTTGTATTGTGATCTTGAGTAATACTACATCTTTTCTGAGAGAATTCATTGTTACCATGTTATTTCTATGTTATTTAAATATTTATCAACCAAAAATTTTGAGTTTTGGATCAGTGGTATCAGAGCAGTTTGTCTTAAGAGTGTATGATTCTGAGGATGAGGTCAGGCTACAAGAATTTTGGGTGGGAAACAATAGAGCTTCCAAATTTTCCACCTGTTTGCTCTAAATGACTTCAAATGCTAGACAACATTGAGACATCTGATCCTTTCAAGGAAATGGTGAATCAAGCCCTCCAATGGAAACAATCATAGATGTTACAACAATTTGCCCAAATTCTTTAAACACTTTCGATGGGAAATCTTGGCTCTATGGCTACATTTCCTGAATCCTCATCCATGAACATCCTTTCAGTGCCCTAACACCCATCAAGGTTTAGGTAAATTTTGATATTCCTACATTTGAAGGCAAGATCAATGCTGATACAGTATAAAATTGGTTAGATCAATTGTATTCCTACTTCTTTGTAAATAAGTTCACCGATGGAGAAAAGATTACTTTTGCTCTTTTGAAATCATCATTGCCTGTGAAAAACTAGTGGGAAGTGTACAAAAAGAGGTTCAGTATAGATGACATTGGCCTTGAGGTGGAACCTACTTGGGATAATTTTTTGGAAGTGATGAAAGAAGAATACTATCCCATTGGAGCATATGGTGATCTATACATATAGTGGAAAAAACTTCACCAAGGTAAGGACCAATCTATTCAAGATTGCACAGACAATTTTCATTCTTTGTCTGCAAGATTGGGCATTCAAGAAAGTGAGAAACATTGGGCATTAAAGAAAGTGAGAAACATAAGACTCTAAAATATCATGGTGGACTACAATGGTACATATAGGGGGAAATGGAACTCTTCAATTTGGAAACCCTTAGTGAGGCATACAAATTTGTAGTGAAGATTAAACAGAAGCATGGCAGAAAGAATACAAAGAGTCAACCCTCAAAATGGAAAGGTGACAGGGAAGGTCAAACACGAGGCCAAAATTGGATAAGGATGAATAAGAAATTCTAGATGCTGATCCTGACACCATCATCGCTTCATCACAGACCGGTGAGGAAAGACTAGATAACAAGGAAAGATTGTTTCACTCCAAATTACAGGTAAAAGGTAAGCCTTTGCATTTCATTCTTGATAGTGGGAGTCAAAAGAATTTAATCTCTACTAAAGTTGTGAAAAGTCTAAATCTATCCATGAAGCCTCATCTAAAGCCCTACAGTATTGGATGGTTGAGCCTAGGGAGAGACCTCCATGTCACCCATCATTGTCTTCTTTCATATGCTATAAAACCATTTGAAGATGAAGTCTTGTGTGATGTGGTCAATCTAGATGTTTTCGATGTACTCCTTGGTTAGTCATTCATGTATGAGCAACATGGCATCTATGAATCATGAACCCAAAGGATCACCCTCACTCTTGGAACATGGTGATATAGGGTACCAGAGGTACCACCTCCCACATCTCTCTCCCTGATTAGTGCTAAGCAATGCAAGAGATTGGTGGAGAAGACAAAGCAATTGGTTCTCATGGTGGTCAAACCACAGAAATACAAGAAGGTTGATGTTGCAGTCTTGACTACACAATCAACACAATAACAAAAGTAGATAGGATGAATCATAGGAGAATATAATGACTTATTCAAATTGCCCACTGGAGTTCCACTACATTGCCAGGTAAAACATGCTATTGATTTGATCCTAGGATCACCTTTGCCTAATAGTCTTGTGTATCATAGAGCAGTTTTGGAGAATGATGACATAAAAAGATAGATTAAAGAATTGATCCAAAAGGGACACATCAAGCCAAGCTCTTCACCTTGTGGTAGCCAAATTTTCTTGGCACTGAAGAAAGATGGAACATGAAGGCCTTGCATTGATTACCAAGCCTTGAATAAAATCTTTGTGAAGAATCACTACCCTCTCCCCAGGATTGATGACCTACTAGACTAGCTTCGTGGTGTGAAGTTCTTCACTAAAATTTATCTCAAATATGGTTATCACCAATCTCCCATCGATCCCACTAATGTCTGGAAGACTGCATTCAAATCTAAGGAGGGGCTTTTTGAATGGTTGGTTATGTCTTTTGGCTTAACTAACGCACCTGCAACCTTCATGAGGATGATGGATGACATCTTACAAACCTTCACCAACTCATTCATGGTTGTCTACTAAGATGACATACTCATCTATAGTAGAACATGATAAGAACATATGCAACATGTTCGTAAGGTGCTTCAAACTCTTCAGGAGTATAAGTTGTATGTAAATATTGACAAATGCACATTCAGGATGACAACAATTCAGTACCTCAGGTACATTGTGAATGAGGAAGGGGTCCATGTTGATCTAAAAAAGAGATTTAGGTTATTTGAGAATGGCCCACACTGAGGACCCTCATAGAGCTTCACAGCTTTTTGGGTCTTGCAAATTTCTACCGCAAGTTTGTTCTTAGATTTTCACATGTTTCTTGGTCACTAACCCAAGTGACTAAAGGAGGAGCTAAAGATACATTTTAGTGGGGTGAAATACAATAAAGGGAATTTGAGAATTTGAAGAATAGACTCTTCTCAACCCTTGTTCTTGCCTTACCAGATTTACATCAACCTTTTGAGTTGATGACAGATGCATCTAAATATGCAATGGGAGCTATCATCATGCAACATGGCCATCATATTGTATATCATAGTTAAACTTTCACTGATACAGTCAAGAAATATCCAACATATGATAAAGAGCTCTATGATATTATGTAAGCCTACAAACAATGGAAACACTACATCTTGGGGAAAGAGACGGTCATCCACACTAACTACAGATAATTAGAATTCATCTAGACCTAAATCAAACTATGAAATGAGAGGCACTAAAAATGGGCCACATATATTTAGAAATTTCACTTGATAATCAAACACAAAAAGGGGAGCTCAAATATAACTACAAATTGTCTGAACTACCCACCAATTACTACACTCACAATAGTTATTAACCTGTACAAACATGAGACTATCACTTGGGGTGCTCTGTATGAAGAAGATCCTACCTTTGCTAATACATATCAAGCACTTCAAAAAGGTAAACGTGTTTCAAATTTATATTTTCAATATAATGTCCTCTGTCATATGGGGCACATCTATGTTCTAGTTACATAACAACAAAAGATGATATGGGAAGCACACTACAGTAGGACAATTGGACACTTTGGTATCAGAAAGACATTGGTAGTTCTTCAAAAACACTTTTACTGAGTCACAATACTTGACATCTACTACTCTACCTCATACAAAACCCATAGTCAAAGAGGATGAAGAAGAAATTGTAGATGTTGAGCCTGACACCATCGTCACTTCATCACAAACCTATGAGGAGAGACTAGATGGAAAGGAAAGATTGTTTCACTCTAAATTATGGGTAAAAGGTAAGCCTCTACATTTCATTCTTGATAGTGGGAGTCAAAAGAATTTAATCTCTGCTAAAGTTCTGAAAAGTCTTAATATATCCATGAAGCCTCATCTAAAGCCCTACAGTATTGGATGGTTGAGCCCAGGGAGAGACCTCTGTGTCACCCATCAGTGTCTTCTTTCATATGCTATAAAATCATTCCAAGATGAAGTCTTGTATGATGTGGTCAATCTAGATGTTTGTGATGTACTCCTTGGTCAATCGTTCATGTATGAATGACATGGCATCTATGAATCACAAGCTTGAAGGGTCACCCTCACTCTTGGAACACAGTGTTATAGGGTACCAGAGGTACCACCTCCCACATCTCTCTCCCTGATCAGTGTGAAGCAATGCAAGAGATTGGTGGAGAAGACAAAGCAATTTGTTCTCATGGTGGTCAAACCATAGAAATCCAAGAAGGCTGATTTTGCAGTCCTAACTACACAATCAACAAAACAACAAAAGTAGATAGGATGAATCATAGGAGAATATGATGACTTATTCAAGTCACCCATAAGAGTTCCACTGCATTGTTAGGTAAAACATTCTATCGAATTGATCCCAAGATCACATTTGCCTAATAGTATTGTGTATCACAGATTAGTTTTGGAGAATGATGAGATAAAAAGATAGATTCAAGAATTAATCCAAAAGGTACACATCAAGCCAAGCTCTTCACCTTGTGGTAGCCCAATTTTCTTGTCACCAAAGAAAGATGGAACATGGAGGCTTTGCATTGACTACCAAGCCATGAATAAAATCTTTGTGAAGAATCACTACCCTCTCCCTAGGACTGATGACCTTCTAGACTAGCTTTGTGGTGTGAAGTTCCTCACCAAAATTGATCTCAAATCTGGTTATCACAAAATTCCCATTCATCCCACTGATGTCTGGAAGACTGCATTCAAATCTAAGGAGAGGATTTTTGAATGGTTAGTTATGCCTTTTGGCTTAACTAACACACCTAAAACCTTCATGAGGATGATGGATGACATCATATGACTCTTCACCAACTCATTCATGGTTGTCTACTTAGATGACATACTCATCTATATCAGAAAATGGGAAGAACATTTGAAAAATGTTTGTAAGGTGCTTCAAACTCTTGGAGAGCATAAGTTGTATGCAAATCTTGACAAATGCATATTCGAGATGACAACAATTTAGTACCTCATGTATGTTGTGAGTGAGGAAGGGTTCCCTATTGATCCAAAAAAGATTCAAGTTATTTGAGAATCGCCCACACCAAGGACCCTCACAGAGCCTCACAGCTTTTTGGGTCTTGAAAATTTCTACCGCAGGTTTGTTCTTGGATTTTCACATGTTGCTTGGTTACTAACCCAAGTGACTAAAGGAGGATCTAAAGATACATTTTAGTGGGGTGAAATACAACAAAGGGCATTTGAGAATTTGTAGAACAGACTCTGCTTAGCCCCAATTCTTGCCTTGCCAGATTTGTATCAACCTTTTGAGTTGATGACAAATGCATTTAAATATGCTATGGGAGCTGTCATCATGCAACATGGCCATTCTATTGCAATCATAGTGAAAATTTCATTGATACAGTCAAGAAATATCTAACATATGATAAGGAGCTCTATGCCATTGTGTAAGCCTATAAATAATGGAAACACTACATCTTGGGGAAAGAGACGATCATCCACACTGACCACAGACCATTGGAATTCATCTAGACAGAAAGCAACCCATGAAATGAAAATCACCAAAAGTGGGCCCCATATCTTCAACAATTCCACTTGATAATCAAACACAAAAAGGGGAGCTCAAATATAGCTATATATTATTTGAGCCACCCACTAATTGTTGCACTCACAATAGTTCTTGACCTATGCGGACATGAGACTACCACTTAGGGTGCTCTGTATAAAGAAGATCCTACCTTTGCTAATACATATCAAGCACTTCAAAAAGGTAAATATGTTTCTAATTTCCATTTAAAAGATAATGTCCTCTATCATATGGGGCACATCTATGTTCCAGTTGTAGAGCAACAAAAGATGATATGGGAAGCACACTTTGGTAGGACAGTTGGACACTTCGGTATAAAAAAGACATTGGTAGTTCTTCAAAAACACTTTTACTGGCCCCATATGTGAAAAGATGTGGAAATATATCTCAAATCTTGCACCCCATGTGAAATAGCCAAGCCAAAAAATAAGAAGCAATGATTGTACATGCCATTGCCAGAACCAACCAGGCCTTAGGAATCCATCTCAATGGATTTTCTCTCAGGTTTGCCCACTATAAAACATGGTAAGGACTGTATTTTTGTGGTAGTTGATCATTTTTTCAAAAATGGCTATCATGGTTACTTGTAAGAAAATTATATCTACTGAGGAGACTACTCAACTATATTTTAGTCATGTATGGCTCCATTTTGGTCTCCCAGAGTCCATTGTCTCAAATTGAGATAACAAGGTCCTAAGCATCTTCTGGTCCACTCTATGGAAGATGGTGGATACTAAGCTGATGAAGTCCACAACCTTCCATCCATAGACTGATGGTCAAATAGAGGTGGTAAACTAATTTATTATTCACATGATTTGGATGTATCACTCCAAACATCCATGCACATGGGATGAGGGACTTCTTTTCATACAACATGGATACAATCAAGCACTACACATCTCGACCAAGCACGGTCCATTCCAAGTATGTTTTGGGTTCCAACCCATGGCACCAATTGATATAGTTGTTCCATTTTAAACCATAACATACACACCTCATAGAATATCTGAGATAGCAAAAGCAACAAAGTTTATAGAACAAATTCAACACATCCAGCAATAAGTTCATGACATCCTAGAGAAGATGAATCAGAAGTATAAGAAATGCCATGACAAACATAGGATTGTACACCATTTTATTATGGGTGACAAGGTTTGGTTGTGGCTTTAGAATGAATGACTTTCAGGCCCACACAAAAATATTTGGCCTCTACGATATGGTCCCTACACCATCACCAGAAGAGTTGGAGAAAATGCTTTTGAGTTGAACCTACCAGCCTACCTTGGTCTGCATCCAATATTCAATGTGGAGCTCCTCAAACCATATCACCCACCTCTATTAGACACTTCAATTATAGTATAAAAACTAGACATTGATGAGATTGATCAACAAAGTTTTGCTCCAGTGGAAGAGGATCAGATTATGGATACCTGGATGAAGACAATAAGAGGACGCTCTATTCCACTTTATCAGGTGGTCAAAAAGGGCCAGCTTAGCCACCAAGGTGAGTGGCTCACGAAGAATCAAATAGAGACACAACTACCACACCTTATGGGGAAAATTGACACAATGGGGACCATTGCTTTTCAAGGAGGGAGGAATGATTCGGGCAACAATTTAGGCGGCAATTCGGTTGACAGTTCCACCCCAATTAATGATGGAACTTCTGGGAGCCATAACTTTTGCACTGTAGCTCCAATTGAATTGCAGTTTGAACCATTGGAAAGCTAATAATGAGGAGAAAATTTTGAGGTGGCATATACCTTTTATTGATTAAGTTTGACCAATAAAACCCAATGGAAGTACCCCAAATTTCAATTTTAGTAGTGTAGTCTAAAAATAGTAAGTTTCTAAAAATAGTAATTTCTCAAATTTTGTATTGTTTTAAATCTTGGAAGTTGAACCACTTAATCTCCCTTGAGATTGGTGACCTTCCACATCCTACCCATGCTTTAAAAATTTTTATAAATGAGGAAGTAACCCAAAATGTGAAGACAGACATCTCTTCCTAGTGATAAACATATATTTGTATTGTGATCTTGAGTAGTAGTACATCCCTTCTTCGAGACTTCATTGTTACTATGTTATTTCTACGCTATTTAAATATTTATCAACCAAAACTTCTGAGTTTTGGATCAATATGGGATTGGGCATGCCCCCCCTCCCTATATATCTTATCTATTCTCTATGGGCATAGGGAGAGGGGGCCCTATCTAACTAGATGGGATTGGGCATGGGGCCATTCCATCACTATAGGGCCTCAGGTTCATGCCTCAAGTTAAGGCTAGGTGCCTATCTATATGGGCCTCAAGTTGCCTATCTATCTATATATAGAGGGGGGCTAGGGGCCTATATATCTATATGCCCCCCAATAGATAGAGTTTTTTGGTCCCCCTCTTTATATATAGGGTAGGGTCTAGCCCATTCAATCTATAGGGTGGCCCTCAAGCCCTATATATCTCATCTATATAGAGAGGGGGGCCTATCTAATCTATCTATGGCAGATCTAGATCTATCTAAGGGGGTCAGCTTAGATAGATCTAACTCCCTCCCCCTCCCCCTCCCCCTTTATATAGATATTGATATTGATATTGATATTGATATTGATATGGGATAGATAGGGCTAAGGGGGGCCCATCTCTACTCTATCTATAGGGTAGGGTCTAGCCCATTCAATCTATAGGCTGGCCCTCCCCCCAAGCCCTATATATCTATCTGGGTTAGATCTATCTAAGGGGGGGCCTCCCCCCAAGCTAGCCATTTATATCCCATATAATATCAATATCTATATGGAGGGTGAGGGGGTTAGATCTATCTAAGGGGGGCCCAAGATAGAGTTTCTTTGGCCCTCTATATATATTTGATTTAGATTTAGATTTATATTAGATAGGGATCTAGCCATATTCCATATATATAGAGGGGAGGGGGACCATCTATAAAGAGATAGAGAGATAGATAGATAGGGATCTAGCCATATGCCATATATATAGAGGGGAGGGGAACCACTACATATATAGAGAGGGGGGCGAACTCTCCATCCATAGAGTGAGGGGGATTTGTTCACAATCTATACTCTCCTCTCTATAGGGTGGGGGTGGGCCCTCTAGATTCTACCTGGAAAGAATGGGCCCATATTCATATCCATATCACTATCTATCTATCTAACTAGTTCAATGATCACTCTAGAAGGGTCTCCATATCTATATAGGGTAGGGTAAGGCTTAACTAGAGAGAGGGGGAAGGAACGGGCCACTGATATATCCATATTATAGAGGGGGAGGGGCAGACCCCCATAGTTAAATAGGGCATCCAATCTCATCTTTATTATATATATACGTCACATGAGTGACCCACATATCTATGAATCAAGGATTAGGATTAGGATGAGGATGCCTATATATCCCTATGTGGGCCACCACTCCATCACCTATATAGAGTCCAGGGGGCCACTCCCATATATATATATATATATATATATATATATATATATATATATATATATATATATATATATATATATATATATATATATATATATGGGATGGGATGGGATGGGATTGTACTAACTATATACGTCACATGAGTGACCCATCTATGTCTCTATAGAGTAGAATAGAGGGGGGAGCAAAACTGAACTATATACGTCACATGAGTTACCCAACTCTACTCTATATGGTATGGGGAATCAAATCACTATATGGTATGGACTAAACTAGAACTATATATGTCACATTAGTGACCCACTAATCTAGTCTCATGATATGGCCCCCCTCTATCTAAATAGATATGGGGGTCATACCATATCTAGTCTAGTTTATAGAGGGGCCAATCTAACCATTGAAGTAAAGGGCCAACTCTTCATCAAACTAGTAGATAGAGATATAGATATAGAGAGAGAGGGGCCCAATAAGATATATATGTTCCCAATTTCTATCTATTCTTTGTTCACCTAATATCGATTAGTTCATTTCTCTATGAACCACTAGGATATATTAGCTATGAACAGATAGAAGAGAGGGGCCAATCTAATCTATATAGAGGGGTTGGGGGAGAGGGCATAACTAGTCTATATCCCTATCTAAATAGAGGGGGGCCACCTGCCTAAATCTAACTTAACTATATGGGATTGGGAGATTGGGCATCTATGTTATGGCACCCTATATATCACTATGGCAACCCCTAGATAGTGGTGGGGACTGACTCGATTGATGAACTACACCCAGATAGATATAGAGGGTCAATGGTTCACCCCATATAGATAGAGGGAGGGTCTAGCATAATTAGCTTCATTTATGCACCCCTATATATTTATGCCCAGATGACCATTGATATGGAGTGGGACCATAAAGAGTTGGCACTCATAACTATGGCTATAGTTCTAGTTTAGTGCTCCCTCCCTTTAGAAGCAGGCTATTGTCAGAGGACGAGATGATAAGAAGCTACCCCTACCCATATATAGAAATAGATAGGGCTATTTACCTATATATATATTTGGGATCTCTATGCCTATACCCTATAGATAGAGGGGGATGATCTATGATTTGATATCAGCTTGCCAATCTATCCATTGTAGACATGTCTCCTAGATAGATATATAGGGCTCATCAGTCGTATCAAAATAGAGAATAGAGATGGATGGCCCTAGACATAGTTGGCTCAACCCCCCAAATAGAATAGAGGGGCCAATAATAGGAAAGGATAGGGGGCCCCTATCCCCTATCCCCTATCTATATGGAAAGGGGAAAGGGGAAAGGTGAGATAATGAATCTCAACATGGTGCTGGTTCATGTTGATTGTCATTGTAAAAATTCTATCTAGCCATCTATCTATCTGGTTGGGGTTGAGGTCCCTATCTATATATGGGTTTACTATCCTCATCCTCTACCTTAACCTCATCGAGACATGGATTGTCCCAGTCAACTCATGTTACATCTATAGAGTCCAAATCTCTATCTAGATCTAGATTCTGTATAGATAGATATAGATAATAGAGTGTGGCATCATCTATTTCTATTTTTTATTTATTCATTTCTTTATGTACATGATATCAGTCAAGTCATCTCATCAATTGTATCACGTAGATAATCAATCCCCAAAGATATATAGGCCTCGGCCTCCCGAACCCCCAAGCCTTATAGATCTATCTGGGCCCCCCAATCGATAGATTTTTTTTAGCCCCCCTCTATATAGATGGGGAGTTAGATATAGTTAGAAGTGCCCTCCCTATATATCTTATCTTATCTTATCTTATCTATTTGGTGGACTAACTATAGGTAGGGAAAGGGCCCCCCTAATAGATAGAATTTTTTTGGCCCCCCTCTCTATATATATGTCTTGAGTTAGAGGGGCCCTCCCTATATATCTTATCTTAAGCGTAGCAAATATTATCTTATCTTATCTATCTGGGTGAAAGGTGCCCCATCTATATATATATATATATATATATATATATATATATATATATAGAGAGAGAGAGAGAGAGGCTAAACTCTCTATATGGGTCCTATCCCCCTTTATCTACATGGGGCCGAGGGCACCTCCCACCTTCTACCCTATCTATATTTGGCATGCGTACCCACCTCCAGATACCTATATAGGGCTCTTTACTCTCTCTACTATAGATATCTCCTCCCTTGATGGCCCCAAATAGATATATCATGTCCACTATAGATATCTGGGGTAAGAGGGGGAGCCAATCTAAAATCTCCAATGGGCCCATATAGTTGGTTGGTTAGATCACTCAACTCAAGATATGCTTCAAACTAAAGTAAAGTGATTAGGCTATCACTTCACATAGATGGATGGATCCTCCTAGGATATTCTATATATAGGGTAATGAAAGCTCAACTAGAGTATATGTAGACTAACTATAGACTGGAGGAGAGAGTGGGAAGCCTACTCTAGTTTAGTTTAGTTTAGTTAGGGCATAGTTATCATCATGATATGCCTGCCTCATATCATAGCTGGGCCAATGGGCCATATAGATATATAGGGGGTCTTGATAGCTTATCTTGATCTTGATCCTATCATAAATGAATACTCCTCAAATAAAATAGGCTAGGTTTATTAAGCCGATTAATAGCTGAGAGAACTCTAACTATGATGTGATGTGAGTGGTCAATCACTCATATCATGTCTAAACCTAAACCTGACATGATTCTAAAACCTAAACCTAAAACCAACTTGATTCTAGAATGTGAACCCAGCTTGATTCTAGAATGTACCCTATCCTTATTTAATTTAAATGCTTTCAAAGATCGAGGATCGCCTATCTGTATATATGATACTGATAGGAGTGGTTCTCTCCATCTGGGTTTGGGTCTCCATCTCCATCTAGGGAGCCTTATATATCTATCTAGGGGGTGGTCATGGTCATTGATGCCTATATAGCCCTATATATCTATTTGGGAGTGGTCATGGTCATTGATGCCTATATAGCCCTATATATCTATTTGCGGGGGTGGTCATGGTCATTGATGCCTGTATGGATGGGTAGTCTAGTGGGACATGGTAGTGGCATATAGAATAGGGGGAAGTTGATTCATGATGTCACCAAGGAGTGCATTCATGGTAGGTTCCACTTCAAATTCTAGTAGGCTTGTTGATAGATATAGTTCCATGGCCATATCAGGGATGGGGATCCCCAACTCAAAATTATATCATTTAGTCTAGTCCCCCAAAATTCTATTCTAAATTAGCTGAGCTCTCACTCAGAGGTTATAGCTATATAGAAATTAGATAGGCATAGGGATAGGCCAAAAAAACACTATCTTGGGATAGGGTTAGTCCAAGTTGGGGGTTGATCTCCTATAGCCATGTCTGGTCCATAGTCTAGTCTATCCTTCCCTTTGTTAGAGCACAAATATTTTGATCAGAGCATCTGGTGCCCTCATATATAGATAAGGCCACCACTATTTAGGGGTTAAGCCCAACCCCAACTAGAACTCTATCTATGGGGCCCCTCTATCTATATGGGGAGTAAACATACTACATTAGTCATCATGGTACTATCCCATCTCAAATAGATAGTCTATTACATGAATTTGGTCGATGGCCTATATATATAGGGGTTGGGCATAGCAGAGAGTCCTGTCAGGCCTACCTATATAGTTAGGGGTTAAGGGTCCCTTGACCAAATAGATAGGCCTCTCAAGCCCATATAACATCCATATAGAGTTTAATCATACATTCCCTAAGCTTAATTCATTCGATAACCTCTAGCTCTAACCTATATATCTTTCTAGGGCAACCCCTAGATATATCATATCTAATGCCCCCCCTCGATAGACCCCCTATATACATATGGCCAGTGGCCCCCTCTCTATCCCTATATAGAGATATAGATGTAGGCTCTCCCAGATCTCTATAGATTCCTAGATCTGATCTTTATAGATTCCCCCCCCCCCCGATCTATATCTAACTAGATATATGGCAAATAGAGATCAATTAATCCCCATATAGCCTATATATCTATTTGGGTACCCCCACCCCATATATAAACTCTAAATAAGACTCCCCCACCCCATATCTAAATTGAATATAGACTCTATCTCTATCTCTATTTCTATCTTTGTATTCAGGAGTGCCCTAGCCTGAGTACCTATCCTAGCAACCAAGTCGAGTCAAGCCTATCTCCCTATCTCTATCGAGTCCCTTCTATATCTATATGGCCATATAGATAGTGATATAAATAGTGATAGTGAAATATATAGTGATATTGATATAGATATAAATATAGAGGGAGTTTAGTAGGTCGAGGGCAGAGCTCTAGAATCTAGGTGCCTTCCCCCCTCCCCTATATATCCTATCCATATGATGACCAAATCTCTATCTCTATATAGGGACGGGGGCGAGTGTCCCCCTTGACCTATCCCCATATATATAGAGGGGGGCCTATTCCCCCTTGATCCATCACCATAGTTCTATCACATTGGCATTGGCAAGTTGATCTAGCTAGACTGTATAGAATAGGTACAGATCAACTTACCTAGTCTAGAATGGGTGCCAATTAATAGACCATGGATATATCTATAGGGCATGGTATAGATATATAGGGTAGGTGGTGGAGGAGGGGGAGGCACCCTCTATATATATGGTGATAGAGGAGGGACCCTCTATATTTATATATATATGGTGATGGAGGGGGGAGAGGGACCCTCTATATAGAGGTTTGGCTCCCATCTAGATCTATGGTGCTACCATGGGGTTTAGTCCCAGAATTCAATCCTAGTAATGCCCTCTAGATATATATGGTGTTTATAGTAGATGGATCTGGTGTGACTAGATCCAAATTGATTTGCCCATCTCCACTGCTATACTATAGAGAGGGAGAGGTGAGACATAGCTCTTTCCCAGATAGAGAGTTCATCAGTCCTCCTGACATATATAAGATGAGAGGGGCTCGATCGATAGTCAACCACATAGTCACCATTACTAGCACATATATATATATATATATATGTATATGTGCTAGTAATGGAGACTATGTGGTTGACTATCGATCGAGCTCCTCTCATCTCATGTATATGGCCAGCCAAACAACACCGTATAGATCGAATCACCCCCATATATGGCTCCCCTACCTCCCCATTGGTTATTTTCCATTGTATCCACATTGATAAGATGCCCTAGGTATCTCTACTCAACTCTCAACTCTCTAGTTATAGATATATCTAGGAAGGGCCAAAGAATAGATATCCAAAAAAACTCTCATATACATAGAGGGGGTGCCAAGAAACTCTATACAGTGCTAATTAAACTCTATACTATGGGGGTTGAATTATATACAGTGCCAATTAAACTATAGACTATGCCTCCTCTATATATATGGCCAATGAAACCCTATCTCTATCTCTATCTCTATAGATGGGCCCCCAATCTATATCTAATTCTATCTAGCCAATATCTATTCTATATGGCTCCCATCTATCATATATATATAGAGGGGAGGGGTTTAGATCTATTTAAGCCCCCTAGATAGATCTAGATCTCCCATATATAGATTAGATAGGCCTAGTTGGGGCTTGATTGGAATCGAGTGGGAGATTGAGATAGATGATCTCATACTTGACTGGCCACCTCATGGTTGTATTACTTAGATAATACATGGAGATAGACCAGTTAGATAGATAGGGGCATTCGTATCATGTAGGCCCCTATCTATCCCTGAAGGATGACTGACCATCTCATGACTAGACCAATAAAGCTCTCAGGGGTCAGATAGATAGGGGAATCTAACATTATCATCTATATCTTATCCCATATATATAGAGGGGGTGAGCATAGCAAAATCTATCTATATGGGAGATAAGAAGTGAGATAGACTATCGGCCCTCGATATTACTTATATAATATGAATTGAGATAGACCATTTTTATTACTTAGAGAATAGAGATAGATGAGTGGGGGGGTCACCTATCTATCACTATGGGACTAATGAGTGTTAACCACTCACTATCTATCTTCCTAGCCACTCTAGATAGCCCTACCCTATAGATCTATCTAATGAGTGGGGGGGGGGTCACCTATCACTATGGACCAATGCCTTAGTGATATATAAGTGACCCCCATAGAGATATATGGCCATCTATAGACCACTCAAAATAGTGGTGTGGTAATAGATGATATGAGTGGGGGGGTCGCCTATCACTATGGACTAGTGCCATAGTGATAGATAGGCAACCATAGATCTCATGATAGATTAATCATCTATAGCTAAATCTCAATCTCAATCTAATTAATAATCTATAATGGGTCGAAAAAAAGAGCCATATAGATAAGATATATAGGGAGACCCCTAAAACAGTGTTTCTTTGGCCCTCTATATAAACTAAACTCTAATATAGATTGTGCCCCCGACTTTATATCTAAATTAAATGGTAAACTCCCCCCACTACATTTATAAACTGAATGGTAGACTCTATCTCTATCTATATCTTCCCCATAGAATCTCATAGTGAATATTGATTGTGTCACCTCCTCTATCTGTATCTTTATAGATGGGGCCAAAAAGAACTCTATATAGGGAGGCCATCTAGACATAGTGAGGTTTGGGGTCACCAAAAAAACCATCTATTTAGGGGAGGAGGGCTCAACCAACAGCCTTTAGGCTTTAGGTCGAGGGCCTCGACTCCATCTATAGGGCTTGACATCACTCTATGGGGTGGGACACTCGATCAAGAGAATATATCTACTAGGGGGTGGCTATCAGCTATGGGGCACAATAGAGAGTTATCTATATAAGATCTATAGGGGGTGGGGGGGCCAATGGCCTCCACTATAGACTATACAGACTCTATATAGATTGGGGAGGCCTTACCACCAATAGGGGAGGGACTCATACCATATCTATATAGATAGGGGCTCACAAAAATAGAAATCAAGGCCCCTATCTATATAGAGGGCACCCTATATATAGATATGGCAATAGGATGAAGGGAGAGCACTCGGCTGATAGGCCAAGGGCTGAAGGGTGGCTATATAATCTATCTAATTGTATATGGGTATATCATTAAGGGATATTATATAATGATATCATTAATCATAAATTGTTAATATATAATGAAGGCCCTCTGCCCATCTAGTCTTTATAGATCTACACGTATCTATATATAGGCTAGATTCTAGAGTATAAATCTATCGCTCACCTCAACTATAGATAGTCACCCTCGACCCCCCCTCTAACTCTATGGGGAGAGAGTGAGGGGGTGCCACCCCCAACCATATAAAGTTGAGTTTCCTATATATAAAGAGGGGAGAGGGACTCCCCATATCTATATAGAGGGGGGGGCCAGATCTGATCAAATCTATATAGCCAAAGAAACTCTATCTCTGATATAATAGTTATACTCAGCCTCCCAATGTTATAGTTCTCAGATGGGCTAGGAATATAGCCTAGCATATATAGAATGAATAGATGGGCATGACATCAAGAATTTCCCATATGTGTGTGTGTGTGTGTGTGTGCTTCTTATATAGAGAGGGGGCGCTATGCTCAAGATAAAAGATAAGATAGATAGGGGCCCATATCTATATAAAGGGGATAGACAAGATAAGATAATATAGAGAGAGGGGGGTGCTACGCTCAAGATAAGATCATATTAGCTACACTCAAGATAAGATCATATTCAATATGCTCAAGATAAGATAGATATAGGGAGGGCCCTCCCCCCTCTATATAAACTAAACTAAACTAAACTAAAATTTTCTAAACTAAACTAAACTAAACTCTATATGGGGATTGAGTTAGTTTAAATAGAGAGGGGCTCTACCCTATATATATAGAGGGGTGCCACCCCCAACTGTATATAGTTTTTTTAGCAACCCCCTAACTAGTATAAAGTTAAGTTTAATGGGCTAGATATTTAGGGGTATTCACTATGCTCACCCCCACAATCTATATTAGAGTTACTTTATATAGAGGGCCACCCCCACCCCAACCATAGATAGATAGATATAGCCACCCTCTCCCTATCCTATTGGTCAAGTCCCTCCCCCTCCAGATAGAGGTATAACCACTTGAACTAGACTATAGACTCCCCATGATATAGATTAACTATGTCTATGAGGACCCCATATATAGATAGAGTTTCATTGGCATTGGCATGGTCTCTATTTTCTTGGCATGGTCTATATTAACTATGTCTATGGGGACCCCATATGTAGAGTATAGATTTAGATTTAGATTTATATTGATTATCCATCCCTATCTATAGATAATAGATATGGTTTGGAGTCTAATCTATATATAGGGAGGGTAATTTAAGTGCCAATTAAACTCTATCTCAAGATTGGATAGATCTATAGGGAGGGCATGCTGGAGATCGAGATCTAGAGGGCATACTTCTTAGAATAGAAGATTGGGGAGTGAGTGATATGAAATATTTGTATCACATGGATATATATAGGGTGATCAATCATGTTACGTAGAGTGGAGGAACCTTGATTCACCAGATGGGTACTAGCCAGTCCCATAGTTGAGTTCTCTAGATAGATAGATATGGAGGGGCTCCAATTGCCCTATAAATATAGAGGCTTACACAAATAGATATAGATCTAGATCTATGTATAGATCATAACCTCACCTATCTATATATCATTAATTCCATATCTATAGAGAGGAAGGGTGGGGATTGGATAGATATATAGGGTAGGGCTATAGAGAGATAGAGATAGTCTTCAATGAGTGCCAATCTATTAAAGCATCCAAGCTAGCTAGTCCCAAAGTTTATTACTTATATGGGGTGGTTATGGACTTTCCAGATAGATAGGGCTTACATTATTCTAGCATACATGGGGTCAAATCAAATACTTCTCTATTTGACTATGGAATCAAAGTGGGTTGGCAAGATTAGTCAGAGCAAAGCAGGTTGGCAAGCGGCTCTCTATTTGTAGGAGCCCATCCCATCTATATTATTCAGTTTTAGCGTATATATAGATATGGTGGGGGTAGGTTGACTCTCTATTTGTAGGAGCCCATCCCATCTTTATTATTCAAGTTTGGCCTATATATAGATATAGCAAGTTGGCAAGGATCAAAGTGGGTTGGCAAGTCTGTATGCTCATCTTTAGTATGTATGCCCATCTAAAGTGTGTATGCCCATTGCTAGATTTTTAGGAGACCATCTATATTCATTTGGCCTATGTATAGATAAGTAAAGGGGTAGTATACTAGTTATTTTTTAGTTCCCATCCCATCTAATTCGTTAGCCATCGGCCTATATATAGATATGGTAGGGGGCCAATCTGTCTAATCCCTATTCATCAGCCTATATATAGATATGGTGGGGGGGCAAGTAGTAGATCTATTCATTAGCCTATATATAGATATGGTGGGGGGGTAAGTGCTCTAATCTCATTAGTAAGGATCAAAGTTGGGGGGGCAAGTGTATAATCTCTATTCATTAGCCTATATATAGATATGGCAAGGGGGAAAGTGAGCACTTTAGATCTATATCTATATCACTATCTATATCTATATCTATACGGTGTGGCACTATAGATGTTGGCACATATAAAGGGGTACCATACACCATATAGAGATAGGCTAAGTGGCTCAACTAAGAGAATACAAGCCCCATTTATAGATAGGCATAGGCCCTTAACTGAATCTTATCTTGACTGGAGATAGATCAAGATCCCCATATAGAGAGAGGGCCAGTCACTCATAGGCTCTTCACTCTGATCCAACTTAGAGAGTAGAGTGTATATGGAAACTTCACAAGCCCTATCTATATATGGGGTCAATGTTGACTAGATGCTCTACTCTGCTCTCGGGTGATCAATAGAACAACAAGGTGATCACTACTTTAGTCTAGATAGAGGGCACCAACCCCCCCACTATTGGGATAGGGATAGGGATAGGGATAGGGAGGCTGAGCAAGTGGGCTTAATCCTAATCCCTATATAGAACCCCTCTAGATAAAACTCTCCTCGATGTCTATAGGCCCTCTATATCTATATGGGACCCCTCTCTATATAACTCTCCTTTATGTCCCTATCTATCTATATAAGGGGGTTAGGCCCTCCTATATATCTTATCTATATGGGACCCCTATATAGATAACTCTCCCTAATATAGATAGATTCCCCTATCTCTCTATGAGATGTAATAATTAGTTTCGATGAACTATAGATTGATCAGATGCCATATCTATATATAGGGTAGACAAAACCTACCTAGATATGGGTGGGTATATACTAGATATGGGTGGGTCTATTTAGATGAACTCTATACTAATCAAACGAGACCAAGACACCCATCTAGAGAAAGGGGGTGGATATATACTAATCAGATGGAAGAAGAACTATAGAACATACTAGACTAACATGCTTGCTTATTATGAAGAGACTAGTATCATTCAGACTAGTTCAGATCATTCAAATAGAAATCTATATGGCCAACTCCTAACACACAAATAGACATGTCATGACTCTCCTCTCCCACTTGCACATGATGAACATTTCTCTATACAAGATCATCCTCACTGAGTTACATACATAACATCACATCAAGCTAATCTAAAGTAGCCTCCTCGCCCCCTCCTGTTGATAGCCAAATAGATCAGATCTATAAGATGGGGATGGGCCAATTAAAATAAAGGCTGTGGGGTAGGGGCAGGGTATAGATAGTCAGGAAGCTATATAGCCTATATGACTATCTGGTGCACCCCCTATCTATCTAGTTAGACTTAGATTATAGGGGTAGGGATGGGGGCCAACTCTATCTTGGGGGTGGGGGCCACCCTAGATAGATATAGATATATGGCCCAATTTTTCTATCTTTAGTTGGTAGATTCTGGGTTCGACTGACTCTATATATCTCTCTGGGTTTAGATGGGCCCTATTTATCTATCTATCTATCTATCTATCTATCTATCTATATATCTATATGGCTCAGTTGCTAGATTTCAGGTTTAGAGGGCCCCTATCTATATGGCTCAGTCATTTTGGGTTTAGTCACATAAATTAACTCTATCACTCCCCAATCCCTATCTATCTATATGGGTGGGAAGATAGAGCCCCAACCTATAGAGTTTTTTTGGCCCTCTCTATATATAGGATAGGAAATTAACTCCCATCTATATATATAGAACACTTCCCATATATATAGATAGGGGTTGCCCCCCTCCCCCCACCTCTATATAGATAGATAGATAGATTGATTAGCTATATACAGTTGGCACTCGAGAGATAGCAATAGATAGAGAGATAGGTTGGCACTTGACTACCATCTAATCTATATAGGAATACGTGATATCAAAGCACTCAATAGATAGTACTTAATTAATGCCCTATATATCTATTTGGCACTTGACTGATGGTCTGTATAGATATATAGGGCCCTAGCCGCCATGCCCATATAGATAGATAGATAGATAAGATATATAGGAAGGAGGGAGGGGGCCCCAACCCTCTCCCATAGTGGTAGATAGGGCCCCATCCCCTATATAGTATTCACTATGCTCAGGGCCAGTCCCCTATATAACTATCTGGCCCCAGTCACCTTCTCACCCTCTAGTGCCCATATAGATAGATAGATAGATAGGGAGGTAGGGGGCCCCAACCCCTCTCTCACTATCTGTGGCTAGTAACCCCAACCCACTCTCTAGTCCCCTATAGATAGATCCAATCCCCATAGTTTATTATAGATTGAGTCTATATTTAGTTTAGATATGGGGTGCCAATGAAACTCTATCTATAGATTGCCCCCAAATAGAGATAGAGGATAGATGGGCCTATCTCTCTATATGGGATAGATAGGTAGGAACCTAAACCTAAATCCAGTCATAGATGGTCCCCCTATTTATAACTATAACTATAACTATAACTATCCCTATCTAGACATTGGCATTGGTAGAGGGGGCAACAGCTGATAGGCCTATCTATAGACTGGGCACTCAATTAACCCCATATAAATAGAGGGAAGTTAAGGCCTATCTATGGGGTGGGGCACTCGACCCCCCTCTAGATAGATGGTCACTCTTTATGGCAACATGAAATTTCTACGCATTTCATGGTCTTCTCATTGGCCTCGACCAACTATCTATATGGGGGGCACCCATATATTATCTAGATAGGGCCTAGATATAGATAGGGGGCATTTCATTTATGCCCTCAATTGACCCTACCCTATATATCTATGGTCTATGGAGGGCCCCTATCTATATAGGGGGTGGGTAGGTGGTGGCACATCAATGGAGTAGATATGGCCCCACCCCCCAGCCCTATGGATATAGGCCAATGGGAGAGAATTCTATCTATATCCACATAGGATACTAATAACAAGTCTAAAGTTAGGTTGGGGGGTTAGGCGGTTTAGGGGGGTGACTATCCATAATCATCACTCCCCTGATGTTGATCAGACATATGGGTGAGTGCCTAAAGGCTTCATTGATTGAGCTACACATATATGGATGCCTCCATCTATCCATCCATCTATCTATCATCTATCTATACATGATACGACATGACTTAGAATATCTATATTATATACATGATATAACTCTAACATATCAAATATTAAGCCTAATATTGAATACTAACCATTCAAATACTAAACTTTTATGCCCACCTACCCTTACAACCATCTCACCCACATTATTTATCTCTAGTCGAGCACCTTATTTCTCTTTAGTCAAGGATGCACCCATTCATACCCATTCATATTACATAGATTAGGTTAGGTTGATATCAGGCTAGTCACTCTTTGGTCGGGAGTGATCTATCTATACACCACCTTCTAGATAGTGGTGGGTATAGGTCTCGTGGGCCCTAGATATATATATATATATATATATATATACTACTCAACTACCTAGATGGTCAAGGGATATATATGGCAGATGGGGAGGGTTTAGTATACTGCCTGGGCCCTATATATCTATTCTATCTAAGGCACCCGATAACCTCTATCTAGGTAAGCACCCCAAGATAGGGAGAGGCCCTCCATCTATTCTATATAGCTGCCCTCCCTACCAACTACTAGTGAGCCCAGGGATCCTCACCAACTACCCACTAGACTAATAAATAGTGTTCACTAACCTCCCCCTACTCTATTCTCCACTAGACTGATTCCCTACCATCAATCTTGATTCATCTAGATTTCCCTCCTATTCCTATACATAAAGATCAGTCCAACCTATAGGTATATTTGGCTAGCCCATATGGATGGACAAGTGACAAGACCCCAAGAAGGGTCGATCAAGTCATTGATCATAAATCTAGCCCATACCCATATCTATCTAATCTCTAATCTCTAGGTGATAATTGATATAGATTGAGGGGAATCACCCTACCCTACCTATTTATATATGGGGATGGAGATGGGTGTCCATCTATCATCTATATCGGCTAGATTTATGAGAAACTAATTGATCCCCTATAGATATGGTGAGGGGAATCTCCCTACCCTACCCACCCTCTATATAGATGGAGATGGAGATGGGGTCACTTTTCCATCCATACGGGCTAGATTCATGATCAACAAGGACATCCCCTATAGATATATGGGGCACTCCCTCACCCATATAGATCTATCAAGGGAGGTGGGAGTGTAGATATCTAGATGGGGCTATTGAGCATCACCATAGATATGGGTTGGCCCCTATCTATGGGCAGCTAGATAGAGATGGAGATAGAGTTGGGGGAGGGGCACCCTCTATCTATATAGGGGCCAATGGCCTATATATGTTGAGGGAGACTCTCTCTCTAGAGTATAGTTAGCACTAACCCCCTAACCCCATAGAGAGAAATTTCCCTATCTCCTATTTCTTAGGCACTCTATCTATATGGGGTTGACTCAGCTACTAGTTAGTATGGTCTCTGGTATGTTGGTCACTCACTAGACTACACTAGCCAGTACAGAGTGGATTGCATTCATCCAAAGATAGATATAGGGGAGTGTCATCAGTTCATTAGAATATATTGATTGAATCCCATCCCATCAGATAATTCTATATTGATGATTATATACGTAACATGATCTAATCTGATCTGATCTAATCTAATCTAATCTTTATGTAATACAATCTGTAGAATCTATGTTCTAGTCTAAGATTGATGATTGATGTCAGGTGAGCACTGAATAAACATATATTATATTGTATTGTATCGTATTGTATTATGTGTGTGTGTGTATGTAATGCATACAATTTGATATTTTGTATTTTAATACAATATATACATGTAAAGAGATGGATTCGGTATCTGTAGGCAGACAATCTATATGAGTTGAGGTGAGGGGGATCGATAGACTATAAATATAAGGGGGGACTATAGTCTTCTATAACTAAGCTAAGCCTAGCCCAATTATATGATTTGGCTTTGTAGACATAGATATAGAGTGTTCGGTCAAATCTATCTATATGGGTAGGGGCATTCGATAGCCATCTAGATCTATCTATGGTTGCCAAGGAGAAATAGGGCCAATCAAGTGCCTAGTTATGCTATCTATCCATATGGACTGGGGACTACCGACCCTATCTCTACTCACTCCATATGGGATGGGGGGGATGGGCCCTCTGGATATGGGGTCAAGGCAAGACACTCTATCTATAGTGGAGTGGAATGAAGTGAAATCTTTCTTTCCTATCTAGATAATCTATCCATAGTCAAATCTAGTCCCCCTCCCCCCTCCCCACTATATATCTTATCTTATCATATCTTATCTTATCTTAGAGAATAGAGAGATGGGATATAGATGGGGTGGGCGTTGTGGTTGATCTATCTAGATGGAGATGGAGACGGAGCTAGCATGAATGAATGATGATGGGGTAATAAGCGTTCAATGGAATAAATATGTCTATGTGCCTTGAGGGATATGGGGTTACTAGAAGAAAATCTATTGGTATTGGTATTATTTCAACTCTAACTCATGGGGAAGGAGTTCTCTTCTTTCTATATAGATCTAGTAGCTCTGCACCTTCTCAACCAAAGCCTCCATCGGGGAGAGACAAAGACTGGTGGGAATGGTATTCAACAGGAATTTCCCTCCTCATACTCCTACTCCCTATCCTATATATCTAAAATCTTGGTGAACATTAGCATCAACACACCGCCCTCCCCCCATCTCCCAATTTATATGTCTATCTATGCCAAGTTGAAGGAATTAGGCTTCTCTAGTCAGGGCCCTCTATATGGAGTTTCTCTCCTAGATTTAAGGAATCTGACCAGTGCTAATGCCAATGCCCCCCCATAGTCTATATTAACTATATATTATAGGGGGAATGGTATATAGATAGAGATAGAGTTTATTGGCATTGGCACAGTCTCTATTTTCTTGGACCCCATATATAAATTCTAATCTATATGGGTGGGGGGTGGATCTATCTATAGAGGATATCTAAACTCAATGGCGGGGATACATCTAGAGTAGATATGGATGTGAATGTGAATATGAATAGGGATGGGGTGGGGACCAAAAGTGCTAATGTGTTAAGCATCTATTTTTATCTCTATCCAATCAGAATCGATCTATATAGAAGAGTGCTCACCATGATCTGGATCTAGATTTATAGACTCAACTAGCTATAGAGAGTACTATAGAGAGTCAAGAGAGATATATCAGATTGGATGATTGGAGAGATAGATGGGTAGGGTTGACCCCCTCTCTCAGGACCCTTATATATAGATATGGCATAGGGTTGGGTATAGATATAATATGTGGTTGAGCTTGACCTATATCTATCTGATATGCCATGGGGGGGATGAGGCCCATCTATAGATAGATATAGAGAGGACCGAATCAATATAGAGTCTAAGATACCCCCATCTATATGTAGATAGGGGAGATGGGGGATAACTACATTGCATCACATCTATTTTTGCTTGGTTAAGGCCCTAGATATATGGTGCCAACAACCTCTATATAGAGTAGAAAGCTGGGGATATAGAATCTATAGAGTCTTCTCGAGAGATCCATCTAAAGAGTGGGCCCCTATCTCTACTCCCCCATCTTGATATTGGGAGTGGGGCTGACAGTTTTATTTATACTCTCTAGTTATCTATCTCAGGGATATGGATGGGGTGGGTCTATTAGTATATGGACAGGGGTGAAATCAATTGAGTGCCCCACATAGAGTCTAGTTAGCCCTCCCCCTCCTCCCCCTCTAAGTTTCATTTTGATCTATAGGGGGTGGGCCCTATCTAGTGGAGCCCCCTCTTTTAGGCCCCTATATATAGGCAAGGTAATTGCTCATGTCATGTATATAATAGATATATTGAGAGGTGGAACTAGAGTCTCATTTAAATCATTTCATAGAGAGTAGAGTCTAGGCACTCTCCAATATATGAGTTGAGTTTAAATAAAGAGTAGAGGTAGAGGTAGAGGTAGAGGTATAGGGGTCAACTATATCTATTCTCTATAGTGGAGGCCATCAGAGTGGAGTGTAGGATATTTTCCATATATTGTATACAGTCACTCTATCGATCGAGAGAGAGTCAAGTCCCCATACCATATAGATATAGATATAGATAGTGAGATAAATAGTGATAGTGATATAGATACAGATAGTGATATAGATATAGAATAGGCACCCTCTCTCGATCGATGATATTGTGTAGATGCACACCAACCTATGTGGTTTGTTTGGGATCATATCTACTCTCTATGGGGATAGAGTTTAGTTTATATAGAGATAGAGGGGGGGCTCTCTATATATATGGGGAGTTTCTTTGTCCCCCCACCTATATAGATCTAGATCTACAATATATAGATTAGATTAGATTAGATTAGATAGGCCTAGATAGATATGTATGGCTTGGGGGGAGGCGCCCCTTCTCTCTATATATGGGGGGTTTCTTTGGCCCCCCTATATAGATCTAGATCTAGATCTACCATAGATAAATTAGATAGGCCCAGATAGATATCTAGGGCTTGGGGGTCAGGGCCCTATATAGCTTTCTTATCTTGAGAAACTTATCTTATCTATCTAGGGAATAAATGGGGGTTCTCTCTCTTCTCCTCCATCAATCAAGAGGAGAGTGGCTCTCTTAGAATAAGCTATATATATATATATATATATATATATATATATATATATATATATATATATATATATATATATAGGGGTTGGGAAGATATACAGGGCACTACCAACTCTCCTATCTCTAGTTCAGAATAATCAAATCTATAGATATCAATCAGGCACTTCCCCATATATCGATAGGCCAATGTTCTATTCTGCACATCACCCCCCAAATACTTGACATATAGTAGGCCGGCTAGATGAAGAGAGAAGAGAATAGAGGGGAAATTTAGAGGAGCCCCTCTCTCTATGGGTTCTCTCATAGGATCCCCCTCACTATATGGTGGGAGAGAACTATTGGGATCAGATCAAATCAGATCTATATAGATGGGAGGGGATGGGATGGGTGGATAGATGGGAATATAATAGGTAATGAAGCCATGGCCCTCGCATCGACTTACTATATGGGCCAAAGGAAATGAAGTTATGGCCCTTGACAACCTCTATCTAGTGTTCTCTTGAGAAGCTAAGGGGAAGGGTACACCCACCAAGTGAACATACCCCAGATAGATATAGATGAGCATCCCTCTCTCTCAAAACCTCCAAAATAAATATAAGGGCCTCTACCAATAAATTAGGGATGGGGAGAGGGACCCTTTTTATCTATATATGTACTCTATATGGTGATAGATCTAGATCAAGGTGTGAGTGATAGTGAACCACCCCTCTATATATAGATGATAGATGGTGACAGATATATATATATATATATATATATATATATATATATATATATATATATATATATATATATATATATATATATATATGCTCTACTCAGGAGGATGAAGGCAAGGCCTACCTTTAGGTGATCATCGAGGGAGACTCTCTAGAGTCCTCTACTATAGTTGAATAGACCACTCCTAATATATGCAATATGACTACCCTATATATATATATATATATATATATATATATATATATATATATATATATATATGGGCCCCTCACTATGATATATATATATATATATATATATATATATGGGGTCTAGATAGACCATATATAGAGAGGGGGGATATGCTCGAGATAAGATCTATAGGGAGGGGGGAGGCCAAAGAAATAGATATTTGGGGGGAGGGCCAATAAAACTTATCCTATCTTGGGGCCCTCCCCTCTATATAAACTAAACTCTAACTCTAAACTTTAAACTAACTCCCATCTCTATATAAAAATTTCCCATATATATAGGGATTCCCCCCCCCCCAAGATAGAGTTTCTTTGGCCCTCCCCACCCTCCATATTAGATTGATTGATTAACTATCTACAGTTGGGGGTGGCACCCCTCTCCCCTCTCCCTCTCTATATAGATGGGATGGGATGGAGTTTTTTTTTGGCCCTATCCCCTCTCTATATATGGGATGGGCCTCGACTAGTAAGCCCATGCCTATATCTATATCTCCTAGTTGGTGGACTTATCTATATATCTAACCAAGAGGGGTGAGCGACCTACTCCTTTCAGACAGGTGGATGAGTGATGCAAGAATACACTGATGCCAGCCTACTCCATTAGACCAAGGAACTCCCTTGGGTAACTATATGGGCTAGATAGATATATTATTCACTACTCCATCCATAATATAGAATATATATAGGGGGTGGGGAGCACCATATCTAGATATAGGGGGAGGAGTTGCCTATATTATGTAAGTGGAGGAGGATGGAGACAAGATAGAAATGGAGGTTCCCTATCTATATAACTGGGAATAGAGGTTGGTTTCGTATGATCACCTATCAATCAACTGAGGTCAGTCATTAGTTGAGTGCACCATATCTATATAGGGGGCCCCAAAGTCTAGAGTTGAGATATTAAATCTCAATTTATATATGGGGTGCCAAGAAAATATAGACCATGCCAAAAAACAATATACTATGGGGGGCACAGTATATAGTTAGAGATAGAGATAGAGATAGAGATAGAGATAGAGTCTTCCATTCACTATGGGGGATTGGGAGTTTAGAGTTTAGAGTTAGTTTAACTATATATAGAGGGCCCTTCAAGATAGGGTTTTTTTGGCCCTCCCCCCTCTATATAAACTAAACTAAACTAAAATAAAATAAACTAAAATCGAGACATATATATAGAGAGGGGGCCCCTTCCCCCCTCTATATAAACTAAACTCGAGACATATATATAGAGAGGAGGGCCAACTGTCTATCATTGTTTTGGCAACCCCTCTCCTCCTCTCTATATTTTAGAGTTTAGATATAAAGGGGAGGGGCTAAAATATATATAGACAGGGGGGAGGGGTATTCACTATGCTCACCCCATAGATAGATTCTAGATATGGCTATTATTTAGATAGAGGGCTAAGGGCCAACCAAGAGAGAGTCTAGCCCATATAGAATAGGAGGGCCCCCCCTCTCCCTCTCCATCTCCCTCTCTATATACCAACCCAACCCAACCTAACCTAACCCTATAATATAGAGATAGAGAGAGGGGTCTCTGGCTGATCACCCTATATATAGAAATAGGGATCTCCCATATAGATATATAGGTAGTTGATAGCCCTATATATAGATCTCAATAGGTGGGTAGTGGAATCCTTCCAACTCGTTATCATTCTTTATAAATGTAATAATCCTTCATAGGCATATGAATCCTTCCTATGACTTAGAATCCTTCCTACTAGCCCTTAAATGGACTAGAGAAATGATCGAATCTACTATTAGGCTAGGCACTCCAGTGCCCTGTCTAGATATACATACACATTCATGCATGTTTGGTCGAGATGATAGTAATATCAACCTCCTCACCCCTAGTTATATATAATAGGCCATAAGCCCCTATCTAACTAGTTTCCTCTATATGTAGATATTGTAATAGACATATCCCTAGATAGTGGTGGGGTTGGGGTCTCACCCTCCCCATATATCAATATCTATATTAGTGAGGGTGGGGGAGTGTGAGACCTATTGATTGGGAGAAGGTCCCTCTTCATATAGATGTCATGTATATAAATAGATGTGCTCTCCCTATCGGTTTGACCAACCATGAAATCAACCAACCTGAAGTGACTAACTAGGAAATTCTATATGTAGGGGGCTGACATGACTCTCTATAGTTATGCTTGAAAGGACCAGGGGCCTCCTTGATGGCCTGCTATATATAGCTTATATAGCTCCCTATATATCCCTATCCCTAGACTATTTAGTTTAGATAGAGGACCCCCTATCCCTATATATATCTACTAGATATTTGGGCCCCAGCCCTATCTATCTAGGTTAGATCTATCTAAGGGGGGGGCCTCTCTATATATATGGATTTTCTTTGGCCCTCTAAACTAAACTAAACTTGAGACATATATATATATAGGGGGCCCCTATATATATATATATATATATATATATATATATATATATATATATATATATATATATATATGGGAGTTTCTTTAGCCTTTTATATAAACTCTATATAACTCTAATCTCAATCCCATCTATATAGAGAGGGAGAGGCCCCCCTATATAGATCTACTAGAATATATAGAGAGAGGGGGGGAGGCCAAAAGTCTCTCTATATGTTCCCCACTATTATATAGAGAGGGAACCACCCTATATATCTATCCTAGACTCTATATATAGAGAGGGGGGAAATGGGAGAGGCTTACTAAAAATGTATATATAGTGATTCCCTTAGAGGGTAGGGCATAAGGGACTACTTGTATGGAATAGATGGGGAAAATAAATGGGCAGATGGTATGGCAAGATGGAAGAGATAGATGGGCAAATCAGATAGATGGGGCAATCTATCTCATCTATCTATATATAGGGTTGGGGCTTATATCTCCTCTCCATCTAGGGGTAGCTAGATATAGCCCTTAGAATTCTATGGGGCACCCTCCCTTCTATCTAGATAGATGGGATGTGGGCCCATAGACATAGAGAGAGAGGGGGGCTTGACTAGGTACTAGATACTATTATTACTATATAGAGCTGGAAGTTAGGCCCTTGGTTATATAGGCCAATAGAGCATAACTAGACTATAGAATAGAGAGTTCTATGGGAGCCTGCCAACCCCCCTCTCTCATTTCTCTATGGGGTGGGGGGATATAGCCATAACCACCCCTATATATATAGATAGGGAAATAGGGGCCAACCCCCTCTACTTGACCTCACCTCCTTTCATCGACATAAATGACCTACGTCTAGATAGCCAGATCTATAGGGTAGGGGCAGGGGAGTCCCTCAACCTATCCCCATCTATATAGAGGGGGGTTGAGTTTCCCATTCCCAAATTTGTCTAGTCCTGACCATATATATATACATAGGGGAAAGGCATGAGGGAAAACAAACACCACTCTTGTGAATTTGTATTCTAGATCTCCACTTCCCTAGACATAGTTGGGTGATGGGTGGTGGTCAGAAAGGTTGTTCACTTGATTCTGTAGTCGTATGAGATGGGGTTTCATGGGATGAATAGGATGACTAGTTGTATCATGAGTCTCTGGTTGTATCACGTATATAATAGATGGTAGATAGATGTATCCATGCCTATATATAGATATAGAACTCAACTGATAGGTGCCTACCCCTATTTTCTAATGACCTATAGAGTAGATTCATTATTGCCCTCATAAAATAAGGGCAGTCATCAAGGCATCCCTATATGTAGATCCAATCCACAAGTCTATATCTATATAGATAGAGTTGAGTTTAGATATTATCTAATGGGGTGGGGGGCATGGTATAGATTATATTTAGTTTATTTTAGTTTAGTTTAGTTTAGTTTATATAGAGGGCAAAAGAAACTCCATATATATAGAGAGGGGGTCCACCCTATAGATAGGCTCTAGATAGATACGGCTTGGGCCCCTATAACTGTATATAATCTATATAGAGCCCCTATATTTAATCTATATAGAGGTGGGGAAACCCCATATATCTTCTCTCTACCCTATACCCTCTACCCATCCTAAATCTATATATAGGGCCCACTACCCATCCATCTATCCTCTACCCATCTATCTACCCACTGCCCATCCCCATCTAGATAGATCTGATTTGCATGGGTGGGTGCCCCCCTCTATTTAGATAGGGATATATAGCCCATATATTATATCTATTGTTCACCTCTCATAGATTGATGGTGGGGACTCTATATAGCCACCCTCCCCCTCGACCCCCTCCCCTCTATTTATAGATGATAAATGGGAGCCATATAGAATCTATATTGGTTGTATATAGTTAGATAGATACATAGATATAGAGAGGGGGGGAAACCCTCTATAGTGATGGCATGGACCCATCTATCTTCCCTCTGCCCTCTACCCATAATGAAGGCCCATCTATATCTATCTACCCTCTACCCATCTATATGCATGTGTCTATTTATATCTATATATATGGGGGGATGCCCATCTATTATATAGATCTATTACTCACCCCAACTATGACTATATATAGTGGATATATATATATATATATATATATATATATATATATAGGGATAAGGTAAGGGCCTCCTCAACCCCAATATATACATAAGATAAGATAAGATATATCTAGTTGGGTTGGGTTGGGTGTATAGAGTTCCCCATCTATAGAGATTGGCAACCCTCTATAGTGGATAGAGAGATGACCCTCTATATAGAGTTGAGTTTGGCTCCCTTCCCCCTTCTATCTAGATGGAGATGGGCCCTCTATCTCTATCCATTTAGATAAAGGGGGATGGGCGGGCAGCGGGTCCCCTACGTATAAAATTCCTCTCCCCCAATCCCCATATAGAGAGAGGGGGCCATCACCCCCCCCATAGATATCTATCTGTATATAGATAGATATAAATAGGGCCCATATCCATATCCTATTTTTTGGGGGAGGGTCACACCCAATCCTAAGCCCTATATATCTATTTGGGCCTATGTAATTTATATATGGCATATCTATATAGGGCCAAAGAAACCCACATATCGGCTTGAGGGGGCAATATCTAAACTAAACTCTATATGGCCTCCCCCCAATATAGAGTTAGCCCTCAAGCCCTATATATCTATCTAGGTTAGATCTATCTAGGGGGCCTCTCTCTATATATTTGGATGGTCCTCAAGCCCTATACATCTATCTGGGTTAGATCTATCTAGGGGGACTCTCTCTATATACGGGGAGTTGGCCCTCAAGCCCTATATATCTATCTGGGTTAGATCTATCTAGGGGGGACCTCTCTCTATATGGGGAGTTTCTTTGGCCCTTCCCCCTCCCCCCTCTATCTATATATAGACTAAACTCTATATGGGAGTTAGTTTCATATATATATAGAGCCCCCCCAAGCCCTATCTATTACATAAAATATCAATATCAATATCAATATCAATATCTATATAAAGGGGGAGGGGGAGGGGGTTAGATCTATCTAAGGGGGGGCCCACTCCCCATTATATATATCTGATCTAATCTTATCTGATCTATATATTGGGGCTCCCCATATATATATATATATATATATATATATATATATATATATATATATATATATATATATATATATATATATATATATATATATATATATATATATATAGAGAGAGAGAGAGAGAGGGGTGGGGGTGGCCAAATATCTAGTAGATATATCTAGGTGCCTCTCTCTCTATATATATATATATATATTTTATATATATATATATTTTATATATATAATATATATATATAGAGAGAGAGAGAGAGGCCCCTAG
>JARHVA010009037.1:370000-379900 GCA_037957365.1 Torreya grandis
CCATATATAGAGAGGGAAACCTAACTATCACTCACACCTCAACCCATACCATATCTATATAGAGGGGGGCCGAGTGCCCATATCCCATATAGAATAGAGGAGGGGGCATTGCCCCCCCTCTATTTAGATAGGGATAGTTAGAGTTAGAGTTATAGTTATAGTTATAGTTAGATTTTATATAGAGGGCCCAAAAACCCCCCTATATATAGAGAGGGGGGCCCCTCTAACTCAAGACATATCTATAGAGTAGGGCCACCCCCAATAGATAGGGTTTTTTGGCCAACCATATAAAGTGCCTCTATATATAGATGGGAGTTAGTTTCCTATATATAAAGAGCCCCCCCACCAAGATAGAGTTTCTTTGGCCCTATATAGATCTAATCTACACTATCTATTGGGGTGGGGCTCCCCATATATATAGAGAGCCCCCCTAGATAGATCTAACCCAGATAGATATATAGGGCTTGAGGGCCCCTCCACTAACTCTAACTCTAATCTTTAATCTATATAGAGAGGGGGGCCAACTATCTATCATTTTTTTGGCAACCATATAAAGTTGAGTTAGTTTCCTATCCTATATATAGAGAGGGGAGAGGCCCCCCCTCCCCCTATATATATCTAATCTACTCTATCTATTGGGGCTCCCCATCCCATCCCATCCGATTTATATAGAGAGGGGAGAGGGCCAAAAAAACTAGATATTTGGGGTGCCATTTTATAGAGTTAATCAATCTATATAGAGGGTGGGGGGAGGGGGGGCAACTGTCTATCGTTAATCAATCTATATAGAGGCCAAAAAAACCCTTTTTATATAGAGGCAAAAAAAACTCTATCTTGAAGGGGGGCACTATCTATCATTAATCAATCAATCAATAAATCTAATATAGAGGGGGGAGAGGGCCCCCTTAGATAGATTTAACCCCCTTTATATATAGATGGGATAGATAGGGCTTGGGGGGGCTGGTAACCCCTCTGGGAGTTAAGTTAATCTATATATAGGGATTGAGTTAATTTAAAGTTTAGAGTTTAGATCTTTTTGCTATGCTCAGGGGCTCAACAACTATTTTTTTGACATGGTATGTAGATAGAGATAGAGTTTATTGGCATTGGCACCCCCACAATCTATGGATAGAGATAGAGATAGAATTTCATTGACATTGGCATTAGCATTGTCACAATCTCTATTTTCTTGGCACCCCTATAGATCACTATGTCTATAGATATGGGATAGCGTGGCACCCCATAGAGAGATTGAGCCATATAGAGTTTAATGGGGATTTAGATTATAGAGAGGGCCAAAGAAACCATAATAGATATATAGGACTTGAGGGGGACCCAACTATCTAAAAACTAGGTCATCGAGAGAGGCTAATCCTCATTTTCCTCTCCCCCATATCTATCTAGAGGTGTCAGGAGATGAAGTCGAGGGCCTTAGGGCCTTTGGGTCATAACCCCATAGCAGCACATATATCTATTATGAATAAGTATCCATCATCCCACACAAAAGGAGATTGTCCATATCATGGTTATTCACTAATGTGAAGTGAGGGGTTAAGCCTAAATGAACTAGAAAATTGAAGTCACTTTCAAAACCATACTTCCCACACATGTGTCTGACAAGGCAAGTAATCCAAATCCCTGCCAGCCATCAGGACTGAGTGGTAAGGCCATACTCTATTATTTGATTGATCTAGCATTGATCAGATAAGGGAACAAATTACTCATCCTTTCTTCCATTAGGGATAGGTGCATGACAACTCTAATTGTCACACATTCACCAATGCCCTTCTTATAGGTGGCACCAGTGAGATCCAGCCAAGTAGCCTCACTATAGCGGTTGCTCTGGAAGAGAAGAAAGCCCTATCTATATAGATTGGAGATCAAGGCCCCCTATCTATATATAGGGGGTATGGGGCACTCAACTGACTTCAGAGGGTTGAGGCCATAGATATAGATGGCCCTCTCCTATTAGTTGATTCCCCCAACTATCTAGTGGATAATAGGCCATTCAAGAGAGGGAGAACCTCTGTTGATGGCTATAGAATTTCTTCTTTCTATATAGCTAGGGGGGCCTCTACCTCTACCTCTACCTCTCTATTTAAACTCAACTCAACTCTATATTAGAGTGGAGGTTGAGGGGCTTCCCTTACATCAGTCAGGTGAGTGACAATGAATTGGATTTGGTTTGTTTAATTTTCCCCTAACGAGAGAGAGGTGTGAGACTATCAGTCTTCACCCACTTTGTGAGCACCGCACATGTAGCACATAGGAAATTAGAGGGTTCATACTACCTACCCAACCCACTCCTCACTCTGAGGGCATTCATGTGCTCACCCCTCAGCCTCCTCGACCTTTAGGTTAAGGCACTTCCATTTTCAAGTAAAAAGGTGAGTGCCCAATATCTATATCTGGTTGGCCATATCCCCATTAAACTCCCCATATATATATAAAGGCACTTTCTATGGTTGCCCCCCCCCTCTATATAGATTAACTATATATATTTGGGGCCCTATAGATAGATATAGATCCATGGTATAGTGGTTCATTGGCACCCATATATATTAATTATAGAGAATCAATCCCCATTAAACTCAACTCAACTTCTATGGCCTGGGGGGCCATTAAACTTTATATGGCTAAATCTATATCTATATATAAATCTATATTAGGGTGGAGGTGATAAATAAATAGAGATTGGGCCAAAAAAATATAGACCATGGGGGTATTTAGTGAATATGATCTAGACAACAATTTAGATGACAATTCGGGTGATGCATCCACCCCAATTGATGGTGGAACTTTTGGGAGCCATAACTTTTGCACCGTAGCTCCAATTGACTCACCATTTGAACTGTTAGAAATCTAATAATGAGGGTAAAGTCTTGATATGGAATTGAGATCTAATTAATGAAGTTTGACCCACTAAAACCTAATGGAAGTGTCCTAAGTTTTAATTTTAGTAGTGCAATCTAAAAATAGTAAGTTTATAAAAATAGTAATTCCTTGAATTCTGTATTGTTGTAAATCATGGAAGTCAAACCAATTCATCTTCCTCAAGATTGGTGACCTTCCATATCCTCCCCACACCTTTAAAACATGTATAAATGAAGATATAACTTGAAATGGAAATCAGACATCTTTTCTCAGAGATAAGCATATGTTTGGGTCTGCAAATTTGATCAATAAAACATCTCTTATCAGAGATAACATTATTTGAATTATTTTGTTCTTGTTTCTTGAATTATCTTTCAACTAAAGCTGTTGAGTTTTGGATTAGTGGTATTAGGGTGGTTTGTCTTTAGAGTGTAGGATCTTGAGGATGAGGTCAGATTATAGGAAGCTTGGGTGGAAAATAAAACCAATAGAATATCCACCTATTCGCTCTAAATGACTTCAAATGGCAGACAACACTAAGGCATCTGATCCTTTCAAGGAAATGGTGAATGAAGCCCTCCAATAGCATCAAACATAGATGCTACAACAATTCACTCGAATTATCCAACAAATCTTGATGGGAAATTTTGGCTCCTCATCTGCACCTACACATCCTTTCAATGCCCCAACACCCTTCAAGGTTCAGGTGAATTTTGATATCCCTACATTTGAAGGCAAAATCAATGCTGATGTAGTAGAAAATTGGTTGGATCAATTGTCATCTTATTTTCATATAAATAAATTCATCGATAAAGAGAAGATTACTTTTTATCTTTTGAAAGCATCATTGCCTATCAAAAATTGGTGGAAAGTGTACAAAAAGAGATTCAGTGTAGATGATATTGGCCTTGAGATGGAACCTACATGGGATGATTTCATAGATTCTATAAAGGAAGAATAATAACCCATTGGAGCATATGATGATCTGTATATAGAGTGGCAACAACTTTGCCAAGATAAGGAACAATCTATTCAAGATTACACTGACATTTTTCATTCTCTATCTACGAGACTGGGCATCCAATAAAGTGAGAAACACAAGGTTCTCAAATATCGTGGCAGACTACAATGGTACATATGGGGAGAAATGGAACTCTTTAGTTTGGAAACCATCAATGAGGCATGCAAGTTCATAGTGAAGATTGAGTAGAAGCATGGAAGAATGAATATAAAGAATCAGTCTTCATAATGGAAAAGTGACAAAGAAGGTCAAACATGAGGCCAAAATTGGAAGAAAAAGGAATGAAAGATTGGGAAGTGGTGTGATTATCACAAATCTGGAACTCGCTCCAAAAAAGAATGTCAACCTATCAAATCATTGCTTTCTAAGTCACAATCCTCAACATCTACTAATCTACCTCATATAGACCCTACAGTTGAAGAGGTTGAAGTAGAAATTATAGATGTTGATCTTGAAGCCATTGTTTCTTCATCACAGACACATGATGAGATGCTAGATGACAAGGAAAGGTTGTTTCACTCTAAGTCATGGGTGAAAGGTAAGCCTCTACATTTCATTCTTGATAGTGGAAGTCAAAATAATTTAATCTCTACTCATGTTGTGAAAAGCCTAAATCTATCCATGAAGCCTTACCCAAAACCATATAGTATTGGATGGTTGAATCCAGGGAGAAACCTCTGTGTCACCCACCAATGTCTTCTCTCATATGCTTTACAACATTTCCAAGATGAGGTCTTATGTGATGTGGTAAATCTAGATGTTTATGATGTACTCTTTGGTTATCCATTCATGCATGATCGACATGGTATATATGAATCAAGAACTAGAAGGATCACTCTCACTCTTGGAACACGGTGCTATAGGGTACTAGAAGTACCACCTTCTACATATGTCTCTCTGATTAGTGCCAAGAAATTTATTCTCATGATGGTCAAGCCACAAGAATCCAAAAGGGCTGATGTTACAACCCTGACTACACAAATAACATGACAACAAAATCAAATAGATACTAAGCTGAAGATGTTCACGATCTTCCATCCACAAACTAATGGTCAGACAAAATGGTGAATAATCAGGCCCTGCACAGTTCCATAAATCACAGTCTCTTCCAAGTATGCATCAAGAATAAAATTGAAGTAAAACCACCACACTTGATGAAAAATCTTGATGAAATGGTGACCATTGCTTCTCAAGGAGGGAGGAATGCTCCAGACAACAATTCAGATGACAATTCAGGTGATGGGTCCACCCTAATTGATGGTGAAACTTTTGTGAACCATAACTTTTGCACCGTAGCTCCAATTGCCTCACCGTTTAAACTGTAGGAAAGATAACAATGAGGGGAACATCATGAGATGGCATGTAGATACAATAAATGAATTTTGATCCTCTAAAACCTAATGGAAGTGTCCCAAATTTTAATTTTAGTAGTGCAATCTAAAAATAGTAAGTTTCTAAAAATAGTAAGTCCTTAAATTCTATATTATTGTAAATCATGGAAGGCAAACCAATTCATCTCCCTCAAGATTGGTGACCTTCCATATCCTCCCCACACCTTCAAAACATGTATAAATTAAGATGTAACCTAAAATGGAAATCAGACATCCCTTCTCAGAGATAAGCACATGTTTGGGTCTGCAAATTTGATCAATAAAACATCTCTTATCAGAGATAACATTATTTAAATTGTTTTATTATTATTTCTTGAATTATATTTCAACCAAATCTTTTGATTTTTGGATTAGAATACCCCTTAATAGGGTTTTTATCTATATAAACTCTAATCTATACTGTGTGCTCACTCCCACTCTATAGATCCTATCCCCCTATCCCTATATCCCCTCTAAATTGAAAGGGGGGTTGGGGGCGAATCCACTCTCTATCTATCATGGTGAATCTAGACTATGGGGGTGCCCATAGATATATATAAGCAATAGTTGAGTAGGGAAAAATTTTCTAAATAGAGGGGAAAGGGCCTATGCATATATTCAAATTCAACTCAAGCCAATCCCAATCCCTACCACCACACCATAGGAAGGCTCATATGGAATGAATGGAGGGGAATGTGACAAGACAATATCTAATTCCCTATATATCACTATCACTATCTATCTATATCTATATCTATATCTATATCTATATCTATATCTATATCTATATCTATATCTATATCTATATCTATATCTATATCTATATCTATAACTATATCTATATCTATATCTATATCTATATATATATCTATATCTATATCTATCTCTATCTCTATCTCTATCTCTATCTAGGGCGGGTGTAACTAACACACATTTAGAAACCCTTACTGATCAATGGAGTGCTTGCTTTAGGACTATCTTCCATGCTGTAATCCATGCTTTCCAATCCTTCCCTATTCTTCACCTTATTTCAATCCATCCATGCTCTTCATCAATCCCTACTCTTCACCATTTGTTTGTGGGGTGATCCCTGAGTTGACCCATTCAAAGTAAGTGAAGTTGGTGAGCCGTATAATGGGCAACTATCTCCTGTGGTTCAGAGAGGACTTAGAAATTACATAACACCCCCTTGGTCTTAGGTCAATTAGTACCCTTCATCATGGGGTAGACTCTTCTACCTAGTTTCATTATATACACTTAGCAAAAATAATGTATCTCGATACACCTAGAACATGGATGATATATAAACCAATAGGTCATGACAAGTCATTACCATGAGCAATTACTTCCTCCTCCATTACTTCATTCTTCCCGTATCCCCCTCCCTTGTTCCTAGTTACTCATCAAATGGCACCAAGTTTTTGTCTGTGATTTTGATTAGTTACTCTATCATCTCATCCACAAGGTTCAAAGAGAGGGCTCTCCTAGTCATCTTTCCCATAGACAAGTGAGGGAAGGGGCCTATATATATATATATATATATATATATATATATATATATATATATATATATATATATATATATATATATATATATATATATATGTATGTATATATATATATGTATGTATATATATATATGTATGTGTGTATATATATATATATATATGTATATATATTATATATATATATATATATATATGTATGTATGTATATATATATATATATATATGTATGTATGTATGTATGTATGTATGTATGTATATGTATGTATGTATGTGTGTGAATGTATGTATGTACATATTCAGTTGAGTGCATGAATGACTAGTCATCTTTCAAAGATAGGGCTCTCCTATACAAGGTTCAAAGAGAAGGCTCTCCCAAAATCTAGAATTGAATTATAATCAATTAAGTGCATGACAGTTGAGTGCTGTAGTCAGTTGAGTGCATGAATGACCTAGTAATCTAGCTTAGAGTTTGGTAAGGTGGTATGGCATCATTAGTTTGGACACCTAGGAGTAAGTCAATGGCATATCACTATACCTCTATGGTATGGTTATGAAATGGACTACATCAGTCTAGATAGTCTAGGCCCCCTCTCTTCTATCTTATCTATATAGGGGGTGCTCGACCTATCCCCAGAGAGATATAGGTCTATCTCACTATCTGGGTGCCCTATCCCCCATTAAACTAAACTTATATGGCCTGGCCACCCCCTCTATTTAGATAGGGACTCAACCTTGCCGAGTTAAACTCAACTCAACTCAACTTAACTTATATGATATGGCCAGGGGGCCCCATTAAACTCTATAGACTCACCCCTTAAACCCTTTCTCTATATACATATGGGGTATATAGATATAGGGCTCCTTAGAATATGAAGTCTCACATATCTAGTTGGGAGTGAGATTTATCTAGATAGGGCCCCAATCAATCGAGGGGAGGGTGGCTATATAGATAGAGGTGGATCTATCTATATAGATGGGCTATATAAAACTATCCTAGATTTATGCTCTAATTGAGGCTGAGTGGCTATAGATACATATTTGACAAATGATTAATACGCCATACTCGCTCGATGAATGATTGATACGTAATTAATGAATCTCAATATTTATCATACATATATAGAGAGGGGGAGGATTGGTATGAAATGCCCTATATGTATAGGCATCAATGAATGATCAAGCTGGTGAGAACATTGAACCAACCCCCTATCCATCCATCTATCTATATATGGGTAGACACCTATTCTATTCTAGATAGGGCTCAACCTCCACTCTCTCTATCTAGAGTCCAGACTAAACAGATATATAGAGTAGAGTTTCTAGTTAGGCTGGTGAGTTATAGAGTTCTTTGTATAGTTCTTAGGCATCCTTCATGTATAGTATATATAGTAGGCATTACATTGACACAAACCATTCCCACTCCATACAAGCGCTGACAGCCCCCCTCTATATATATATGGGTATTCACTATGAGATAATATAGAGTGGGGTCCAGATAGATATACAAGAGCACTTTCCATATCCCTATATATATAGAGTAGAGGCTAAAAAACTCTATATTGTGGGGGGGGGAGGTATCTATATATAGGCCCCCCTATACATAGATATGGGACTTGTAGGTGGGCTTAGGGAATCATACTCAATCCTTATAGGTGGGCATGGAGACTTTGATGTAGGACCATATCTATATATAGAGGGGCCTTTTTAGATCTATTCTATAGTACTAGGTACCCACTCCTCCTACTCTCACCCTATGTATAGAACTGGGCCCTATACTAGGCACCCATAGTGGTAGATGGGCCCACTACTCTGAACCCCCGTGTATATAGATATATCTATCTATATATAGATATATATCTATAGATAGATCTTTCTATATATAGATAGATATATCTTATCTCATAGCAAATCTAGAAAAACTCTATTAAGCATAGTGAATAATAGTGAATAATAAAACTGCCCCACCCCATATATATATATATATATATATATATATATATATATATATATATATATATATATATATATATATATATATATATATATATATATATATATATATATATATATATATATATATATATATATATAGGCTAGGCACCCATATATATAGATAGACCCACTATCATCTCTATAAAATTTATAGATAGGTATCGTAGCCTAGATAGATATATAGGGAGAAAAAAGGAATAATATTGATCTACATGGCACTAGACTTAAGTGAATATTTTCTCAAATCACTACGATATATGTGTGTGTGTGTGTGTGTGTCTGTGTGTGTGTGAGAGAGAGAGAGTGATGATCATAACACCATATAGATAGATAAGGGGGGTCTCGTCTATCTCATAGCGAATAATATATCAGGATAGTTATCTAGTTGACTCTATAGGCTAGTCAGTCGGGTAGTCTAGTCTAGATGGGGTTAGATCTATATCCAAATCCAATCATAGCTATATCTTTATAGCCATAGGCACCCCTATCTATATGGCACCCCAAAGATAGGATGTATAGATGGGCAAGTGAATATGGAGGGGAGCTAGCTCTATAAATGACCGCCCACCTATTCTATTAATTATGGGGGGTATAGATAGTGATGCGCCCTTATATATATTGATATATAGGTAGTCTTAGCCCTAATATCGATTGATCATTTTTGATTCCACCTAGATCTCTCTATTATATAGATATAAATTTCCCCTGTCCATATAGGGTATAGGCAGGTAAGTAAGTTTAAATAGTGGGGGGCTCTCTCTATGGGTGATCCTCATCTATCTCCATACGATCCATGCACATCAATACCGATGAGATAGATCTAAAAGCTCAATCTGATGCCCCACAAGTAAAGTAAAGTAGATATGACTGAGTAGAGATAGGTAGATAGCCAGGCCTTGACCCCATATACCTATATATGGTGCACATCATATGTGTTCATAAACCCCTCAACCCCAATTTATCTAGAGTTCCCTCAACCCTGAACTAAAATAGATAGATCTAGGAGCTATCTCTTGACTGAGCTAAAAGTCATGTTACATCTATAATCAATATAGGATCACTAGATGATTTGATGGCACTCTCTTATATATATAGATCTAATTCCCACCCTGAGACCATATATATGGTACTATGC
>JARHVA010009038.1:0-117500 GCA_037957365.1 Torreya grandis
TTACTTCAAACCTCCATAAAATGTCTTTACATTGTGTATCAAATTCAACCTATTATCATATGGGATATATAAAATATTATTTTATTTTTTCTTTATCAGATCTTCTTCTACACTCCATCAAAGTTGGAATGAAATCTCTTTCTCCATGAGTTTATAAATCATGTACTTAGGGAGGTGTAAGGGGTTGACCTTCTTACTAGTGACCATAATCATTATAAAATCTAGGTATAGCCAATAGTCACCCTGAGGTGTCAATATATTTTATATACTCTTAGATATCCTAGGTAACAAGGCCTCATGGATAGATTTACACACATGTGGATATACACTTTTTATAATATGGGTGATATGATTGGTGTATGCATATATGTACATGAATGAATAATAATCACAAATGTAATTATTTATGCACTTCAAAGATGGGATCCAAAGTGACCCATAGTCTTAGTATACAATTCTCATTATTGAATCAAGGGGGTATGGCATCATATATAAATGGCCTATAGCGAACCATTTATCTTCATGTAGAATTTTATCCCTTAGCCTAACACTGATAATTTCCCCCATGCCAAAACCCATGTCATAGGTCATAATTATGTATAGAAGTGGAACCCAATCTAGGTGGATAAAATCAATGCTTGGGATGAAATATAGCCTATTCAAAAAAGGTCATCCTAATGCTGACCCCCATTTTAAATTTATTGATAGGCATTAGGTATTTTCCCTTCGAGGCAATAGACTCCCCAAGAAGAAGCCATCCAATCAAATTTTTTCTAATTGAATTATTATTATTCCATGATACCACCCTATGTTTGTTGAATATAGCATTTATTATTAATAAAAATAAATAACCTTGGAAATCATCACTTGAGATATAAACCATAACTATCTTGTACTTTTACTTGATGTAGGAAGATGCCATCTGTCACCTTGTCGACAAAAAAATAAGGCTCATAGTAGGTTGATACATGACATAACCTTGGTCTTGGCTACTACAAATAGTAATCCTTGTCTTCTAAGAGGTATTAATTCTATCACCAATGGATCTACACTAGTGATATATTCTCTTCATGATAAAAGGTATTAATAGCATCAATGGCATCCTATAGGTCTTAATAATTGACATATAAATCATTGAAGATGGTAAAGTCCAACACAACCTTTGTATACTCAATATAATATCTAATGAAAAATTGATATGGTGTCATCACTCCTTTAAACACCCAAGATGATGAAGCTATTTATTCCCAATTGGTTTTCTCAAATTTATTTTCTTATATTTTGAAAAATTATTTCTACTAGTTGCATCTTTGTGGTTGATGTGCAAGTTGTTAGGGCTTATTCTTAAAGCAACAATTGAGCTAAAAATTTACATGTGATTAATGAGAACATGAATAAAAATGAATTCATTGATATATATTTTTCATTTAATTCTATTTTTTTGATTTTAATGTCTAATATTTCATAAACTTTCTTTACCTATTCAATTTAAAACCTTGTCTTATTTGGTGGGGAAGCCACATTTTTACATTTTTTTTGACAAGTGTCATGAAGTAGTTCCACTTTGTTGGATAAGCCTAGTGGGATTTCATTAGTTGGGAGTTAGGTTTCATGTTGGGACCAAACCAAATAACTCTCATGAATATAAGTATTTGAACATAAAACCTAAACTAAAATTTTGATGACCAAATCCTTCAAAAGTAAGGGAAACACCAAATAGATTCTCTGACCATAAAAACCAATGGAGTTTTGAAAAAAACCATTTACAAATAATGGAAACCCTAATTATAATTTTTTAATAGTTATCCTTGACCAAAAAAATCCATGAATAGAAATCTCATATAAATTCTCTAACCACAAAAGCTAATGGAGAAGTTCTGAACAAAATATCTAATGAATAAATTTTTGAACTTAAGAATTTTTGAAGCATAAAATTTTCTAAGAAGTCAAAATTGTGATATAAGAAATCTAATAGTTAAAAGTCCTTCAAATTTAATATGATTCCAAAACCTACATAAGTACAAAACTCCCAAAATACATTAATAAGTTAGTCCAAAATGTAAAACACCATTGTTTGTACTTCTATGTGTTGAGATTAAGGAGCAATCTATAGAACTTCCATAGAATGAAGAAGAAATCTTAAAAAACATGAGCCAAATAAAATTAAATTTGGTCTAAATTATCTAAAAAGAATAGGGGGGATGTTTGGGTAAAATAATATTCTTGAAATTTTCATCATTTATCAGCCTCTCCTTTTGCCTAGCTCATTCTATCCTAGCATTTGATTTATAGTCAGGTCTAGGATAATAGAATGTACTCTATTTTATAAGATGTAATGCCTAAATGTATTCACTACCATGACAAATTTATAACCATGATTATATAGTGTAGAATATCAAAACTTGAAATCCTTAATATTAGTGCTCATAAAATCCACATGGTGTTCTTTTCCTTATAACCTTTGGGTGAGGCAAGTGATAATGGTGTGCTCTAAAGTGAAAGAATAGACATAGAAGTCCTACATTTTGTCTAGACTAGTGAGGTCTAGGGTTTACATGATTGCATATTTGATATCCTTGAAATATTTCATTGATTTCATAAGACACTCCTCTTTAACATCCTATTTCAACATTGCATTCAAGGGCTTCACTATTTTATAAAATCCATAAATAAACTTACACACAAAATTGATTTTCCCAAAGAAAGATTTTAGTTCCTTCTTTTTATTAGGTAAAATTAGTTTAGATATTACATCCATACTTTCAAGGTTGATATAAATACCTTCTTTTATGATAATGTGACTAAAAATCTTACCTTAAATGATATTAAACACACTCTTCTTTGGGTTTAAGGAAATAACATACCTTTTGCATATTTTAAATACCCTTTCCAAGTGGTGCACATGATTTGACATGTATTTGGAAAACATAGTTAGGTCATCCATATATATTATGATGAACTTGCCTATCAAGCCCTAAAAATAAAAGTCCATTTCCCTTTATAAAGTATCACTAGTGTTGATTAACTTGAAAGGCATCCATTTATAAATGAACATGCCTTACTTGGTGGTGAAGGTAGTCTTAGTATTATGTCTAGGGTTGACCAAGACTTGGTTGTAGCCTTAAAATACATCCAATAAGCACATCATTTGATACCTACTCACCATTTAGATCACCTTATATAGCAGGGGTAATGGGTAGTTATCTTTATTCGAGGCCCAGTTCAAGTTTTGGAATTCTAAGCACAAGCCTATTTATCCATTATTATTTTTCACTAAGAATAGGTTAGCCACCCATTTAGAGTGGTGAACCAAGAAAATTATCCCCATCGAGAGTAATTTATGGACTTACATGTAAATTAAGTGCTCTAGGATTGGGTTTACTAGCCTATGCCTTTGCTTGAAGAGTTTTTGGTTGGGTTTTAAGGGGATGATATGAGTAATTACTCTCATGTCAAAGACCATAAGGTCTCCATAGGACAAGCAAATCACATCCTTGTATCTTATTAGTAACCTTAATAACTTATCTATTTTATGGTCCATCTAATCTTGAACCACATTATTCATCTGAGGTTTCTTCATAATGTAAAGATTAATGAGTTGACACTTTTGATCTTTGAACTTGGGTCTTTTAGCCTTGAATGTTGTGGCTAACACACCAAACACTATTTATAGTGAAATAATCCCATTAAACATTTGGTTTCCATGAATATTTATGATCCCATCCTTATCTAACTCATTCCTTATGTTGTCCTTATCTTTTTCATCTATGATTTGGGCCTTGAATATCCCCTTATTACCAAGGAACTAGATGATTTATTGGTCATCTTCAAAGACTTAGAAGTTAGTCACATTATTTAAGATATATCTACATGGGATGCATTATATAGATAACTCTTACATCTTAATGTCATCCAAATGGGTTAATCTCACTACCATGAATGTTAGTGAGTCTACTACATGATTTTCCTCTCAAGGAATAGTGATGATATTAAATGTGTTTAAAATTTTGATCAAGTCCCAAGATTAGTGCTTGTGCCTTCTAAGGTATGATAGCTTACATTGAAACATAGTTTTGATCTAGTTGAACATCAAGTATAGTAATTTAATAATCTTAGTTCATTTTACTCATGTCTTGATGCAAATTTTAATTCTAGGATTAAAGATTCATACTCTACCAAGTTATTTATGTAAGGAAACTCCAACCTATATGATGCTATATGTTTCCTCCCTAAGAGGTCTATAATCTAAAAACCATATCCACTACCTTTTTTGGAGTGAGATCCATCTATATAAAGAGACCATAGGCTGATCAAACCTGGGCTATGACTAGTTTGGTCTTTTGGAGGATTGGTGATTAACATGTATATGACTAGGTCTAAGAAAAATAAGTTTATATTATCATTAATGGCATTATATTTGGTGATCATATGCATCATGTGTGGTTATATGTCTAATTTTATCTAGTTGTCTACTCATCTCCATGGAAACTATATATAGGAAAAATCTATGGCTATAGACCCATTCAGGGATTTGGACCAATCTTTATTGAGGAACATGTTGTAGGCTTATGGCATAACCACCACTTGAATGTATATAAAGTGTTGAATAATAGTGTTTAATTCTAATTGGATGTGGATGTTTATTAACTTTCCTATCATTTTCACCTCTAACTTGTCTAACTGGGCCACTACCTTATCTAATTTTATGGGGGATAGGCCAACTTTCTCACATATGCCTGATGAAATCACATTGGTCAAGGATCTTAAATCTATTATTTAGTTACAAAAACTATTTATAAATAATTATATGGTTAAAAGGAACATGGGGGTATCCATATTATTCTTTTTAATGAGCACATTAGTGTGTATTTCTATCAATTTTGGCTAGGCCTATAGGGTTTGCTTTTGAGTCAGATTTTAATAGGAGATCCCATTGTTATATGATTTTAGCAGTTTATGAAGAGTAATGTTAGCCCTCATATTCTTCATATCCTTAACTATTTTTTGACCTCCTTTTCCTTGGACTATTGGGGTTTCCATAGGTGTCTTAGGCTCTTGAGGTATTAGAGGTGAACGATCATTCCTAGCATTTTGGTCTAGTGGGGTTGCACCATTATTGGGGGGCGTTGAGGTAGTAAAGGGATATCATTTCTTCATATTCTTAAGGGCATAATTTCTCCTTTGGAATTGATCAAATTATTTCACCTCACTAATAGCCTCCTCTAGTTCATTTTCTTCTTGTCTAGGGAAATCCATGGTTTCCAACACCATGGAATTACTAGAGGCTTTAGTTGAGTTATAGGATTTTAGATGATTGGGGACCACCTCATATTCTTCCATTTAATTTTATAAGATCTCAAAATTAGATTAAAATTCTATGCAATCCATTCCCCATGTGATTCCATGTTATGTACTTGATACCAATTAGGTAAGGTTATCTCAAAGATATTGATCTTTGGGACTCTATTGGGTGAAGGTTATAGGGGATTTTGAGGATGGTTATAGCTCATGTTTGGTATTTGATATGTGAAATTTTTATTAGATATTTCTAAATTAGAGCTACTCACCTATCTCTATATCCCTAAGAAGTCATTACAAAGTTTTTGTACCATCAGATGAATGACATCTACCTCAATTTTAGTGGAATATTGAGGTTTAGTTTGGGTGTTGTTAACCATGGCTAACATCACTTGATGTTGAGTCTAGGGAACTAGATCTCAATTCCATATGTTTAGGAAACCTAGTTATTGGTTTGAATTGGGATGAAATAGCGGGAGTTGATGCATTATGGGTAGTGGTTGAGGTATGGGTACATTCTAATTAATGTTGGGTAATAATTTTTAACACATTCTTTTATGGTATTGTACCAGGAGTGGGGGTCATTATGTGACCCTAAGGGTTCATTTTCCTATCCACTTTGATATCCCAAAAATAAGATAAGGATAGTAAGTTATAGATACATATCTCCTTAAGAACATGGATGTCCAAGTGCCTAGCACATTTTTATACATTTCAAGTGCTAGTTGAGGGTTGGGTTGGTAAAGCATGGTTACCTAGCTATACATATTATAATACCTAGCATTAAATTTTCTAATGGGATCATGGGAATCTCTTTTTATAAAATAAAACTATTTGTATAGGACACTGGGGTCTATCACTTGGCCAAATTGAGCAAGGAAAGTAGAATTTAAATGGTCCCAACTTGGGATGGAGTCTTCAATGAGGTGGAGGAACTAATCATACACAAAGTCCATTAATGTAAAGGGGAAATTATTATACATCACATCCTCTAATTATATATTTAGGAGTCTTAGGGTGATATTCTAGGATGATATGTGTTCATATATAGTTTGTCCCATACCATGGGTGAAATGAGGGAGATACCTCTCAAGGTTCCTAGCTAGACCATGGATAACTCTTAGGACATTGATGGCCAAGCTAGGTAACCAGACCATCTTAGGTTACAAATTAGGGATAGGTTATGGGGATGAATTGATAGGAATCATGGTAGGTTTGGGTTGGTTATAATTAGGTTTTATATGGAAAATTAGGTGAAAATTACTAATATACCTCAATGGTACCTAGCCTTGGTAACAAGTAAACTAGTCTCTAAGATGTTTCACAATAAAATAGTAGTTAACACATAGTTACCAATAAGACAAAATCAACATATTCATAATATGAAATCAATAAAAAACATGAAGTATTCTAATATCCCTCTTTATATCACTAGTTGTTATTTGTTCCAATATACTCATCATAATATGCCCATGATATTGGGAATTATTTGAAAAGGTAAAGGTGGGGACAACTACAAACTTTCATCTTTCATGTTAGGATTTATCTAGGATTAGCCTAGGGCATGGATGTAGGTATTGGAATTCACAAATGGATTCTGCATGAATAGTCTCCAAGAGATATACTTTCACCAGTAAAAGTTAAATCTAATATCTTACAAATAAGTAAAATATTATTATAAATAATTAAGGTTAGGATTATTATTTCTAAACACAAGGGCAAAGGTTAATTCAATTCTATGAAACAAACATAAAATAAATGGAAAGGTAAGGTATATAAGGGAGACCTTTAGGTCTAAAATGAAATCAATGCACTATTCATTGAACCAGGTGACTTTGCCATAGTTATACCACTATATATTGAGTTTCAATAGAGTTATACCTATAAGAACATACAATGGGAAGAGTATGATGGAACCAAGAGTATACCTTCAATGTGAATTATCACTAATAATGAGTAATAGGGGTTTATTTTTGAAAACACATAAACACCATGTGAGAATTTATAGATTAACACAAAAATTATTTGCACTACCAAAGGGGAAGTAAAAAAACTCACACAATGATTATATTAGCTAAGCACATCACAACCATGGAATACATAAAGAAACAAGTGTTAATCCCATTAACCTAACATTAGTGACCATTCAAACATGAATATGAAATCAAATTGGAAAGTAGGACAAACCCTCTTGTATAAAAAATAGAGATAATGTTTATTAAAAGAGTAAATATTGTTACAATAATTGAATTTGGGCTATTTTTTACAATCGAGAGTGATGAAGAAAAAGTATGTGAAATATTGGATATAGTATGATAGCACTTTAAAGTAATTTTGCTTGACCCTATATTAAGATACAAATCTTAGTTATATAGATAAGGATTGGGTTTCACCTCTAAAAAGCATGAGGATACCATTTTGGGCCATGATGGTTTCTTATTACAGTTATAACTGTATTTCAAAATTTGAATAAAATAATTCCTACAAACCCATAAGAGATATATGGGGGCCACTTAATTAATGTGAGGAGATGAATAAGAAGGTACATATCCTAATTGCTTTGACTAATAACTCATATCTTCCAATGCAACTTCCATGAGGTCAAAATCTTTGTATAGCTTGGTCAAGTTCAATGGGGGTTCCCTGAATATTACCTAAACTTGAGCTACTAGTCTCCAGGAGATTTGGAAGGGTGATTCCATTGATGATTAGACTCTGGAGATCTGGTTGATGCTCACCATAGACTAAGTTTACAAATGAAGCACTTTTCAATCTTCTTCCTAGTTTGCCTTAACCACATTATCCCTCATAACTTGGTCAAATTGACCTAGGTGGACTCCAAATTCCCCCTAGTTAAGTAATGTTCCTTTAGGTAGAATATAATGGAGATATTTACCTCTTTTAATTAGGTCAATATATTTTTTTGCCCTCTTATAAGGGTCCCATTTTAGTGTGAGCCATAGCCAACCACTCCTTTATTATAGCTCACATGTTCATGATGTATGTTTTGGTATAACCTAAAGTCTGAGGTCAATATAGGTTTAAGCTCCATGAACATTCCCTTATTAAACACCACCTACAGCTTCCAACATTTCCCATTGATCTTTTTAATGAATCTATTTTAGGATCTTATACCAAAAAATTAACACACATATCATGCATTGAATCAAATAATGAAATGAATAATAGAGAGCTTAAAACAATAGATTATTTTCCAAACATAATAATAATATTCTATTCTCTGATTAATTAAATAATTCCATGAGGTTACATATTTATAGGAATCATATTCCTATATTCTCTCTATTGATTTCTCTCACCATCAAATTATTCAATTTTATTACGATATATTTTTATAACCTATTAACAATTTATCTTAACAATAATATAATATAACTAATACAATCTTAATGTATTAACCATATGATTACTAATAACCTTGTAAATAATATTTACCTCTCAATTAATCAACCATAGTAAATACTAAAACTTATTGTTTACCTCTCTATATATACCTAAATTCACATAATGTGAAAAATAATCCCAACATTCCCCGCCCCCCCCCCCCCCCCCCATATTTTTTACATGGTATAATATATCTCATATTCTAATTGTAGCATGCCACCTTCATGTGCTCATGATATTGTTTGAATACATGTGCCATCATATATCTCTTCCTTCACACTCATCTTTAATTGGTTTTCCAAGTTCACCAATAACCTTCCAAAATGGTTTTCACAGGTTCACCAATAACCTTACAACATGGTTTTCTCAACTTCAATAGTAACCTTACAAAATAGTTTTCTTAGGTTCACCACTAACCTTACAAAATAGTTTTAATAGGTTTAAAACTAACCTTTTATCATGATTTATATAATGATTTTATATCAATATTTTCCAATTTAAATAGACAAAAGGGATTACATGGGAATATCATTCACAAGTGAACAGGTATAATTATTCTTATTTTTCACACATGCTAAAAAAATGTAACTACCACACCACACTAAAAAAAACTTAAATCCATACAAATAAAAATAACACACCACAAAATGTCACCATATCATTGGTGTGGCCTCATCATTAGAAACTAATGAGAGGTCACTAAAAGACCTCCACCTTATATGTATTCTCCAACCTCCATTATATAATACTACTTAGAAAAAGTGTCAAAGTGGCTTAGGTATATGATTTTTTCAAGGGAAACACCCCCACAATATGGATGTCACATACAAGAGAAAATGCATCTGTATAACAAAGGTTTTGACTTTTAATGACCAAATCACATTTGAAAAAAAAAGACTCTTTTGACATCAACTTAATTTTCAACAAAAAATAGACATAAATAATGACTAAAACTTTTGAATTATGGATGGACATACTCTTGACATGAAAACATTATAATACAAAAAGATTCAATAAATTTTATAAACATTAACAATAATAACTCACCTATTTTTAATATATCATAAAGTTATTAAAATATTTGAATGACTAACTTATAAGAGATATTTGACTCAATATTAAAAACTATACTATAATGTGACACTAAATAAAAATCTCTTGGATGCTAATGACCCTATTTATTTTTAATAACTAAATGGCAACTTATACAAAAGATAAGACCTATCCAAAATAAACCATCTTAACTCAATTATTTTACTCAAATAACTTAATAACATAAATCCTTGAATTTTAATAATACAACTAAAACTAATAGAAAATCATAACCAAATGTAAAAATATTAACTTTGTCATGCATGAACGATGTGTGGACTTTGAAGTCAAGAGAAAATATGCATTAGAAGATGATAATGCAAATGCAATGAAGCTAGATGTATGTATAGTATTGAGAGGAGATAAGGATGAATATTGATGCACTATGTATATTGATTCTGATAAGAGTTGTGTGGGATTTAAATATATTATTTTTAATAGAAAATTGGATCTACAATCTTTGATGTCATCCTCTAGGTTTAATTCATTAATTGGATAGAAAATTCTAGATCTCATTTATTATTAAGGCTTGTGAAGATGAAGACTTCTAACATAGATCAAAATAGATATATAGATATAGAGTTGTGAGTCCTTAGAATACATGGATCAAAACATAGATTTATTAAAATAATAGATTTTATTTTCTCCTTTCTTACATCATGCTTTTGTGAACAACTTTACAAAAAAACATCTTGAATAACTATATGTTTGAAAGTGAAATGTGGTCTTATTGGTAGTAGGTTAACATGGATAGTTGGGCACTTCTTCATGTCTATCTTCCTTATATTTATAAATAATGATGATCACAAAACCAAACCAAAATGAAAACCAAGCTTGAATCAATGATATCATATTCCATATCATAGTGAGGTAGGCACAATAGTTAAAGAAACTAGAAGATCAATGTGACAAACTAGAATGTAGTTAGAGCCATAGATGGAAACCAACAATACCTTGGCTTTAGAAAACTACCATAAACAAAATGTTTTTATATGTATTCTTATAAACCAAAAACTATACTCTCTCATAGTAAAGCTTCCATTCATAAGGATAATTATAATATTTATGCCCCTAATAGAATACTCAAGCTTCCATTGGACAAAATAAAAATTGATTTGATACCAAATGAAGTTGTTTCATGATCTTATACCAAAAAATTAACACATGTAGGTCATGAAATGAATCAAATCATGAAATGAATAATGGAGAGCTAAACATAGTAGATTATTTTCAAAACACAATAATAATATTCTATTCTCTGATTAATTAAATCATTCCATGAGGTTACATATTTATATAAATCATATTCCTATATGCTCTCCATTGATTTTTCTCACCCTAAAATTATGTAAACCTATTATGATATATTTTTTTAACCTATTAATGATATATTTTAACAATAATATAATCAAACTAATACAAACTTATTGTATTAACCATATGGCTACTAACAACCTTATAACTAATATTTACCTCTTAGTAAATCAACCATAGTAAATACTAAATCTTACTATTTACCTCTCCATAAACCTAAATTCACATAATGTGAAAACTAATACCAACATGTAAAACTCTCCATGTAGGCCCAAATCCATTGGATAAGTATGTTGGTCTCATCTAGAGTCTTCACTAATTACCCAAAGATTGAGAAAAGCAGTATGAGGGCATCCTTGGCCTACCCAATTAGCCCGACTAGAAAAGTGATCTTTACTCTTCTAGAGTGTTAACTTGGGTTTATATATCATTCATAATATTCTCAATAATATCATGGGTATCACAATGGATGGAAAATAGATCCTCATCTATCCTTTCCTCTCTAATGGAAGTCCTCATTTTGGTAAGGGAGAATAGATCATGATGGGTCTGCTATATCACTGGGTTCCCTTAGATAAACCTTTGCATGAGTGTCCTCTTCATACTTTTAGAGGCTCAGTCAAAAATCCATTACACATTTAGGTTTCCCTAGATATCCATCTATAGAAATTATGACCCCAGTAGCATCCCTTAGGTTATAGGGGATGTAGGAGGTATGGAAAAAATGGTAGTGAAGGGTGGAAGACAAGGTGAAGGAGAGATGAAGGAAGTGGAAGGAGTGAAAGAGGAAAAGAGTGGAGGTAGAGGGGACATAGGATAAAAATTAGGGATAATAAAAGGGGAGGCCTAGGGGAACATTTGTGCCTATAACTATTCTTTATTTAGGTTCACTTGAGGTGTAATTTCCCTTGGGAATAGGTCATGGAATAGCAAGGAAGAGATGGGCTAGTTAAAGGCAAGTTCTACAGAACCTTAGATAATGGAGAGAGGGGTCTAAGGAACTATACATGAATATTTTTTTTAGGGGCAAGAGGATCTATTGATTCCTATGGAGGAGGTGGAGTTGGAGACAAAGGTCTTTAGACTGGAGTCAAAGTGTGCGTAACCCTATTTTTATTCTTTGGCCTCTTTCATGGGTCAAATTTGGATGCTATAGTGGATGGCCTGAGTGGAATGATAAGGTCCATGTGGACTAATGGATAAGGACAATAAAATACTAAGGGGAGTGTCAAAGTAGCTGAAGTAGGCACTAGGAAGGTCTATGTGGTAAGTGATATGCTATGTATGCTCTCAAAGGCTATATTGACATTTGTTACTGAACGCATACCCAAAGGAGGCACGAGGAGGATTAAAAGTTTTGATATGGGAAGAGTTAAAGGCAAACAGGGAGTAAGTATTCTCTAAAGGACCAATTCCAAAGGTACTTGGGCAAAATATGGATGGGGAAAAATGGGAAATAGAGGATGCATCACTTGAGAAACCTTTAGGGGTAGAGTATAATTTATGGGAACTAGAACTTAGAGTTATAAAGTGATGAGAGTGAGGGATCAATGGGAAATAGGAGGATTTGAATGAGTGATAATGGTAAATTATATGGGTGTTTGTTAGGTTACTAAATTTATGCTTACTCTCAAGTTACCAACCACATCAAATCTTAGGTGTTGTGGTGTTGGTGGTTGAGCGAGTTATGCTTGGGTTGTTTGGCATCATGTAGTTTGGAACCAACTCTTCTATGGCATAGTTACCTAAGATATCATAAGAGGAAAAATAAGATTTAAGGAATGAGGAGAAGATAAAGGAGGTAGAGGTAGAGTTGGAGCATGAGGAGTAGAGACTGCTAGTATAAGTAGAGCTAGAGCTAGAGGTCAAGGGGGAGAAGGTGATAGAATGCCTTGTAGGATCCTTTAAGAGATGGATAGAGCTATTAGAGTTGGGTCCTTTACAAACTGATCAAGAGTGAGAGGATGCATGGATGGTCATACTTGAGGATTGTTTATCTTATTCTTATTATTGATTTCTATCTAGGATAACACCTCTTGGTTATCAATAGAATTAAAATAGAGCTCTTCATCATCTTTAGCCTTATGGTCTATTTGATGTTGAGGCAAGTTGAGTACTATGCGAAATGAGCTTAGATTACCCCTTTAGGGTCCCATTACTAGACTTTGAATATTTTAAGGGTGAATTAGTCTTTCTTATCCACCATATTTTATATTGAGAGGAAGGTCTTGTAGACATCTTATTATATGGTGATTAGGATTTATGGGCATGCCTTTTATTGATGTTGTATGTAGAACTTAAAGATACCTTCCACTAGTTGATAGGTGATCTATTATTATTATAGGTGGTCAAGGACATAATATTGTAGGTATAGGGGGTCCTTAAGGAAAATTGTAATCCATATCATAGTTTAATCCTTAAATATCTAGTAGTCCTCAATGACTGTGATAGAAAATTAGATTACCCTTTAGAGCTAGGGCATCAAAGTTTCATTGATGGTCAGGTAGACCACCAAGTATAATTGATGTAAGATGCCTTAGAGGTGATGGTGGAAATTTTAGCTATATAGTTTATAAAATACCACACGGACCAATAATCCTCCAAGAACCCACATAAGAAAGGTTGAAGGCTTGAAAGAGATCATCCCACAAATTATGTCTAGTGGATAGCTCATCATGTAGAAGTTGCCCCTACCTTAGGTATATATGATGGTATAAATCAAATTTAATTTTATCAATCCCCCCATATCTAAGATGTTTTAACATGTCAAGATCATGTGAAAGATAGGCACCCATAACTTAGTGACATGCTAGCAATCTTAGCTTCTAAATAGCTAGTTCATTAGGATCATGTCTACCTAGATATACTCCTAAAAGGTGGAAATGATCTAGATTTTGATATTATCCTTTTTAACCCTTTTGGATTCAAGTTTATCAACTTAGTCATGGAGGAGATAATATATCTATTAGGTCCCCATATAGACCATTACCACCACTACATCATAATATACAATGAAGTTTGGGAGGGAGTAGTATGCCTTGAAGGCATTCTTGGATATATCATTAATTTGGTGCTAAGAGGTGGGTGAACATACCTAGTCATCAACCTCATCTTGTACATGGATGTATTTATGATGTATGTCACTCAATATTTTAGTATAGAGGAATGCCTATGGTTTATCTATGGATCGATAGAGTCCACACTTGTTATAGGACCTAAGGGAATACTCATACTTAGCTTTTTAGTCATCATATTTGGATAATCCTTGGGGACCTACTCAATCACTTTTCATAAATCATTGTATTTTTTTACTTAGTCAATCTAGCCAAGAAGGTGGTGTCCCAATGTTTGGGTTCAGACTTTGGATTCAAGGATGATGAAACCATTGAGTGGGATGGGTGGAATTAGTAAATTTTTAGTGTAGAAAGAATGGGATACAATGGTACTATGGGATTTTAAAAGTGAGGAGTTAGATATTTCTTCTAAGGAACCAATGGTAACCATTATCAAGATTTTCTTAGGTCTTTATAAGTGCATACACACACTCCCTATATTAATGGCATTTAGTGGCTCACTTATTATAAATTTCAATTTAAGTTGGTGGCTAGATTTTATCTCTTTATTTATAAATGCAAAATTGAATTTGGAGCCCATGATCTTCCACTACCATCTAGATATATCAATGGTGATGGGATGTTTTAAAACTATCCAATCATGTCCAACTTCCCATTTTGTTAATGCCCAATGCATGGTAGGCACATGAACAAATTAATTTGAGGATTTTTAGCTAACTTTTATTTTTGAGACCTGTCATCTACTTATTAGTATTCCTAATAATGGTTAACACCTAGGCATGGAACCATACTCCATTTCATCCCCCTAAGCTAGTTAGTGTATCACTTAGGGCCACATGGCACATCATGATTAGAGATCTAGTTTTATCTATACTTTATTTAAATATTATTGAGGCCTTAGGTAGATGTTAGTTCATTTTCATATTGGGTGACATGGCACCTTCATATTTAGATGGGATCCCCCAAGTTATGATAACTCTAATAGGTCTAGAAGAATAGCCACTCTAAAACATATAGATGTGGGACCTTCTCATTCAGTCAGGCTCTCCTAGGCTCTAACATATCTAATAAGTATATGGGTTTAGACATTTTGACACTGAAAGATGTGGAACTTTCCCATCTGAATAGGATCTCTTAGTCCCTAACATATCTAATAAGTCTTGGGGACTGGATACTTCTAAAACCTAGTGACATGGTGCCTTCTCATTTGTATGAGCTCTCTAAAACTCTAACATCTTTGATAGGTTTAGAGAATTAGCTACTTTAAAACCTAGTGATGTGTAACCTTCCCATTTAGATGGTCTCTCATAAGCTTTGACATCTATAACATGTTTAGGGGTGTGTCTAATCTAACACATGGTAATGTGATTCTTTCCCATTTATCTAGGTTCTCCTAGGCTTTGACATCTCTGAAGGGTATAAGGGATTGTCTCTTTTGACAATTGGTGATGTGGTTCCTTCCCATTCATTGAGGCTCTCCTAGACTCTAACATCTTTGATAGGTATTAAGACTAGCCACTATGACACATGGTGGGTTTGTGCTTTCTCATTCATATGGGATTTATGAAATTTACAAAATTATGAAGTGAGAAACATAAAATGAATATGATACATTAAAACTTATGTGTTAGTTATGAAGATCCCAATTTCCCATGGAGGGTAATAGGTCTATTAGTCTAAGAAGGGAACTAGAATCTAAGATATTCAAGTGAAAATCAACCTACAATGTTATCACCATGATTTATAAAAAGAATAAACACTCCTTAATACTAAAGAGAAATAAAATAGGCTTGTTACTATTTGGGGAAATTAGAGTGATGTATATTATAAAGATTTAGACATGGTACTAATGAGAATAAAACAACCTTGAACCTTTAGTTCATGATATATTTAGAGGGGTCCCTCATTTAAAATAAAAAGGGGCATGTTGGCCACAACATAATCCTCACAATATTAAAGGGAGATGAATTTGATTATAAATTTTATCAATATAGTAATAAATTATTTCATTGTCATAAAATTGTGTTGATGTCTTTCTCTTTAAATTATGTGTAATTAATTGTGTTTATTTTTATGGTAGGTTGATTTAGTAATTAAAAGTGTGAAAATTCTATAGAGAATTCATTCTTGTTACTACTAGTGTATTCTAGTATAATATGTGCAATAGCTATTATACGACTATCAAATATCATTAATTTTATGTTGTTAGGTTGACTATTTCATTTCATTGAGTGGGTAAAAGTGTATCCCATTATATAGTTTACTAGGAGTGAGAAATATCTACCTTAGATACCTATTTGATCCAAGATATAATCTTCTAAATAATAGAGAAACATTTAGTTTTGATCTTAGAGTGTTTTATACTATCTTTTCCTTTGAATCTTTAACTATGTTTTCATGTGTGTGAGATATAGATGCTAGATATAAGCATTATTTTTAAAAACTTGTCCATGAAGAGATAATCATGTAATCAATCCTTCTTATGATCATATGGTCTTCATTCCTACTCTACCTTTTTACCCCCTTTTTTTATTATTTTTGAGATATAAAAAAATTATAAAAAAATCCATCCATCTACTCAACTAGGATTTAGTCTCTTTTAGGATTCACTCATCCATTCATAACTAGTTAAAAACCTACATGCTCAGCCTATTATTCCACCATTTGATTGCTCAACCCATACCTACAAATCATGCCCTAGAGTGGAGTTTGTCTCCATTGAGATCCTAAAATGTTAGAGGTTACCTTCCTAAACCTATGGTATGCATAAAAACCACATCCATAAAAAGAAAGATGGTGATATAAGGAGGATCATAACCATTGTGTGCCCTTCCATAGAAATGTTTATCCCCTATGTGTGATTTGCACTAGAGATAGCCAAGAGAGTAACTAGGTCTAGAACCCAAACCAATATTTTGGTTTCACCTTTGTTGATCCATCAAAGTCTTATATCTACACTAGTTATTCCCATAATACCATGGGTTAGGATACCTTCCCCAATAATAAACCCCCAACCCATTAATCATCTTATGGATCAACATTGGTTAGTTATATCTACTATTGCAATCCCATGAGATGTGCATATTTTACTAATGAATATAGAGAAGTACCTACCTTATTTCTCCCATTTAGTAATAAGGACGCAAGAGGAACATATTAATTCTTTCAACACTACTCTAAGGTTGATGAATATCACTAACGAAGATTATGCATGCAATTTTTTAACATTAACATTGTAAGATGCTACTTATGATTGGTTCCTCAATATTTAAAATAACTCTATTACTTCATGGAAGTCATGTCAAATCTATTTTCTTTACCAATTTGGATAGGTTATTAGTCCAAGTATGATGGATGATCATTTCACTAGTATAAAGAGGGAGCCTAATGAGCCAAACCATACTTTTAATGAGGTATCAAAAGATGTACACTTAGCTAAGTTTTGAATATAAACCACCAAAGGTACTAGCATTTAAAATGTATAAGAATGCCCTAGATCCAGTTAATGTTGTATTTATATGAAGATATGCTACTTCTAACACATTATCACTAGCTTACGAGTAAGTGATCAACATTGACAAGTAACTAAATCCTCAGATGATAGGCACTCATAACCTTAATGTTGGCTTCCCAACATTGAATTTAGTGACTCATGTGAAATATAATATTTTGGAATTCAACTAGAATTAGTTATATACATTACCTCTTATGATGGAACATACACCAAATCAAAACTTTGACTTATTTAACAACCATACATAAACGAATGGTCATCAAAAAAGTTAACATTCACTCCCATCCAATACCATAGTTGCCCAAGTTGTGGATTATACCAAAGCAAAATGGATTATATACATAGGATGGTTTACAAGCTAAGTAATAACTTCTTGGGAATGTAAAAGAATCTAGGTAATGCTACTAGTCTGGATAATAATTAGAATTTTTGATTTCAAAGATATAATAGGCCTTTCAACAAGATTGTAAATAATATAGAACATAAGTAACCCAATATCATTCTAGAGATCAACTTAGTGGAAATAATGATACCTAAATAATTTAGGGTTTATACCACATCAAAACATGGTGAGATTGATTATGTTGAGTTTCATACAACATTTTAAATCTTCCAATAATATTTAATGAATAATCCACTAGAGTTACCCATGATACTAGTTCTTCAAGAACAACTATTGCATTTGAAACTCATGAATTTCCTTTCCTAAGTGAATATGATAATGTTCCAAAGGACAAATATGATGAGGTACATGAATTTTAGTAGTTCTAAAGAAGCTATTACAATTTGAGGAAAAAGAAACCCTTCATTATGTCTACTCCTCCAAACAATACATATATTACACTAAATCTAAAGGTTGATAATAATCCGTATCCCCAAAAGGGAATTATCATCCCTTAAAATGAAGAGTAAATCAAAGGAGAGTATAACATCATCGAGGATATGAAGAAGATAAAAACAAACACCACTCTTCATGAATTATCTTAGATTACTAAATAGAAAGATCTCCTATGGAGGTCCATTATAAAGAAGTATATTATAGAGAAGCCAAACTCTGATCATATGAATACCATATATGATATTAATCTAGAAGTTCATCCTTTATTGTTAAATATCATAACATTTGGTAAAAATAAACATAATTATTTAATTAATTATAAAGTTTTAGCCACTATAATGCCAACTTTTATTTGTCAAAAGCTAGGATTAAATCCAAACCCATCTAAGAAGATGGTTTCATATTTGGAAAAAGAGCTATCCTTATGGTTTCTTAGCCATGTAAAATGTGAAATTTGGATACTTTAGTGTGGATAATGACACCCAATCCATCGGTCCTCCTACTTGCTTACACAACCCTTATAAGCTTTTCTTTCACCAATTCCCAATCATCCACAACCTATTAGACTCAACCCTTACAAATCCATGCATCTATTTTAGGCTTAAATCCATACCCCTAGGTCTCATTCCATTTAGAAAATAGTTCCCAAATTGGATAGGAGTGTTGAAACCCAAGGTGTCCTATTTTTGGTGATATTGTCCAAGTGTAAATTTGGGTCAGATGGTCATTTTCTCCCAGATCCTTATCCCAATTTATGTCATCTTAATGTGAATTAATTTAACCCATGATCATTAAATCCCCTATAAAGTGCCATTCAAAGTCCATTTAGAAGGGTTGTCACTCATTTATAAGAGTGAAGAAAGAATACAGGTAAGTAAACTCAAGCACTTTTCCCTATTCTCTGCATACAACCATACAATATTATTCCAAGCCTATTCAAACCCTTACACCAGCTGCTAGCCATCTAAAGTACACCTAGTTTCATATCTAGTTGCATTTTCATACAAAATTGCACTAAGAACTTTAATGGGAGAACTACATTAGCTTGATCCCTCCTCAGAGTATTGGTATGTAGGCAACATGCCCACACATAGGGTGTGAAATGTGTCTAGTGTATCCTTTACATACTAACCCCTTTTGTCTCTTTCTCAAATTTATTTTTAAGTTCTAGAAAAAAGAGATCTTAGGGATTTTGAATATTAAAAAATATGCACAATAAGCTCTATCGACTTTCAAGCTTCAATATTTCACTGATAGGGTAACACAAACCTACTGAGCATAATCCAAAAAAACTCATATTACCTAGACAAAAACACCAAAAAAAGACTACAATACCAAAAAATAGGGTGCCCCACTTTTAGTGATCTTATCCAATTGAAAATCAAAGTTTAATAACCTATTTTTTACACTATCCCAGTCCTATACCTGAATTCTTAGACCATGTCTCAGACTAGATAGCACAAAATATGCTAATCTACATTTCTCTTTGCTCTATTACTATTTTTAGAAAGGTCATATTGAAATTAAATTTCAAAAATTAGTATCCATAATTATGAATATTATTTAATGACTTTCCCTACTCATAACTATTTATTAAATAGGAGTAAAACTCCATTATTCCTAAAAATAACAAAAACATTTGGTGAACCTGACTTCAAATTTTGCACAAAAACCCTAGAAGCCCTATGGTAAATTATTTTTGATTTTTTCCCATAATTTATTGATTTTTTATATATTTAAAAATTATAAAGCTAAAAATTAATTACAAAATAATCATATATTTTGTTAAAACCCTAGTTTCCACATACTAGGTCCTTTTTGCATACAAACACATTCCAATCACTAGGAAAATATAATGCTAATTTTAGATTTTTTTTCCTAAATTTTAATCAAAATTTTATATAAATTCATATAAAAACTTTAAAATTATCATACTAATTTTAAAAATTCATTCAAAAAAACCCTAGTTGCATAAACTAGCTCCCTATAATTTTCCAGTACTTTTTTGATCATTTTCTAAATTTTTCAATTACATATCAAACCTAGAAAATCAATTTTAAATTCAAAAATTCATATTATTTTGTATAAATATTTTTCAAAAATCCTTATTTTCATATACTATCTCCTATCTTACTTCCCAAGGTATCACCTTACATTCATAATTAAATTGTAAAAATGTTCATTTATTTACAAAATTTTCTTATATTTATTGAAAATAATAAGGAAACCTTAATGGGACCTATCATGTACATGAATAATGAAGTCTATCATATGTTAGTATAAAGCTTCAATCTTTGCATTTCATGGTAATTTTTCATTATACGGTATGATGTTAAGCAAGTTATTCTTAAACATGTTACTACATATTTTGCATCACCTCCTTTGAAGCTTCTATCTCATGCTGAGTCATGTTGTATGGCCCATTTTTCTCTTCCCTAGGTCACTACCCATCACCAAATATCCCAATTGACACCATTTGTCCCTCCACCACCTCAACCTATCGATTATCTTCACTCTCCTCCCATAAATACTAATCCTCCTATAGAGATAGTAGATAATATGGTTATAGCTATTACTCAATGTACATCCATGCCTACTCCACCTACCTAGGAGCCCCATCACCATACTATTACAACCCATCCTAGGCAAAACCCACCTACATAGGTAGATTTACACAAGGCATATGACATTGTTGATCATATGAGAAACACTCTAGCTAAAATTTCCATGTTATAACTTCTTCAAAAATCTAATGTATTCAAGGATATTCTTTATCAAGCACTTACTCAAACTTTTATGCCTATTGATTCAAAACCTTCTTATTTTGCATCTATGGTCAACACTTTAAAATCTATATAAGATGAAATTTATTTTGATAATGAGGACATTCCTTCTTAGATAGTTATTGATCAAAATTTACCACTATTCATACAAATACAAGTCAAAACCAATGTAATCAAAGAGTTCTTGTTGATAGTGGTTATAGACTAAATATATGTAATATTACATTCTTACAAACCATGGGTGTAGATTTGGCATCAATGCAAATATCATATAAGAACATTTGAGGGTTTAATGATTACCATGAAAAACATTGGGCACTATTACTTTAGATATCATGGTGGGACCAAAAACCCTCCTTACACAATTCTTGGTTATGCCAGGTCCTCTCAACTATAATATTTTACTCAAATCACCTTAGATAAATATTATGGGGTGCATTCCTTACACTCTCCATCGATGTATTAAATTTCTCCATGAAGGATATCTATACACATGTCTAACAAACAAACAACCATTTCGATAGTGTCAAACTACATAGTCTTTTTGACTATTTCACTAGATGGGACACCATATCTCATAGTATAGCCACCAAGTCATAGAATTTATCTTGATTAAATACATACATATGAGGTTAGAGATACTGCCACTTATTTCAATACTCCACTTATAATTACACTATTAACACCATTTATTCTACCATTCAGAATAACATTGACCATTCCAACTACTTCATTGGTCATAGTTTTGACACCTATTACACATCCACCATCACCGATGATAGTACCAATAGTTCTAATTTATTCCAAAATTACTCTACCAGTTATAGATACCTTCATAGCAACACTATCTTCTACTACAAATGATGAAACTCCTATATCATAGTTACCCCTTGTGGTAAATTCTGAGTTACCATATGTACATGATGTTGATATAGATTCACAAGCTTCTTCAGATGATGATATGACACCCAAACTCATAGATGACTATTTTTTTGGATTGAGATTTACACCAATTGGCCTATAAGAGCATTGAGATGACTATAGATCTCTCATACCACATCCTACAACACTTGGCATCTCCCACTACACTCACATGATATACTCCACACTCATAGCCACAGTTAGACCACTTGGCACATACAACTCACATGGTTACCTCTATGAATATACATTTAGTTATTTATATTTAGGTAGGTAACATACAACATCAGCCATAATTTATGTTAAAAATATTACTTGATCATGGATTGATCACATTACCTACATTAGTATATTATCACATCAAGATGGTCTCCCATTTTTGTACTTTTCATAGGATTATAGGCCATTATACAAACTCATGTACATCTTTACAATAGAGATTGGATAAACTATAGGATTAAGTAATTATTAAGATTATAGGACCACTAGTAGCACCAACTCTACCACTTCCACTAAAGTCATCTACTAGTAGGACTAAACATACTAGAGTAGATTCAACATCTCCACCACCAAAGAAACCTTCAATTCACCTTTAGCATGATGCCAGCATAAACATAGAATCTATAGCATATGATGATATTTATGGTGATTATATCAAGGAATTTGATGATTGTTTTGACCCTTTCCTCTATTTCCATCCCTAGTAGGCTCCATTCTTGAATCCCTTCCCCCCACCAACCTAGTCTTTTATATTATCATTTACATATTGCTTCACTTGCATGCTTGTACATAGTTTCTTTTTAGAATTTATTGTACATAATCTCTCTTTCTTGATTGTAAATATTTTAAATATTTCCAAAAAATACAATAACATTCACAAAATTTTAAAATATAAAAACAATACAAAATTTAAAAATACAAAAACATTCAAAATTTATCAAAATACCAAAAAAGCATTTTGATTGTATGCATCATCCATGATTTACATTACTACTATCATGATAGGAATTACATTTACTATTTCATGCTATTTTTTTTCAATTATCTACATTACCATGCTTCAATTGATATTTTTTTAGTGTGTAGAGTGACATCCAATTACATGATTACTTCACTCTACCCATTGAGGGGGCATTCTTGCTTCTACATTCAAGACACACATCGATATACATACCCACTAAGGGAATCATCTACATGAAAACACTATCTAGGTTATGTCAATCCTAAACTACACACTTTGAGTTATCATACTATTGTACATTACTTGCCAGATTACACAAATTACTATATCAACATTTCACTAGTATCTAGAACTCATGTATCTTTTAACATATACCTAGTCCTATCCTAAACATGTCTTGCATAATTTCACTCTTTCTTTGATTAGTTAAATGTGATTATACCTTTCCAATTTTTACATGCTTTCCTTTCTTGTTGTATGTAGCTAGATGAGATTACATTTCTAGTTCTAATTTTTGTTCTTATATGTGCCTTTAGACATTTGCCAATGTCCCTTGTTTATAATCTTCTATGTGTCTATGGCCCTCATGCCAATTGGTGTTTGTTTCAGATTGTATGTGTATATATGGCATTCTAACTTTACTTGTATGATTGTTTTCTAGTTTGAGTGACATGTGTCTATGTCCCTTGTCCAACCTTGTATGCTTCTTAGTTATAGCTTCTTGCTCCATGTTCTTATTTTCTTGATTACTTTTGTGATTATTATAATTCCATGATCCATATCATACATTTTACTTGTTTTCTTAGATGACATGATGGACATCATGATCTATCTCTCCTTGACAAATAACAACTAACAACTAACATCTAATGTTTCCAATTCTAGTTAAGTACATTACACATGTTTTTACATTGTTATATCTATCTAGGCATACCTCTATTGGTCTAATAATATTTCAATATAAACATTGTTATATCTAGAGATATATTGTCAAATATCATTGCTATATCATATATCTATGAAGAGGGGGTAACAAATAGGGGTTTTGTCATAGAGATCAGAGCTCTTAATAGTTAAAATAGTAGTACTTAGATCACCCATTTCAGAATCCAGAGGTCAAACTAGTCAGAATAGAATAGAAAAACAATGATGATTCCATATCAATAGCTATTTTTTTCATAGGACAATAGTGATAAAAATGGATATTAGTGCCAAAAATAAGGGTATCCTCATTTTGGTGATATTGTCTAAGTATAAAAACATCCATTTTTTTGAGTAACAGGAATTTTTTTAATCTTAGCTATAGTTTTTGCACATCCAAATCAATCAGAATCAATAGTTTTAGTATAGTTTTCTCAAGAAATATAGATATAGGGGGTATCATGCATGACATAATGACTCTTAATTCCAATTTCAAATTAGGTAGTTGACATAACTTCTAAATTAGAATCCATGTTCTAGATAATAGTGATTGGGGCCAATGTGCATGGCATATTTGGTTTTCTTTGTTTCTATGTTTAGTCTATTACCTAGGAATTCTTAGTAGTCATGTGCCTTACTCCATCTAAAGGTGGTTGGCATCATTTATAATGTTGAAATTTCATACAAGTTTAACTTCTTGAGTACCCAAGTTCTTTAGTTGGTTTTTACATAAGCATATTTCATGAGTTTCATTATTGTTTCCATACAAGCCTAACCTCTATCTTTTGAAATGGCCAACAGTGGCCTAGTTTCCAACATCAATTCATCTATCTATGCCACATTGTCAAACTTTTAGAGAATACATGGGCTCCATGAGCCATCTCATATGACATCTATTCTATATTGATATCACTTCATAGCTTCAATTCATGAGGCAATGATGGAGCCAAAGGTATATCTAGCCTTTGTATTTTTTAACCACCTATTTAAAAGGATTGGACACATTGTCCAAACACTAATTGACACACTCATGATTCATTAGCTTCACTCAGTAGATGATGATGGAATAAAAGGACTTACCTTTATATTCTTGAGCCATTTTTTGGGGAATTGAGAACTCATCTCCATTCACAATATAAATTATGGTACAACATCATAGAGCACAATCCAACATTACTCAACCTACTCAAGATCATAACAAGTTTTGTATTGCTTCACATACCCGATGAGGTATATTCGTTCCTTTCTCTTCCTTTTATTTTTATTCAAATTTTATATGTTATTGTTTTATATCACATATATTAAGAAATGATCTACTCTTTATTTCATTTCATAGATTCATACTTGCACAAAGTGTTCTTTATGCACTATCCAACATTACTCAACATCACACAAGCTTCATGGGATTTACCTTTGTAGGTAATTTTAGGTACACTTTTTATTTGTTTGCCTTTATCTTAGTATTTCACTTTACTACATCACTAGAATAAAAAGGGGGAATATAGTCATGTAAAATGCAAAATTTGCTTAATTTAGTGTGGCTAATGACACCTAATCCATAAGTCCTCCTACTTTCTTGCACAACCCTTAGAGGATTTTATTTCATCAATTTTTAGTAATCTAAAGCCTTCCAAATGCAACCCTTATAGACCTAGGAAACTCTTTCAAGACTAGATCCATCCCCCTAGGTCTTATTCCATCTAGACAAAAATACCCAACTTGGATTAGAGCATTAAAACCTAGGGTGTCCTATTTTTGGTTCTTTTGTCCAAGTTCAAATTTGGTTCAAATGGTCATTTTCTCCTAGATCTTTATCTTAATTCATGTTAGCCCAATGATATAGGAGTATCCACATTCACTATAAAATAAAAGTTGTCAAATTGAATATTGATCATTCATACAATGTAGAGCTCATCAAAAGCTTTTCATGTAATTTGAATGGGTCACTTTCAAGCTCATATGTGTAAGATATCACATGTTGAAGTCTTCAAATCAAATAGAGCAAAAGGTGACATAGGGTGATGTGGAGTAATCCTAGCATGCCAAGTGGGTAGTCATGTTGTGACACATGTTAATGAGTTTGTGTAAGAAAAATATTGGTTTTATTTTTCATCTTTGATAGGTGTACGTAGATGGCATAAAAAATAAGGTCAGCTATGAGGACCATAGCTGGTAGAGTCCAATTTTGTTTTAGAAGGGAACCCTACCACCAATATAGCTATGGAACATCCAATTAGATGTCAAAAAGTGTCAAATTGATAGTGGTTTATGTGGTGGGTCCTCAAGCCACCACATGGCTTACCACCACTATATTACTCCATAGTCAAATTTTATTAATAGTCACCTGGTGACTATATTTATATATAATTATTTATAATAATCAATGTTAGCTTGAGACACATTGTAAGTGCCCATAGTTGAGATGAGTTACCAACTCAAGCCCATAGCCAAGCTGAGTACTGAGTTAGGGAAGTCGAGACCAAGTTGGGGTGGCAAGACTGAGTTGGGATGACCTAGCTTAACTCGAATGGGTTAAAATGAGCCTGAGCCAACCAACATGGATGGGAGCCTATTCAAAATAGATGCCAAGTTTAGCATAGACAAGATAAATATCACATGATTCAACATGTCAAGTTTGTGAACATTCCATAAAAGGTTTGATGCATACCTTATATGTCATAGTCTAGGTTTATTTTTAACATAGCTACCATGTAACACAATGTCCAAGCTTGATATGGACTAATGAGTCACATGAATACCCAAGATTGGGTCATGACACATCTACCAACCACCAAACTTTCTAAACATTACCACATGGATAGAGATCAAATTGTCCCTCTCATGTATATCTAATATTGGATAGAGCTTGAATGCATATGGATGGGGGAGCATCTAAAATGGCTCAAAGACCATGTAGTAATGGTAGTGGTAGTCCATTTAAAGACTCACATTAGAGATCCTATGACAAATGTGGGATAAATGCCTTATCATAATTTTCAAATAGCCTTTGAAGACTATATTAAGACTGGTAGTGTTTGACCCATGAGCAATGTTGGATAATATTACTATCTTGGAGATTTAAACCATTGACATCCTAGGTAAAAGGATAAGTATTTTAACATCACACCCATGAGTCTGACCATTATATAAAGCATGAATTTTTTTATCTAAAGACATATAATTACTAGATTATGTATAGAGTATTTTTAGACTAGTTTATAGAGATCCTAAGTTTTTGAAGGACTTGGAGAGATTTTCAGCTCTTGATGTAAACTAGGGAAATGTCCTAGACTCTAAGATGATTTTAATGATATGTTAAAAGTATTATGCTAGTTTTATTAAATCCATTGTTTAATTATATTTTGATACGTTTGATTAAAATCCATAGGAATGCAAGATAACATTGATGATAGGAAGGTGGAAGGTCCATCGATGGATGCTAGGGCTTTTTGAAGGTCTTTTGTGAAATTATATGTAGTCTTAGAGTGTCTATTTGACAATTATGAGGGTTAGCCATGTACTCACTTTTTATGGAAATGGATCAATTTGTACTTTAAGCAAACATAGAGATGTAGGCATTGCTAAATTTTTTATCGTGTGCTTGTCCTGAGTTGATTCTATTTATGCATTCTTTTTCTGCTTTTTGATTAATCATGTTTATTAATCACTATTGAATGCATAATTAGATAAAATATGATAAAAGGTCAAATTCAATTTTGTTTCCTTGATTATTTTTGAGAAACTAAGTGATTTGATGAAAGGATCTAAGGTAAACTCATTTTTGCATGGAAATAAGTGCCAGTTTATGGATCAAGTTTACTATCAGAGTGATTATTGTCTCTCATTAATAGCTTTTTCACAATATGTGTTTGTGGCTATTAGGAATAGCTTGAAACCATGGATTTGTATACATGGATGTAGTTTTTCATGATTATTTTGTTATTGGGCATGATGATATAAATGATTATGTCATGTCAAAGAGAAAAGACATAATGGATGGTAGAAATAAATATGATGGTGGTGAAAATGAGTGCATATCAACACAAATAAGATTAACAAATTGTCAAACTCTAGTAGAAAGTATATTATCTTTCTAATCAGTTAGAAAAAGAGTCAAGATGGAGGAAATACCATCTAGATTATCTCAGTACTTCAGCTAGTCCAATCTATAATCATTGCTAGAGTCATGGACATGTGCTAGAACACTACTGGTTGTGAAATCTTGATCATGTACCATAGTGGTTCCAAAAAAGGAACATGGGTAGTGGAAAGACTCATACTATTCCAAGTACTAGTTAGCATTGGTAATCCCCAGTTTGATAGAGGACACCATCTAGACCTCTATATATTGTCTTATATTCTACGAGAGCTTCTAGACAAAGTATTCTAGTTATTTCAGAGGGATGTGTCATTAGACTTGTTTTCAATGAGGAAATTATAATAGGTTATGTGACCAATAACATAGTACATTGATTGGGATTGCCAACATTACCACTACCTCATGCTAGAATAGTTGGCATATGGAATGGTATTATCCAAAGTATGGTAACATGGTGTTGTACCTTGTGATTTGTAATTGGGAGATAGTTCTCAGACATGGTGACTCTCAATATCATCTCATTATAGATGAATGAGATGGTTTTGATAAGTTTATATCTCTTATCTTAATAAGAATCTTTCAGAGATGATGGAATAGAGCTTCACTTGAATCACACTTAGATCATGTAGTTTGAGATAAGGCATGTCACTAGACCTAGTCACGATGATTCCAGTCATATATCTGACTTGTATGTACCAGGTGACTATCAAGAACCTAAAGGTGAGTTTTATGATGGTCCATAGGAAGACTACTAAAGGATATAAGCCCACACTAGAATTCTATAGCTAGTAAGGAATCTTAGGTGATAGTTTAAGGCTTTTGAGTATTTTAGTTTATCCATTTATATATACTCATAAAACTAACATAAATAATATGTTAGTTAGGATGTATGAATAAGACCCATATGGGAAGTATTATGTCATACATCATGGAAATTTTTTAAAAGACCCAAGGGGCATTGTTTGTATCTATATATACATGCATTATAAAAAAAACAATTTTTTATGTTGTGGAAGTCACCTGTAGAGAATTATTTAGTGGCAGGTTTATCATACTCAAGTTATATTCTCACATTTTGGTAGATGTTTTCCATTAAAAATAGTATATGTAGATTAGGGTATGCTTGATTTTGTCAAGTTTTATTCTACAAAGAATAGTTTAGTAGACTTAGGAAACACTAGGTCAACACGTGTACTTTTGTGTAAAGGCTCATTAAAACCATATAATAGAAGAGATCACTAGACTTATCTATGTAGAGGCTTTTCTGAATCCATGCAATAGAGGAAGTCATCACACCCTAGTTTTGTGTAGAGGCTATTAATGGTCATAAAACAACAAAGGAATTATAGAAGGTGTGATCAATTGATTGTTTCAAGCATTGTAGGCATAATTATAGAACCTAAGTAGACTGATAAAAAGACCAATCAGACTTCTTCAAAACTAACTAACATTTTATAGAATCAATTTGGGTACCAAATTTTGGTGGATCAAAATCCCTCTTAGTAGGGAGGATTGATCTAGGAGGATCTATATTCACTCCAAAATAAAAGTTGTCAAATTTTAGATTGACCAATGGCACAATGTAGAGACCGTCAAAAGGTTTTTGGTGTAATTTGAATGGGTCAATTTTGTATGTGTAAGATATCATGCATTAAAATCTCCAAATCAAATAGAGAAAAAGGTGACATAAGGTGATGTGGCATAATCCTAGTATGCCAAGTGGACAATCATGCTACAAAATGTAGTTTTGAGTTCATGCAAGAAAAATATTGGTTTTATTCTTCATATTTGATATGCATAAATAAATGGCATAAAAAATAAAGCTAGCTACAAGGATTGTATCTAATGGAGTCCACTTTTGTTTCAAAAGAGGATACTACTATTGATAGAGCTATGTAGCATCTAATTAGATGTCGACAAGTGTCGAATTGAGAGTGGTCCATGTGGTGTGTCCTCAAGCAACCATATGGCTTGCCACTAGTATATTACTTCATAGTCAAATTTTATTAATAGCCACCTAGTGACTATATTTATATATAATTATTTATAATTTTAAATTCCAATTTGAGACACATTTCAAGTTCCCATAGTTAAGCTGAGTTACCAACTCGCACCCATAGCTAAGTTGAGTATCTAGTTGGAAATCCAACCAACCTAGATGGGAACCTATTCAACATGGATGCCAAGTTTAGAATGACTAGGATAAATATCCCATGATTCAACATGTCAAGTTCAAGAACATTCCATCAAAGGTTTGATGTGTGTACATTACACATCATGGTTTGGGTTTATTTTTAACATGGCTATTATGAAACACAATGATTAAGCCTGATATGGACTATTGAGTCACATGAATACCCAATATTGTGTCATGACACATATGCCAAACATTAAACTTTCCAAACATTACCACATGGAAAAATATCAAACTACCCCTACCATGTATATCCAAGATTGGATAGAGCTCAAGTACACATGGATGGGGGAACATCCAAAATGGCCTAAAGACCATGTAGTAATGGTGGTGGGAGTCCATTTAAAGACTCATGCTAGAGAGCCCATGGAAAATGTGGGATAAATGCCTTATCATCATTTTCAAATAGCCTTTTAAGACTATATTAAGACTGATAGTGTTTAACCCATGAGCAATGTGGGATAATATTACTCTCTTGAATATTCAAACTACCAACATCCTAGGTAAAAGGCTAATTATTTTACCATCACACTTATGAGCTTGAGTATTATATAAAGAGGGTGAATTTTTATTTAAAGGCATATAATTAGTAGATTTTGTATAGAGTGTTTTTAGACCAATTTACAAAGATCCCAAGTTTTGAAGGACTAGGAGAGATTTTCAACTCTCAATATAAACTAGGGAAATGTCCTAGACTCCAAGATGATTTCAATGATATGTTGAAAGTCTCATGCTGGTTTTATTAAATACATTTAGTAAGTCCATTTTTTATTCTTTTGGTGAAATTCCATAGGAATGTGAGATTGCATTGATGATAGGAAGGTGGAAGGTCTATCTGTGGATACCAAGGATTTTTTAAGGTCTATTTATAAATTATATAGAGTCTTAGAGTGTCCATTTAACAATTTTTATGGTTTTCCATGCACTAAATTTTTAGGGAAATGGATTGGTTCATACTTTAAGTGAGCCTAAAGATGTAGGCATTACTGAACTCTATCATCATGTGTTTGTTGTGAGTTGATTTTATTTATGCATTATTATTTTGTATTTTGATTAATAATATTTATTAATCACTATTGAATAAATAGTTATCTAAAATATGATAAAAGGTCAATTTTATTTTTTCTTCCTTGAGTGTTTTCAGGAAACTGAGTGATTTAATGAAAGGATCCATGGTAAACTCTTTTTTCATGAAAATTTACAGATCACCTAATGCAAATTCATTTAACCCATGATAATTAAATTCCCTATAAAAGGCCATTCAAATTATATTTAGAAGGGTTATCACTCATTTACAAGAGAGAAACAAGAATACAAGCAAGTAAACTCAATCACTTTTTCCTATTCTCTACATATAGCCTTCCAATATTATTCCAATCCTATTCAAACCCTTAAAATAGTCCCTAGTCATATAAAGTACACCTAGTTTTGTATCTAGTTGCATTTTCATACATAATTTCACCAAAAAATTTAATGGGAGAACTACATTAGCTTGATCCCTCCTCAGAGTATTCATATGTAGGTATTGTGCCCACATATGAGGTGCGAAGTGCATCCAATGTGTCCTTTATACACTAATTCCCTTTCTCTTTTTCCTAAATTTCCTTTCAATTTCAAGCACAAAGAGATCATAAGGATTTTTAAGATTAAAATATATGCACATTGAGATTTATAGACTTCCACTCTTTGATATTTCACTGATAGGGTAACATAGACCTAACTAGTATAACCTAGAAAACTCAGATTATGTGGACAATAGTGATAGAAAAGGATTACAGTTCCAAACATTAGGGTGTTCAAATTTTTATTCTCTTGTCAAATCAAAAAATGAAGTTTAGGAACCTATTTTTGACATTATCCTAGTCCTATACCTAAATTCTCAGATGTTGTCTTAGACCAGACATAAAAAAAATAAGCTAAGTTATATTTATCCTTAATATCTTACTATTTTTAGAAAGGTCAAATTGTAATTAAATTTCACAAATTAGTAGCCATAATTAGGAATATTATTTACTAATTTTCCCTACTTAGACCTATTTATTAAATAGGAATAAAATTCCATTATTCCCAAAAATAACAAAAATAGGTTGTATATTTTAATGACATATGCATTCAAGTTGCATCTAATTCATGTGTGCATATGACTATAAACATACTTATGGTGGATATCCTAGAGAGATGTTGACTACTACTAAGCAATGATTGGTCAAATATTTGAAATGGATATGTAGTAATAGACTTTTCTCACATTTGGATACCCTAAATAGGTATTACAAATCAAATTCATATTGATTGAGAGCCAAGAATGAAGTATCCCATAACATAATACAATGCTAATAATGAAGAATTAAGTTATAAATCTTCTACTATTGGGATTTATACCTTTACCAAAAAGTATGAGGTGTAAAGACCAAAAGTCCAGGGACCATCCCAATTATGGACTCTCAATTTTGATGGTGCAAGATATAAAAAAATATCAAGCATTAGTATCAAACTAGTTTACCTTCTAGGTAATAAGTACCTATCAACTTATAGGTTGATATTTTCATAGACCAAAAATAGAGAAAAATATGAGGCACTAATTTTAGGCATGTGATTGACTCTAAAAAATAATATCAATTAACTTTTAATATATGGAGATTTAGATTTGGTGATTAATTAGGTCAAAAATAAATACTAGTACAAATTTTTAGATCTTAAGAGATATAAACACTAGGACTAAGATTTGGTTGATTCATTTGACGCATTCAAAAGTGGTTATTCCTAGGTAATAAAACAAGGTTGTTGACTTGTTGGTTGATTCAAATACTAATTTAGCACCATTAAAGGATTATAAAGTATAGAGGTTCTCTATATAAATCATACCTTTCTCATTGGTTTCTGACAATGTATAAAAATTCTAGGTGTTTGATGGTGATCAACAGATTTTCCAAATCTTGACCAATTTAGGGAAATTTGAATCTCAAATCATTGATGATAAATAAATTAGTTATTTATGGTAAGAGGAATTGGGATAATAAGAAGTCATTTAACTCAAAAAAATCATCTTATTTTAGGGATGGTTTATTTAGAGAGATTATTTGATATGGATTCCTAAGCCCAATAGTTGAGGCAACCCAGGATCAAGGAATCTGAGTTTAATAAGGAGAAATTGGGGGAGGAGAATGATCCATGCTATGTCAACATGGTCTCAGATTCACCCCATAAGAAATAAAAAGGTGAAATATTTTCTCATTCAATAAAAATATGTGATTTCATGGACCTATAAAGATTTGAAATTTTCCAATCCTAGATTCATCACCCATACAATCCTGTTTAAGCTATAACATAATCCACTTAGGCAAATATAGGTATAGGTTAGTCCTATCTTGAAAACATGCATAAAAAATTAATTAGGGAATTTATTGAACACTAATATATTGTTCCCTATCAAACACTCAACTTGGGTTGCCAACTTGGTTCTAATAAAAAAAGAGTGGGGAGATCAAACTATGTGTTTACTTTAGGAATCTAAATAAGGATTCTAAAAAATACAAATCCCCTCTACCTTCTTTAGATGAGTTGATCCAAACTGTAATTAGTTATAGAAATATTTACTTCTTAAATGATTTTTTAGGATATGACTAGGCACTCGTATAATTTGAAGATAGAATTAAGATTACATTTACTATGTGGTGGGGTACTTATACATACAAGAGGATGCTTGTTAGCCTAATTAAAACATGATCTATCTTTCAAAAATAAATGGAATATAAATTTTAAGGGATAATAATTATATGCATAATCATTTACATATATGACCTCAATATTTTCTAAAAGAACAAAATTGATCATGTAGGCCATCTACTATCAATCTTTAAAAGATGTAAAAGGTTTGGAATATCATAAAACCTAAAAAATAACATATTTGGTGTTATTGAGGGAAACTTTTTAGGGAACATTATCACAAAGGAAGATATCACCATTGATCTAAGTCAATTTCAAGGGATTTATAAGACTGTGTTCCTGAAAAACAAGAAAGAGTTCAAGTCTTTCTTTGAAAAAATAAATTTTATGAGGAAGTTTATTTCAAGTTTTGTAGAAATTGTTAAACCTCTAAATGAAATGATTAATCAAGATTCCAAAGTTGAATTGACACCAAATTCCCTAAATTATTTTAAATATATTAAGGACACCATATCTCAAGCTCTAATGTTAATAATTCTGAACTTCAATAAATTTTTTTCCTTATATTCATTTTATTTAGAGCACATAATTACTACTATGATTACATAGAATAAGGATGAAAGTGATCATCATATTTAATTTATGAGCATGAAATTAAATTAATTATATCTAAATTAATACATGATATAAAATCATATATTTTCTCTCATTAAAGTGGTAAATAAATTTAGGTATTTCATCTTGAGAAATAAGACTATTGCCATTATACTAGACCCTGTTATCAAGCTTACTTGGGATAGAATGAACTAGGAGAGTGTAGAGGTAAATGGATGGAATCAAGCCTACAAAAATTTTCAAAGGATAAGGGATAATTAAAATTATAACTGAGCCTAACTTTCACATCACCATTGAGGAGGTTTGTGAGACCTAGGTATCTATAGGAGATTGGTTTGTTGATATCATTCAACAGTTACTCATTAGTACTTGTATTCAAAAACTCAATAGAAAAAAAAGAGAGCTTTGAGGCTCAAATATACTCACTACATGATCAAAAAAGTATTCTCTATAGAATAAATTATGAAGGCATCAACCTGAGATGCATATCATGAGAAGAAGCTCAAGAGATCCTAGAGAACCTATACCAAATGATAGGTAGTGGTCATCCTTCTACAAACACCATAACAAATAATATTATTAGAGTGAGATACTATCATCAAACAACATTTAAAGATTCACGTGCCCATGTAAGATAATGCTATGAATGTTGAGTCTTGTTAAGGAGAGAAGTACATGTAGTAATACCATTACATATTATTATTTAAAGGCCACTTGCTTAGTATATATTGGATTTCATTGATGCCATAAAACTAAATTTTCAATTAGCCACAAATTTATGCTCACAACCATAGACTAATACACTAGATGGACTGAAGCAGTGGCTACAAAATATTCTAGATCACAAGATTTGTAACTAGGTTTGGTAACCCCATTTCCTTAGTTTATGATAATGGGCCAACATTCCAATCAGCTAATTTCACTGAATAGGATCATGACAACCAATACACCATTAGGTCATCTTCCAATCATTACCCATAAGTAAATGGATTGGATGAATCAAATAATAAGAACCCGATTGATTCCATCAAAAATTTATCTATAGATAAACCTAGAGAATGGAATCATCTAGTAGAATATGCACTATGGGTGGATTAAATAAGATATAAGTAGGCCCTAAAAACTTCACCTTACTTGATAATATATGGATGATATTCAATATTACCTATTATGATCAATTTACCAAAATATCAATTCATGTAAGAGTACATGGATTCAAGCGAGAAAGTGGATTCTCGATTATTAGATGTACTAAAGATGGAGGATTCAAGGAATGAAGCTTTGATTAATTTTAGTAAATGTTAGGAATTGGTTAAAAGGTGGTTTGACATAGGATCAAAGTTTTAATCATTCAAAAGATTTGATTGGTGCTTCTATGGGATAAATCCCATGAAAAGAATGGATGTCATGACACATTTACCCATTTATGGATTAAACCTTACCAATTATCAGAGATTTTAGGTAAAAACACTTTCTTTATAAGGGACCTCCAAGGTAATGAACTGATATATCTAGTTAATGGGTAGTTTCCAAAGCACTACTTCATGGTTGTACCATATAGAGATGTCCTTGAGTAATAGAAAGTGTTTTGGTAGAGGTAGGAGTAAGCTATATTTACTACTTTCATATTTAGGTTTCTTATTTTCAATAATTTGATTTCTTTAAATTAGTCTTATGCTTTCTAGATTAGCTTTTCCTATTTTTATAATTTTTCTTTCCTTTAGTTTAGTTCCCTATTTTCTAGAGAAAATGCCTTTATTTTGTGACAATCAGTTTAACTTCTCCTAGTACCACCAAGCTAATATACAATTCACTATAATCTCATGCATAATTGAATTTATATGTTGAATCCATAAGGAATGACCCAAAATAAATAACAAGCATGGGAAAAACATAAAATGGAGCATATAGACTAGTTTATTTACATGTTTTACACCTTTGTATTTGATTTTTTCATTATTTAGGTATGCAATAAAAAAATTAATTATTTTTGTATCATAATTCAATACTTTATTAGGTACATAAAATTTGTTCTCGTTACTCCATACAAATTTAGAAATATTTATCATTTATTTGGATCAAATACATTTCTCATGTTAATAATTATTTAAGGTAATAACTATTGATGTAGATATAGCTAGATTATGATAAATATATTTTTAAAAAATACCAACTCAGGATGGTTAATACCTTCTTTCTTCTACTCATAATCTAAAAAAATAAGGACCATTACATCCAAAAGAGTGATAAATAAAACCAAAATCAAATTTAAAGGTGGTAAAATAATCACATGATGAAATAAGATCAATTTATCATGTATCATGTAAATATACGAGCAAAGAAATGGAAGATTAATCAAAGGTATCTCTGTTGGGGCTATTGACACCTAGATGGTAGTAGAGAAATGCATGAGATTCCATAGTTTTAATATTCTTAAAATAAATTAGAATGAAACTAATATTTTATTCCAAGTCCTTGCTAAAACCCTCAGGTCAATGGTTAAAAAATCACATAGATCCAAAGTATGAGCAAAACTAGTATGTTGCATGAAGTATTCGGAGTCTCTTTCATATTTATAGTTCAATTATTATTTTATGGTAATATTCATGTTTATTTCTAATTGTTAACCAAAAAAATTGGGTTCCCAAATAATTAGGAGTATTCCCCATGTGAGTTTCCATTTTTTATACTCAACACACACCATTATTAATATTTTTGAATAGGGACCCAATGTAATCTAAAAAGTCTAGGTCTATTTTGAAAATATTTTTTTTATTAACATTCATATGTGCACCTAGCTAATCTCAAAATTTTGAAAAGTTCTTATTTTTCATATAGATGATTTTTATTATGTGTTGACTATATATAAATGCAATTGGCATTCCCTTGTTATCCAAATTTTTACTTTATGATTTATTGAGACTAACATATTAATGGTCTTCAAGAGTTTTTCATATATACAAGTTTTTTACATATGCACATGAACTCTAGAACTAAAATACTAAGTTTCATACTTCATATATTTTTCACTTCACAAGTTGTCCATTTCACATATTTTGGTACTTCAAAATTTTTATTCTTCAGAAACTTTGTCTTCACAACTTTTGTTCTAAAACCTTGTCTTCACAAGTTTTGTTTGGAAACTTTATCTTTGAAAACTCTTTTTATAAGATGTCTTCATGATATTTTTTATTCGTAGCTTTTGTTTTCAAAAAATTTGTTCATGATATTTTATCATCATAGTTTTTGATCAAAATGTGTGTTCATTAGAAGTTTTATTTTTAGAACTCTAGTTCATCACAACATTTGTCATCAGTGACCTTTGGCATCTCCAAACTTATAAGTATTCATAAGTTTTCTCTTGTACAACCTTTTACCTTCACATATTTTAAACTTATAAACTTTTGTTCATGAATTTTTTTGGTTGGAATCTTTGATTCCTGGAACTTTTGGCTTTCATGAGTTTTATACTTCACTTTGGCATTTTGGAGTTTTTGTAAAGTGTGACTTCTGGGTCTTTAGAATTTTTGTTTAGTACTTTTGTTCATAGTATTTGGTCTTAAAAAAATTTATTCATGAGGTGTGTTTGGAATTTTTTTTCCGAGTTTTGTTCTTTGTATCCATTTCCTTCATGTTTTGAATATTCAAAGCATCATGAGAATTGGATAGCCTAGTCTCAACAAAAATTTTAAAATCCAAAATTTGAAGGCACACCACATGGAACACCTAATTTTTTAAGGAATTAAGGATAGGGTAACACATGTCTAAGGTACCAATGTTTATTTTCTATGAACATATAAAAATTATAAATGGCATACCCACCAAACTAAGTGTAAAAATTTGAATTAAATAGGTAAAACATGATTGGAAACATTGGTCATTGATGGCACATGAATTAGAATTAAAGTCTTATACTCAAAATATATACTATAAAATTCATAAGAGACATCATGCATGTTAATTAATAATGAACTTGAGAAAAATTTCACTCCAATGAGAATTTGAAGCCCTAGTTATCTATGTTCAATTCTGAAGTACTTCTAATAAAAGATAAAATAATTAAATTGAATACAAGAGTTTTGTGAACATATAAGTTAATAATGGTGTTATCATTTATGGTTTTTATGAGAGTATTTACACCATAAAATTTCTCTATCAAGGAATCCTTAGAAAACATAGACATTGTGTTTGACTCAATAATTTTCAATGATGAATTTTTAAATTACACAACTCTATAGGATGTAATGAATAACATATATTCCCCCTCACACGAGGAAAATATAATAGTTGAACAGAAGAAAATGGTAGTGGAATTACTACCATGAAATTACCAACAAATACACTTTATATCTACCAAGATTGAAGTGAATCCTTTCATCAACCTACTTCAAGACTTATTCTTTGTTGGGAAGGTGACTGGTGGATTTATACACCACCTAAAACATAAGACAGTTATCACCTACATTTTGGGGGATGATTTCCAAATATACCTATGACTACACATCATAGATGCCACATTTTATAGACATAGATTTGAATTGTGGAATAAAACAAGAATAACAAAAAATAAAATAAATGGATTTCTCTTGGAGAGATGGTCACTTTGAAGGCCAATGAACCCATGCCAATAACTAGTTTTAGGATGGGAATCTGCATTGGTATGGCCCTAATGACACTGAATATCCTCCCAACCACCACCCACTATAATGATAGCTATAAAGCAAGAGCAGGTTTTAGAACAAGCACATATTGTGTCAAGTTACTCACAAGAAGGGCATCACTACCAATTTTGATGAAGGCTGTCAAGAAAGATCAAGAAGTGGGGGAGATGCCTACCATTACAATTTTTTTGGGAGGAGAAAAAGAACCAATTTGTATTTATTCCTCTAACTTTGATGATATAGGTCTCCCCATTGCTTCTTCGGTTATTGTTACTAAATGTGTAAACATTTCACCTTCCACCACTCAAGAGACTCCTCCCTCGACTATAAAGATAATAATATTTTACAAGAGGAAAGCAAGAACCCCTATAGACCATCTTCCATTAGCAAAGTCTCCTAAAAGTCCAAGTGTGGATTTTCCATCAAATGAACCTAAGGATAACTATGAATAACTAAAAAGGAATAAAATCTTAATTCTTTAGGTGATCAAAGGAAAATCACCAATGGAGGCTAAAAAATTAGGTGGGGTCACCATTACTCCAACCACTATTATTTCATTTACTTTAATTCCTATTATTTCTTTAGTTCTAATGGTTACTATAGTCCCTATTTCTTCCACTATTCCTATTATTTTTGTTACTTCTATTATTTCTATAGATCCTATTATTTCTAGTTTTGAGGTTGTTTCTTCATCTCCTATGGTTTATACTTCCCCTATTACTAATTTAGTTATCATTGCCCATGCTACTTCTAATGTAAAAGGCTTCATTTTAATAATACTATAGGAGCCCTTGTAAGTGCTCAATTAAATGTATCTACCACTCAATTGGGATTTCCCATGCCTTCATCCACTAGTACCCATGATACTTATATTGTCCCATCTACAAAAATAAGGAAGAATAAGTCTACATATATTATCCATCTAATGCCTAAGTTTGGTGATGTGGAGTAGCATAAGATCATTTCTCCATCATTGAGTGAATCACTACATGTAAATGAATTATTGTAGTCTTTAGGGGACATTTTGATAGTGACCACTATTGAGGACACTTATCTAGTGGATTATACATAGTTTTTAATCCCACAGTGGGCTATAGACTTGGAGGTCCAAACTTCACAAAGACCTAATTTGAAAATAATGCATCTTTCCACTATGAGATCCATCTTTGATAAATATGTAACTATCTAAAGGGTTAGGAAGAGGAAAATAGAGGGTGAATATTGTAGAGAGTTGGTTTTGGAATAAAGGAAATATGTTTTCTCATTATCAAAGAGAAGAATAGGAGACTTGGATAATCTCCATAAAATGAGGATTTCAAATCTTATCTTTAGGAAAGTATAGAGGCCTTGTTGGAACTTCTTGAGGGCACTGAATAAGCTAGGTAAGAGCTATAATAAGAGATGTAGAAAGTATAAGGGAAATAGAAAATAATATAGTTTCTTGGAGAAGTTGAAGGTGATGTTCAAAATAAAAATCTTAGATTGTACAATATCTTGAACACTATCAGTTTGATGACAAATGAATTGTCTCCTCACATTTTTGAAATTTCTAAATTGTTTAAATCTTTAAATATTATTATAAGAAGCTCAATTTCCTTGTATTATACACCAGTAATAAAGATTTTGGCAATTTAAATCTAATGACATCATTGGAAGTAACCAATGCTCTCAATTTGTTGGTCATAAGGACATTAAAAGTTTGAGACTTGGTATCAAATATGCAAGCCTTGATTCTAGAACTAGTAGAGCAGGAAAAATGAATCTTAAAAATTTGCGATGATTTAAAGCTATACTAGTACCTAGATCCCTTAGGTAATTTATTAAAAAATCCCAATTTTTACCAACTAATTCATCATGCATACACTAATTTTAAACAAAGTATTTATGGATGAATGTTAGATTAAATTAAATAAGAAGTAAGATTTTCCAAGAAGAAAGTTATAGATGTAGATATCTTTTAGGCGGAGTTTAGAGACACCAAGACTGAACATGCGTGCTTGCTATCATAATTCACCAAAGTAAATATTCCTTATCTTTTAAATATAGATATAACTAGTCTACAACATATCATCATATATAGGTATTATTATGAACTAGAAGTGAAGAAATAAGCTATGGCTAGACCATTTATTTCAACATCACCTTCTAGTATAGTCCATCTGATAACTATGAGCTCATTCATGCATGCCCAAATGTCCATTAAAACTTATATTAATTTGGTTATTTTTATATGTATTTTACATTCAAATTTTCAATGTAACTAAGACATGTAATAATATACTGAACAATATTTCAAACATGATCATGTTTCATGATTTTGTAAAAACAAGTCTTATTTTAAAGATAAAATTTTGACTAGTTTAAATATGCATGTATAATTTAAATCAATTGTAAATCTTATTATAATTATCATTTGCATGCAATTTTAGAGTTTTGCATGGATTTGGAGGATGAGGAGACCCCTCCCCAAATCTATTTATATTACAATCCTCTTGTTTTCAAAGGAAGAGGAGGTTGATTATAATTTTTACCAATATAGGAAGAAATATTTTTATTATCATGCAACTATGTTGATGTCTTTATATTTAATTTATATGAAATTAATTTTGTTTATTCTCTTGGTTGGTTAATTCATTAATTCAAAGTGTGGAAAAACTACAAAGAATTCTTTCTTGTTATTACTGGTATATGATAGTGTACTATGTGTAGTAGTTATTGGATATATCATTGATTTAATGTAATTAGGTTGACTATTTCATTTATCTAAGTGTGTATAAGTGTATCTCATGATATAATTTTCTAGGAGTGAGTAATAGATTTATTAGATATTTTTTTGATCTAAGATACAATATTTTGAATAAGGGTGTGCAATAACAACTCTAAACAAGAGAAATATTTAGTTGAGATCTTAGATTATGATATATTATCTTTTCCTTTGACTCCTGGATTGTGTTTTCATGTGTGTGATAAATATTTTATAGATACAAGCATTATTTTTAGACCCATGTCCTTAAATATACTATCCTATAAGTAATTCTTTTTAATATCATAGGGTCTTATTTCATGTTATACCTCCCCCCCCCCCATTTTTTAGAGTTTTCAGAGATGTACCCACATTAGAATAAAATCCATGCATGCAACTCAACTAAGATTCAAAATATTTTACATTTACCTCATCCATTCATACTCTATTAACAACTTTCATGCTCAACCTTCTTTTCTGCCACCTGATTGTTTAACCCATACTTGTAACTCATGCCTTATAGTGGAATTTATCATAATTAAGATCGTAAAACATTAGATGTTACCTCCTTAAATATGTGGTGTGAATATAAATAGAATTAATACATATGAGCACATCTCCCAAATAAAATTAAATTCCATTACATAGTGTCACTTAAATGCCCTTAAGTGATTTTCAGCTAGTATGAAATTTAAGATAAAATAGACATTACTAGATGATTTAGAGTCACCTATATTATTCATGATGCTTAGTTATTTTTATTTATTATCATTAATTTAATGGTGACTAACATGGCCTAAATATGATGGTTTATCCTCTTTGTCATGAATTTTTAAGATGATTGTTAATATTTATTCAAAATTTCCATTAAATACATATATAATTCATAATAGAAGGAAATAATAAAGAAAATATATATTTATTATAATAATTTATAATTTTTTATGGTTTTATAATTTTTTATCTTTCATTTAATATGGTTTATTATAAAATTTATTTTATTTTATAGATTAAAAATGTAAATATAAATTATTGTACTAAATATGATTTTATGCAAAAATAAAAGTATCCTAAGTGAATTTTGTCATGATTGATAAAAATTAGTGAAGGGAATTGTAACAATTGAGTCATTTTAGATTTTGGATTTAAATGTGTCAAAAATATCTAGGTGTTTACAAAATTTTATTACTAATGTGTTTTTATTACTAATGTGTTTTTAGACCCTACAAAATATATAAATAGTTTAGTAGTTTTTTTGTAGCCACACAACCTACTAGTTATTTTATAGCCACCAAAACTCAAAAGTTTATTTACATCCACTAAATCCCATAACCTTCTTAATATCCCTCAAAACCCATTATTTACTTAATAACTAGTAGACGCTAAATCACTCACCATATAATCAAACCCAGATTTTATACTCAAGCATGTGATTTTCTCTCTCTTCCTACCATTTTTAACCCTCTTTTCATACTTTCATATCAATCTAATTATTTCACATATATCATTATCTTTCCTTACCTAAACCATAATACCTACCTATAGTCACTTTATGTATCCATATTTCAGACCCTTTCGAGTGGATAGCATAGAGTACATTTATAGTTTTATACACAAGTAAATATCCTTTGTTAATAATGATATATAAATACTTTAAGGTTTTCAATATTTTTAGGACACATAAATAAAAATAATTATTTTTCCATTACAATCTAGCATTAATAATATTGCCTTGAAATCTAACATAAAATTATTTTGGAGTTGTAAAATTTTCATATAAATTTTCCATAGCAATCATCAAAACTCTCTAACTATTGTATAGCCATCATAACTCTCTAATTGCCAAATAGCCTTTGAAAATCAAACAAAACTAAGAAGTATTTATAACCTGAACACTTCCCAATGGGATTAATAACTCAAACACTACCAATAAACCTTCAGAACCTAAACATTGACAAACATCCTTTAGAACCTAAAATTGCTAAGTAGCCTTCAAAACTTGAACACTGTTAAGTAGCCTTTAGAATCTACCAACTAATGAATAATGCCATACTTTCACCAAGGTTAATAAAAAGATACATAATCATAAAATTCTCATGTTCACATGTCAATACATCTAAATAGTAAATTAAACATAAAATATCAATTACAAGGGGTCACTCCCTCTTCAATCCTTGTATCAAATCTAAGACAAAATATCTTACATAGATATGGGAAACATCATCCTAGTTAAATTATGGAAAATAAATAATGAAATACCTAAATTAGATTTGATTCAAATTATTTGATAGTGGATTACCCCAACCTAAAAAATTCCCTACTTTTATCTAATGTTTGGAACTGGTGATAACCTGTCACTCATTATGATAAGGAAAATAAGTAAGTCAAAAACTTTAGATATGAGTATTTTCTCCATATGTATGTATAACACATTAAATACATGCTTAGGATTTGTGATCATGAAACCTTCATACAAATCACCCCAAAATATTATTAATAGTTTTGGATGAGAATAAATCTTATTATTCTAAGGTGGTAAATATACAGTGGTTTGAGAAACCAAAAACTTATGCTATCAAATTACTAAAGAAAATTACTCATTTTGAGTTTAAAATGGAGATAAATGACATCATATCACTTTTTAATAGGGTAGTTAAAAACCCTATAGCTTGATAATTCCAAAATTGGATGTATAAATACATATGGATCATACATCAAAAATAATAAATACACAAATTAGGTGGAGTTGATCTATGATTTGATTCATAAGAAACTTTGTGAAGTGTATATGACTAGAAAATTATATATGACTTCCAATGTAGTTTATGTAGTGTCTATAAGATGCAATTAGTGAGGGTTGAACATAATGATACATATTAATTATTCTTGAATATATGAGTTACATCCTCAAATCACACTAAAATATTGTCATTATTATTTTTTTCATGTCAATGATGTTTTCTTACATTAGACCATACAAATGTTCTAAAATGATCCATACAATGTTAGACATTTTGCTGCAACCACCATAGAGATTTCATGTTGGGGAGCCTAGTTTGTATAACTCCTTAATTTATCACACATCATAATAATTGGATTTGAGAATGACTCTTACATGTTGCCTAGTTATTTATATAATATGTGGGAATTGATGGTGTTATTTCAATAGATAATTGAAACTCATAAACTTTTGTTATTGGAAATGAAATTAGCTAAACATTTTCCAATCACCATAATAAGTTATACTTGTACCTCATTAGGTGAATCTAAAAGAATTGATGTTGAAATGAACTAAGTTATCATCTAAAATTTTCAAATTAAACCCTCTTTTTATATTAGAGGTATAATTGGGAATTATTTTGGGACTTCATATCATCACGTTTCATATTATGAAGAGTACTGGATATATTGTGAAGATGAAAAGGAATTTACGCTTAGATATTATTCTCTAAAAAGTTTAAAATCAATATTGGATTTCAACATAATATATAGTCAATAAGAAATAAAATATGATGAAGAAGATGTGGATTCCATCTACCAATAAAAAATCTATCTCAAACCTTTACCTCATGTGGATTAGACCAAGACATAATCAACATATTTGGAAGACCTAACTCAAGGTGTGTTGAATCAGGCCCTCTCTTAAATCTAGAATAAAGGTATTGTGATGAATGAGACAAGATTATCTTCATCTCATAAAACTTCTATCCATGATCCTATTTTACCTTATCAATAAACTAAAGTAAAATATGTCATTATATCTTCATCTAATATTGTTACATAGAAGGATATAGTTTAATAAGATAAGATTAATAAAATTATATATATGTAAGTTGGTACACCCAAAAAAATACACAAAATCATATTTAAAATACCTAGAGATGGGACTAAGGGTACTTGAAGACTCACTAGTGCTTTGAATCATTCCTCTTCACATGTGGTTCATTCCAAGACTCTCATAAAGAATACTAATCAACACTATATAGCTTCATACTCTTGCATCATAATTCATACTCCTTATTCCACACTTTCTCATTCTTAGATTAAAACAACAAGTCCACTTCTATCTTCTATTATTAAAGAAAAAAATAGCTAAAAATAATAAATTTGATATTATATCCTCTTGAAATTAAGCCATTGTGACTTCCCTAAACATTCATAACATCAAAGATCAAGTGAAACAAAAACCTCCCCAACAGTTTCCTAATACAAAAGTGCCAAATCAGCTCAATAAGGTTCTAAATAAGAAGAATAAAATTATCAAACCTAAATATGTTGATTTCATTATACTTTTTATCAATAGTTATTACTTGGTTAGAAACTCTTAATAGTTTCTTGAATAATCATAGATTATCAAGGAAAGAGGTATGCTGAGACAACTATCCCACCACTAGATAAATCCAAGAAATAAGTCACTAATCATGACTATCATCTTTTAAAAGTGCATTTGGGAAAATCAAATCATGAATGAATAAAATAAGATGTGTAATTGGTTATTGTAACATTTTTTGAAAAACTTGATCAAGATAAAATTAATAAATACCAACTCAAATACAAATTTTAATAGCTCACAATAGTCATTTAGAAATTAGTCTAGCTAAATAAATATTATTCACTAGATCCCATACCATAAATAATTGATTTTGACACATTATAAACTACTAAATATATTAGCCATATGGGAAGGTAAATAAAATAATGGCTAGACAAGCTAATTGTTCAAGGGACATGGATTATAAATGTTTTTATGTCTATTTATGCAAAAATCCAATCTAAAATTAAAACCATAAGGAAGTCTTGGAATAAATATAAGATAAAGGAAAATAAATGGAATAAATGTTTTCTAAAGTTTGAAGTATTATAAAAATGATTCCAAACACCCTTGGCTTAGAAAGAGTTATCAAAGATGAAGATCATGGTCATCAAACTAAATTCCTTGGTACTTCCAAGTTTTATATCTACATTTTTGAATAATGCCTTGAAAAATTCAAAGACACCGGGATAATGGGTGTTGAAGTGAACAATTGTATACATGAATCAATTTAAAATATTCATTGTACTTTTTTAGTGATAAAATACTTATGCTCTTATCACAAACTATCAAATATGAGTTTAAAAAATTGGTTAGTAATGAATCAACTCAAGTTTGATTCAATTTAAAGATTTTTTGTGTGTGTGTGATTTTGACAAGTTCAACAAAGATTTGATAAAGCCACAACTTATTACAAAAAAATGCTTGATTTTCATATTGAAGTTGATATAAATTATATACATTTAGAGAGTCTATATGAAGATAAAGTTAAATAAATTTTCAAAAGTTTTGATGACCATTAAAAAATGTTAAAAAAACCTATATAATAAGTGATTGAGGTATCTAATGAAGGTGAAACCAATAAGCAAGAGAAAGAGGGAGAAAAAAACATAGTTCACATGTTTATACAAAAAAGGAGAAAATTTACTTTTGGGTAATGTCTCATTCTTAGTTTTTAAGTCATGTACTTTTACACTTTGTAAAGTTCAATTTTTTAAAAAAGTACACATATTTTGAAAATATCATATTTTCATAAAGTGATTTTGTAATTAAGGTGATTTATTATTGTAACCACCACATTCTAGGCTTTAAATAGGTCTTTTAAAGTCATTGTATAATTTTTTTGGATAAAAGAGAAAGAAAGGGAAGAAACTTTGTGTTATTCCCAAGAGTTGATACAATAAATCTTTACAAGACTTTGTGCCTAAAGACATCTTAGCGTATGAATTTATTATTATGTCTACTAATTCAATCCATTATTTTTGGGTTCTTTATTCATAAAAATACTTGTGGTTAATTTATCATTAAAATACATTGTTTTAATAATGTAATAGTTTAATTGAGATATGTGTTTACTCAATTATATAATATTTTCTCTCTAATTTCCTTCTTTCTAAGAATTCTTTCCTTTAATATTAATATTTCCTCTCATTAACTTTCTTTCCATCCAAATGCAAAAATAATAAACAATTATTCTGAGTGTATATACTTGTAAATATTTTTATTTCCATTTTTATTTTGTTTAAAATAAAGTAAATCTCTCTTGAAAATAAAAGAGGGACTTTGTACCATGCACCATTGGATAAAAACCATAGGTTTTTTCGTTTGACATAATTTATATCCAACACATCCATACAACAATCAAATTTAGGCTCTCATAACTAATATAAAAGATAAGGTAAAATTTAATTTCACTTCACTCACCTAATTTAATCAAATATATCTAATTCTTTGATGAGAATTTCAATTATTTTGATTAATTTTAAGAAAAATGATTTATAATAAATATTTATGTTTTGGGTATAAATGATAATGAATTATCATGGGTTATTAAGTTTGTGTGTTAAAATGGTGGGGTTGTTCCATCTTTTATGTGTAAAAATAGATTTATTTTAACAAACTGAGGAAATGAAAAAAATTAAGGTGATCAAATATTGTTGGTATCCATAGTTTTAAGGTATATTAGTCAATTTTGATCTTGGAAATAAGAAATACAACACAAAAATAACAACATAAATGATTTTCATAAATTTTCCACATAAAAATGACCTCAATTAAAATATTAAACATTTCCACCTTCCTTTTCTCAAAATTTTATGACTTAGTTACTTTATTGGTTCATTGTAGATAGGTTAAAATTGATAATTGAATAAGTAATGCTTTTTGACATTTTAACTATCAAATTCAGATTAGGTGAAAATGTTTTGAAATCCATATGGGATGAATGCAAAAATTAATATTAGACTATAATTAAATATATGTAATGATATATATTAATTAGTACATTGCACATATTTCATTCTTTAAAGATGAGTTGACTTGACTTTTGAAGGGCAATGTTAAATTATGGAAATTTGGAGGGTCAAATATCAAATTTGATCCCTTTATAGAGCCTTCTTTTTATCCTCATATTCAAATATTAAAATATCAAATATATACTTACTTGGGACTTATATTACATTTATATTAATTTGCATATTTTTTTCACCTCACATTGATGTTTATTTTTTAATTTATTTTTGATTTGATATGGTTTTATAGATTTAATTTTTATACTATAGCATCAATGTTTCTTACATTTGGAGAGGATTATTAGGTGGATTTAATTTAAAAAGGCACATAAATTTTAGAGGGTAGAGTGTATCCATGTATGAAGACACTACATTTTAGATATGTGGAAAGAGGATTTGTTGTTGTTAGTGCTAACATGTTATTTGATAGAAAAATAAAATTATATATTTTAGGTGATGAATTTCAAAATTTAGTTGATGTTGAGAATAAATGATAATTCATTACTTGGTAAGATAATGAATTATAAAATCACATATATTCCTCAAATACACTAATTCATAGTGATCACATATATAGTACTCAAAGGATTACAATGTTATCATGTAAAAGGGAGATTATAGTGATAAAAATGAAAGTTCCATTAATATAGGGGTTAAATATATAACCAATTTTGTTAAAAATAATGTGGTTACAAAACAATTTTTTTTTTAAAATTATAATATATCCCAAGAGTCTATAACTTGTTTTAAAAGATCATAAAATTTACGAAGAGAGACTACGAACCCTAAATTTTGTGTAATGGTCAAAAATGTAGTAAATTTATGTTCCAAATGCTCAAAATTACTACAACACAAGAAATAATTATCTCGTACAATTAAAAAATTGGTTTTCCATGAAATAGGTACTACCCTAATGGTTAAATGGAATGATTGATTAGATGGTCAGTCCCTTCTATAGGGTTGTGAACATAATTTGAAGTTCATGGGTGTTGGTGTTAAATTGACCCATTTGTGCTCATTTAAGAGAAAATATGTTATTGAGGGAAATATTAAAAATGTACTTGAATTATATGTGGTATAGTTTGAAATATTAGTGTTAATACCTTTAATGTGAATATCGATAGAGTATTTAACCCTTCTTATAAATGATGATCCCTATTTGACATATCTCTCATACAATGGCATGTTTAGAAACTGGACAACATAGACAGTTCTCCCATGGATGTTAGATTCAAATAATTTTGAGAAGAGATTGACATCAACATGTAGGATGTATTAGAATAAATATAATCCTAATTGGCATGTCTAGTTTATTTTCATGCCACTAGTAACAATGATTCTAAAAATGTTATCATAAGAACATATAATGCTCAAAAACATAAAAAATTGAATACCACTCTACCCAAATAATCATATTGAAAATTTTATGAGGATAAAAAATGGATGATATTTTTGGATGAATTGGAAAATATGGAGTATTATTATTGAAAATTAGACAAAATGAAAGAAATTGCATTAAATAAAAAGGCTAGAAAGACTTTTGTGTTATATACATAAACATAAAATGTCATATTAATATGAGTGAGGAATATATGGATGTACATAAAATGAATTTTTATGGGATGGATGTGATGTAGGAGCATTCCATGAAAATATATTTCTTGCATGTTCTGGAAAAGAGTGAGGGAAAGAGAAAAAGGTATGATTTTGAAGGGTCGTGAAAAGGAATTAGGAAAAGTTCATAGGAGGAAAAAATATTAGAATCATGTGGAGAGATATGAGTAGTGGAATGTGTGAAAAAATTACATGAAGGGAAAAAATATAGTGTGCAAAATAATATTTTAAAATGGTGGATAAGGGATAGAAGGAGAAGCACGTGTTAGAGCCACATGTAAAATAGAGAATTATAGAACTTGGTTATGATGAACCTAATAAAATTAAGATAATTATATATAAGGATAATACACATATATTTAATAATATTAAATTAAAGTTTGAGACATAGACCTTTCTAAAAAAAATGGATAAACAGTCATTTGGCAAGTAGGATAAGGTGACACCTAGTCAAGATATGATCAAAGGATGAAAAATGATGGTAGATAAATAATGCCAACTTAAGTTGAATTTTTGAAAATCAAAGGTCTCAAGGACTGACTTATCCACATTAAGGATTAGGCATTTTAAATTATGTATAAAAAGTTGTTGAATGTATAATTTTTGACTTGCATACCAAAAAACCCAATAATTGACCTTGATGGCTATAAATATTAGATTTTGGCCCATGATTAATGGTTTTTATGGAAGAGGTATAAGAGGAGTTTAATTTTGTATGTGTTGGTAGTTTACTATGATGAAGATGAGGTAAATTAGGGTGTAGGATAGGGTAGAGGCCTAAGGGTTAAACCCTGTAGGATGTGTGTAGGTAGAGAGAGAAAATATAACCTTGAACTTAAAGAATGGAAATGAGGATCCCCTCATTTAAAATATATTAATATTGGTATCATTTATCTTCTAGTGAAAATAAATAAATTAGTTTTTGACATATGATGTTCTTGTATTTGTGTGTGTGGATGGACCAAGGGCTACGAGGTTTAGCTTTTCTTCACTAAGAACCTAACCCTTAGCACTAAAATAGTTTGGTATCAAAATAGGTTGATAGCCCTAGGATAACATGGGAATATAGGATCATGTAATTATAGAAGGATAAGAATGTTGAAACAATAATAATGGTTATCCATAATGTTTATTTGAGGTAGATGACTGAGGGGTGAGAATGTCTATGAGGAAGGTGAAGATTGGTAGATGCCAAATGGAATTCAACTAGTTTATTGTATAATATTTTATAACATAATACGTGGGTAGGGATCATATGAGGTAAAACATTACACTTAATGTATGATCCACATATGTTGACATCATAGGCTTATGCAATATTTTCAAGGTCTAGTAACACATATTTAAGATTGTACTAGTGGGTGTAATAGTAGGTGGCTTAAAATAGGACTGCCAACTAGAAAAGTGGTCACATAGATCATATTAAAATTATAAAACTAGGTATAAGGTGCTAAATGATTTTTTCACTAAGCATGGGTGGATAGATAATAACAAGCACAAAATCTAATAAGGGGCACTGATCAAAGAAGCATTTATGCATGAGGCATATTCTAAGGAGATCATTGTGTAAAATATGCTTAGAAGTGATCTTTATCAATCATGGGAGGGTAGAGATTAAAAATTGAAAGAAGGGATGTAGGGAATAAAAATAAATATAGAATAAACTTGAAAATGAGCCAGATCTCTCCATCAAACATACATGGGCAGAGAGTGAAGATCACAAGAGGTGACTCAATAGGGAGTCAAGGTTATGTATTAAGCATAGGTAGGTAGAGAACACAAAATTAAATGAATGAATCAATAGAGATTTAAGGTACTACATCAATTATGGATGGGTAGAAGATAAATAGTGAATAATAAGATATAGGAAATTCAAGGTAGGATAACACAAGGAAAATAAAACCTATATAAGAAGTGGGTCAACTATGCAATGCATATTTCAAGTTATAATGTGTTTGGGATTACCTGGAGGACAAGAATTCATAGAGAGGAGTGTGGATAATTTCACCAAAGGGATAAATTTAATTATAGGATAATAAGAGATAGAAAATAATGGAAATAATAAAAGTGGTCTTCACACCATTATATCAAGTAGTAAACACATAGACCCTAGAGGGAAGTTGTTAGAGTACTTAGGTATAAAAAGATACCATAAGGCATGTTGAAAGATCCATAAATCCAACCTTAAGAAGGAAACCAAGGGTGGTAGGTTGGCTGACATAGAATGTGAAGGGTGCATACTAGGGTTTTGTTTTAATGGTGAATCTTTGTTAATTCATGAATATTCTATTTTCCTAAAATTGTATTTGGTGATTTTTTTGGTCTAGTAAAGAGCACTAGGTCACTTAAAAGTTTGGGTTGTAAAGTATATTTATAGGTAGGATAACTTAATGTTTAAAATCAATTCTAAAATTATGAGTATAAATCACCATGGAATCAAATAATATTCTACTCTATTTTTCCAATATATGTGGACATACCCTAGATTCCTGTCTACCTGCTCTAGATGTTAGACTACACTTTATGGACACTAGGATACACACACTAGATGATCATCTAAAAAATGGGGAAAAAGGTCATCATAGATATATTTTATCCTAAAATTTATTGCATATTTTTATTCCTCTTTAAAAATTATAAAATTAAAAAAAATAACCATCTTGATCCAAATTTGCATGCAAACATTATGCCCATTTGCAGTTTTAGATAGTGACTAGATGCTTTAGATAATATCCAAAGGCTTTGAATGATGTCTAAAGGTTATATATAGTGTAAAATGGATATATATAGATTTAAGAGGTTTTATAAACTTACCATAGTATTTTTCATTGACTATATACTTTAGTCAATGTCTAGATCCCTTGGACTCCATCCACAACCTCTTTCACTATCTAGAAATTTAAATGGGAATAACATTTGGATAAAGATTAGATAAAGAATTTTTTTTTGAAATTATCTATTTTTTCAAGGGGAATCCAAATATGTAATAAATATTTGGATGAAATTTATCAATTATGACATTTTACAAATGAGCATCTATTGCATGTAGTCTAGCATCTAGAGTGTGTAGTCTAGTGTCTATGGGGTATGGATGATGCCCACAAGGTTTGGAAAAATTCTATATGGTATGGATGTATTTAAAAAGGTTTGGACACTATCCACAATGTTTGGATGTTGTTCACAATATCTAGACACTGTCCATAAGGTTTGGACAATGTCTATAGGGTCTATATAGAGGTGCCTAAATGTTGTGGTTAGGTGATGCCTATGATTTGACTTTGCAAAAAAACTACTTTTCAATGTTAACCTTAATTTTACATACGGAGTTTTCCTAGGGGCCCTTAAAAAATTGGTACTTAGGTAAGAGTTTCATGAGGTGAGTGTGCATGTTGGAGTGGGGAAGAAGACCTAGTTGTAGTATGATGTAATAGGTAATGAAAAGGTGGATATCATTCGACCAAGGTAGTAGACACTAAGATGAAAAGTGGATGATCTAAAATGTGAGTGATGGAGGCTCTTTTATATGTCAACTCAAATTTAAACTTAAGGTTGTATTGAAAGTCAATTGATAGCAGTAAGGAGGATGATCACGAGGGGAGGAAACAACAAGAAGATGGAGCTACAAAGGCTATTGTAAAGGCTAGTTTGAATATGAACCTAAATTGCACAAAAATTTAAAGTGAATGAGATGGGTCAAAAATTAAGTAAAGAGGGAGTTGAAAAAGTTATTATATAGTTTATCTCAAATTTGAACCTAAATTTTTTCCCAGATAAAACAAGTAGTACATAAGGAGGGTCAAGGGAAAAATAATGAATTGAACAAATAGTAGGGATGAAATATGAAGAGGTGAGGAAATTCAATTAAATAATATCAACTAAGAAGGATAAATATCTAAGAGAGTGGGATGTTCATAAAAATGTCCCACAATAGTGAACTAAGTAATATAAGAAAAGGCCACAAGATAACACACAAGCACGTTTTACCTACCATAGAGGAATGACCGATGATAGTATTCAAATCATATCAAGCAATAAAATTCACCATAGAGTAAATAATGTGTCTACAGTAGGTAAACCAAAAGCATTTTATTAATATTAAAAATAGGTATATATCAAAGGGTGTTGATATGTCATTAACCCTTTTACAACACCAAATATTAATATATAGGTTTTCACCTTATGACTAGTCAAAACCAACCAACTAAATAACCAACTATCTATAGGAATTTAGCCCATAAGTTAGTTTTATTATTAATGCAAAACATAAAATCAAACTAAGTAAATATAAATAAGTTTATTTAAGGGGGTGACTTTATAACAAATATGCATGCCCATTTTACAATTTATATAGTTACCTAACAAACCCCCTATGATCCAATGTTAGTTCTTTGGACACATGTCAAGTATTATTTTGAATTTTCTAAATTTTATTCTATTAAGGAGTTTTATGAATATATCATCTATCTAATGAATAGTTGGGAAATACATTGGATCAAGTATTTTATCCACATGTTTTATTTTGGAATGAATACTATATTTTTAGACATCTTGATTACACTTTTATTCTCAATGTCTAACTATGTAGGAGAAAATGAGAAATCTAAATATCTTCAAGAATGCATCATAAATAAACAATTTCTCTAGAAGTATCACATGTTATGAGGTATTTTAATCTGTTGATGGAATTTACACTATATATTTATTTTTAGAGCACCATGTAATGATAGTTGAACCCATATGAATAGTATACCCTTTTGTGGACACTCTATCATCCACACATCCACCAAAATCTGCATCATAGTACCCAACAAGTTTTAAGTTCTTGTTGTGGTGGTAATCAAGGCCATATGTTTCCATTCCTTAAAGGTAATAGAGTAATATTTTTGGTACATTATAATGAATTTATTTAGTCTCATGCATAAACCTAGAAAAAATTCTAAATACAAAGGATATATCAATCATAGTAGTCATCAATTATATCAAACCTCCCACTAACTCTCAATGTTTTATGCCATCAAAAAATGTATTACCATCATCCTTAAATAATTTAAAGTTACTTTCCATTGGAGTGAGGGTGGATTTGAAATCATTTATGATAAAAGTATTTAATAGCTCATAAATATACTTATTTTGTGAAACTAAAATACTTTGATCTTTATGATTAAATTATATGCCAAGGTAATAGTGAATAAGTCCAATATCTATCATCTCAAAACCATATTTTAGTTCCTTCTTTGTAGACTTGTGATTTTCATCATTTCCTATGATAAACAAGTCATCAACATTAAGAACAAGAACTACCAATTTCTTTCCATGCTTTAAAATATAGAGTATCATCAAATTTAATACATGTAAAGACAATTTTTTTCATGTAGGAATATATTTTGTCATACCAAGCCCTAGGTGCTTGTTTAAGACCATATAAAGCTTTGATTAATTTACACACTTTCTATTCTACACCCAATTTCTCAAAACCTTGGGGTTGTGTCATATAAACTTCTTCCTATAAATTACCATTAAAAAAAACACTTTTGACATCCATTTGATTTACTTTCTAACCATTTTATGTTACTAAGGTAAGAACCATATGAATAGTGTGCCATTTGGAAATTAGTGCAAACATTTCCTCATAGTTAGTTCATTCTTGTTTATAACCTTTTGCAACAAGCCTTGCCTTATTTTTATCAATAGAGCATTTGATTTATACTTTACAATTTAAACCCATTTACATCTAATGGGTTGAACATGTGGAGGAGGATCAACTAAAACACAACTATTATTGTTAAGAATCACATCATACTCATTTTGAATTACATTTTATGAAACTTGTTCAATAGAATATTCCTCAAAAGTAGATGGCTTAGTGGAAAATGTAGTAAAAATAATTGCATAATTTACCTATTTATGAGAACTACTAGGACCTGTTATACCAACTTCATCTACTTTCAAGTAAAAAAAAGTACATTGAACCTATTTTGGATACTTTTGTAAATTGTTAAGATAAAAAATACCAAAATTTTCTTCATTTTCAATATTTTAAGGAAGAATTAGAAAATTTTCAACATTTTATAAGTCATTATTCTATGAAATACTCAAGGAAGTAGAAGAAATAGAATGGATACTAGTCTCATACCATAATATATGAGATTTAGCTTCATTATTAAATCCATTAGAAACCTTTTGAATATTCCTCTCTAACCTATCAAATTGTGAGTCAAGATCTACAGTGTTCATATTACCAAATTCATAAAATATTACACCCATACTCACTATGAATTTTCATGTATCCTTTGGAAGTAAATAAAACACTTTTTTATTTTTTGAATACATAAGAAAGATGTATTTTATACTTCGAGGTTCCAAAATAGTTTTTTGTTTAGTGGAAAATAAAGCAAAGTAAAGACATCCAAAAAATTTCAAGTGTTTAACTTTTGGTTTAAACCCATGCTAAGCCTTATATGGACTTTTACCCAAAAGTGCAGTTGTAGGCGATCTATTTCTCAAATACACTAAATCACTAATGGATTCTTCCCAAAAATTATCATCATGATGTTTATAGTGAAAAATAGCTCAATCTATTCCTTCTAAATTTATGTTCATTTGTTTATAAACTCCAATCTATTATGGAGTATAAACATTATTGTATTATTATTGAATTCTATATTCCTAGCAATAATCCAAAAATTCATTTGAAGTATACTCACCACCATTATCTAGATGAATATTAGTTAAGTGTGAATATGTTTATTTTTAAACTAAGTGTAACTATTCAATAAATTTAGTGAAACCCTCTAAGTTATATTTCATAAAAAATGCACAAGTCATCATTGAAAGTTCATTGATAAATAACACAAAATACTTGCACCATCTAATGGATGACTTTTTCATATAAGAAACATCACTATGAAATGATTTTATACATCTATTAGCTCACCAAGAAGAATTTTTAGGAAAATTTTCCCTATTCTATTTTCCTAAAACTCATGATTCACAAAGAATACTATCTTTGGAAAAATTGGGCAAACCATTCACCATGCCATAAAATTATAAGTCCATAAAGGAGTGAACATTCAAATGTCCATATTAGAGATGACAAAAAAGTTTTTTAGAAATTTTACCATACCTATATCAATAAATACTATAAGTTCCATTATGGGAGGAAGCACTTTGCAATGAAAATGAACCAAATTCCCATCATCATAACATGTATACATTATTTTTTATCCATCTTTACTGAGTTAATATAAATGAACCCATTTTCAAAAAAAAATTGATAACCCTTTTTATGAATATTTATAAAGGAAAGAAGTTTTTATAATGTGGGAACATACAAAACATTCTCTAAGTATTTGATATAAGCATTAGGAAGAATAATTTGAAGAGACCCAAGTCCCTATAGAGTATGCATAGACTTATCTACCAAGGATAGTGGAGTAAGATACGCCTTTTTGAAATTAAAAAATAAGTCTCACTTGAATTACATGTATTTGGTTTCACCTATATTTAAAACCCAAACATCTTTGAGCTCATCTCTAGACTCATATTCCATATAATAAATATTCCATAAAGTGGTGGATGTGAATTCATGAGCAACATTTATTGCTTCATCATATTCATGGTTTGAATATTGAGTACATTTATACTTAGTGACATTTTGTGGCCTCTAAATTTTATCAAAATTAATCCTAAACTAAGAAGAAATGCAACCAAATTTTCCACATCTATGACATTAAATGTTTGATATACCTTAAACTATGCCACTATATGAGTTATGATAATGTCCTCTATCACTCATCTCATTTGAATGAGAATGGATATATTATTGATTAGAATAGTTTTTCTAATTATATCCTTTGCCTCTATTTTGAAATATTCCTCCTCTATAACCTCTGCCCCCTCTATAATTTTTCCCTCTATAATTATGATGACTAGAATAAGAAGAACTAGGATTGGACTCTGAAACATGGGCTTCATTAGTTTTATTGAATTTATTAGGTAGAGAAATATCATGATAAATAAGGAACTCAACAAGTTTATCAAAAATTATGCCTGTGATCTTGTTAGATAAATGAAGCATTTACACAAAATTTCTACGAGACACATGTAGTCCTTTCAATGCAATAGTTACAATGAGATCATTATGAAGTTTACCAAACCTAACCTTAATATATTCAATATCAATATTATTCAACTTAAACATATACTCTCATATATCCCCATCTTCATCTAATGACAAAATAAACAACTAAATATGTATATCTATATTCTTATTCTTGGGATTTTTATCATATAAGTCAGATAAAGTCTTCCACATAGTGTAACTATAGGGAGAGTTTTAAATATGAATGCAAGTATATCTAGTGCAAAAAAAATTGATTAAATCTTGGTATTTATAATCACACATATTGAAAATATCATGTTGATCATGCTCTATAGGAAAAAAAATATTGTCATCCTTCAAAATATCCCATAATTCATTGAAAACTAATGAAGCTTCCATTAAAGATTTACAAACACTAAAATTGGAAATCATTAAATGATCACAATCTAAAAGCAATTTTTTAAATGAAAGTAAATGCAAAAAGTAAAAAGTAACACATTCAAAATAAAACTTGGTACAAAATAATGATTCTATGGGTTTTTTCACTTAGCCTCCACATAGAGAAAATTAAATATTTTTTATGGGTTTTGCACTTAACCTCACCAAAAAACAAAAAATTACACCCTTATTTCACCAAATATTTTACAACCTTATTGCATCAAAGAAACACGTAGTTATTTCTCACTCATTTACAATAATTTTTCCCTTTAAGATATGCAAAGCATGCATTTAGTTATCAAAAAGATTCCAAAAATGGAATACTTTTTCAAAAAAAAAAAAAGACCAAATACAAACTTTGACCAAAAGGAATATTTGAATATTAGACCTCTAAATTCTAAGGGTTTATACAAAATAAGTCTTTCTAATTGCTATAGGATACTTTATAGGACATAGAGAGAAGTTTATAATTACACTTTATTTTGGTCTCTATGGAAGTAAAAAAATATTTTTCCAAGTAAAAATTTAATTCATCCATGAAAATTGTGAAAATAGGATAAAAGCTTCTTTGACTTGTGGACCCCCCAAACCCAAAATTTTTTTCAAATTATATCAAAAACATTTGATAAATGAAAATTTATATCTTCTAGTTTATTCCAATTCCATGCTAAACCATGATGCAAGGTTGATCCAAAAAAAAATTTTGAACTTCCCCATATTGTATAGGGTCATATAAATCCATATAGTTATACAAGTTAGGTTTTAAACTATTTCAAGGTTGTTCATTGAGGATTTGTATCATACATATAATGGATGGAGCTTTTGGGATCCCTTGGAGATAGTATAGGTGAAAAAATAGATTGTGCAACTTATAAAAATGGGTTTTAAGTACTTCCTAGGTTATTTTAAATCAGATTTATGACACATAGAGACTCAAACTGATAGCAATATTTAATATATTTACTTAAGATTTATTCAAAAACATTTTTGAGGCCATACCACATTATTACAAGGATTTTGAAGATAAAAAATCTATACAAATGGATGATTTGGTCTTTTTTAGGTATAAATCTAGTATCTTGGTTTGAATAAGCTTCTATAGGAAGATTAGTCTTCAAAATAGAGGAAGATTATTTTAGTGATTATTAAAGTATATAGCCATACAAAATTAATTTATCAATTTATTTAATTTATATATCCTCAAATAATAGGATTTGATATATGCATTTAATTTTTTTTTTAAAATTAAATATTTGAATAATTTTTCAAATTTGACACCAATGTTTAATAAAGGGCACACCTTATTCTTTCAATAAACTTGTTCACCATAAACGTGATTTCACATGAGATTTATTAATCCAATAATATGAATTTATCTTTCAACTCTTCTTTTACTTGAGTTCACCACACTTTCATTTACCATACTATGATACCACTAATAGCGTTTGAATCACATCAATCAATAAAGTTCACCATAGAGTAAATATTGTGTCTACAGTAGGTAGACCAAAAGAATTTTATTAATATTAAAAATAGGTACATATAAAAGGGTGACAATATGTTATTAACCTTTTTACAATACCACACATTAATATATAGGTTTTCATCTTATGACTGGTAAAAACCATATAGTTAAATAACTAACTATATACATAAATTTAACCCATAAGGTAGCTTTATTATTAACATAAAACATAAAATCAAAATAAGTAAATATAACTAATTTTATTTAAGGGGGTGTCCTTATAATAAATATGCATGACATTTTTAGAATTTGTTTATTTACTTAACAAACCTAAACTATAGTTAAGACTTTAGAACAAGTCCTAAAAATTGATAGTCATCTAAGAAAGAAATAGGTTCATAGAAGGGAATAAAACATATGAGTTATAAAAGAGCAATGGAGGAGTAGAGTTCCACTAAGTGAAACTAGATTTGGTAGATCATTTAACCATTGAGGTAGAAAAAATATAAGGTGAGATATATAGGGTTGTTGGGTCATAAATAGAGGCTAGTATACAATTGAATGATGAGGAAGCTAGTAGAAGAACAATATGTGCTAGAAGTGTAAAGAGAATTTCCCAAGAATAAAATATAGGATATCATATCACTAAACATGAGGAATTTAGTAGGTGAAAAAGATAAAAGACACACTAGAATAAAAGGAAAAGTGAAATAAAAATTGATCACAACTAAGAACTGTCATATTGGTGAACAAATGGGGAAGATAGCAAGAACACATTCCTAGATATGTACTTAGTAATAATGGAAAAATATTTTCATAGTATAATTAAGAGTATTAGATTGTTCCTTATTGAAAAATTTATGCTATCATAATAACCTTACTTTGAGGTATATATAAGAGGAACCCTAACTAGAAAATGTGTGAGAAGGAGAAGAAAATCGAGGAGAAGTACCAACTAGATAATGAGTAGTGTACAGAGGTGGTAAAAGTATAAAATGAGAAAATGCAATATGATAATTAAAGGAATTAAAGGAAGAACATGAGATAATATGAATGTATGATAAAATTATCACACTAAGAGAGTAAGAAGAAGAGTTCAAAAAGGTGATAAACCTAATACTAAGAAAAGAATGATAAATAATCATTTGAGTATGAAATATAACATAGAAGTGAATGGATACATAGGAAAAACAATTTATGACTACTCTCCATGAAGGAGAATTAAAAAACATGAAAAGAGAGAGGATTAAACTAAAATAATTAATAATGACACTTAGTCAAAGCAAGGAAGAGGAATAAGTGTGGAGGAAGAATAAAGAAGAACATTTATATGTGTTCATGAGAAGTTAAAGGGATAAAAATGGGAGAATATCATCTTGAGGCTTATAGACATTGATGAGAGGGAGTTAGTCTAAGTCAAGAGTTATGTGTGGATAAAGATATAATTGATATATATAGGAGGAGACCAAGGAGAATCATGTGGGTGTAGACCCAAAAGGGTAGGAATGAAAATGGAAGAAAACATAGCGGAAGATAAGAAGAAAAAGAATGAGAAAAGGTATGAAAGAATACATGAAGGCACACATGGGATAAGAGGATTGATAGAAGAAGGGAGTGTAAGGAAAAATAACAACATGTAAGTAGTAGGTAAAATGGAAAACCATGGTCAAGGAATCTAATTAAAATAGTGGTTCTATCACTCAAACTAAATGTAGGTAGGGAAAAACATTTTGGTTACCTTAGGATTTAAATCAAGGAACATCATAAGAAAATATAAATCCTATAAAATTTGTAAGATGTTATTTGGTTAAATATCTCAATCTTAGTTACACTTATGAGGATATATTTACTAAGCAAGCTAGGGGAACAATTGGGGGACTTGCATCTTCTCATATTAGGATTGATGATGATATAATCTAAGGCATGATCTATAGGTATAGGGATCAATTCAATAACCTTTTTGGAATAGAAATATAAGAGATGTAGTGCTACCACCCGAGGTTTAATACCAATTTTCTCATTGACTTACAAGACTTCTACACTCTTAGCTAGACCAATTGAAACATATTAAATTTTAGAGTTATACTTTCCTTCACTTTGTAATTTATAAAAGAAGGGAAAGATAAATTGTTCAAAAATAAACATCAAAAGAGAGGGAGGGTAAGGTAGAAATAAAGTCTTCTAATTAAAGGGGAATATAGATAATTTCAAGACCATAATGTGCTTAGCTATAGTTGCACCACTATATGCTAAGTTTCATGATGGCTCTAGATTTAGTCATATGGATAGATATAGTCTAAGGAGAAAATAAAAATTCTCAATTCTAAAGCTAATTTAATAAATGAACTATAAATAGACTTGTAGTTAATTACACGTAAATCCTTAGAGACTTTAAAGAAATAAAAAGGAATCAAATAACCCTACTAAAATAGTAGAAACACATCCTCGTTAATGCATAAAATTTTTATAAAATCATAAATTATAGTCATATATAATTGGTATTGATCAATTAAGTCAAAATTAAGTGGAATACATTCAAAACAATCAGGCACATTTACACGTCAAATTAATTTTACATTATTTTGATAATTTTTGTTTATAAATAGAGCCAACACATATAACATACTAAGAATTTGTAAATATAGAAGGGAGATATGAGTCTTTCCTCCAAGAGGCATGAGATCCCACCATTATCCATCATGGCCTAAAATGGTAAAACATAATTATGTTAGAATATTCTTCATGTCATGATATATAAGATATAACATAATTTTATGGGCCACTAAGGAGCATAAATGATAAGTATGATATGGAATAAATCCTAATGGTTATATAAGGATATAAAAATAATTAATATATGAGTTTGGACCTATAAAGTTTGATAAAATACTCATAGATGAGGATCTTTTCTAGAGTTACTATGTACAGACAATGTGGGCAGCACACATTCCTTTTATTTTTATGTCACAATTGAGGGGATGGATGCATGGCACTATGTAAATATATTTGAATTATTATCCCATTTTTATAAATGAAAAATGTTTGGATATAATGAATTAGGGTCCACTTTCATGTCTTTTTCTTATGTACTAAAGTCAAAAAAGTGTCTTAGGCAAGTTCTTAAATATTGTGACACTTGTCCATTTGCTACTCGATTAGGGCATATAGACCTTGTCTTTATATCATGTATCAAAATTGATCCATATGCCATGTCATCATTAAAAATAAATATATGTCCTTATATCACTCTTAGACCCATCCCCATGTTGTTAATATGCTTTATCCAGATAAAGAAACATGTGCCACAATGTATTTGATTTTTACCTCTTAGTCACTTCCTTGAGCCATATGATTTTCCATATGTCTATTTTCCATGCATCCATGAATTAATTTTTTTGTCATTAGATTTTTAAGCATGATTTGTTAAAATATAGACATTTAGCTTGATCTTTATAGTCTAATTGGTTGTAAATATTTAATGTATTAGCCCTTGGGATGTTGGATGTAATTCAAAAAGATGTCAAGATGTGGCTCAATCTCATTAATCTAGGTAATCACGAGCTCCATATAATACTTTAATCTATCTATAATATAAAATTTACAAATATGATACCATGTGGATGACCATCACTTGGTTGGTCACATAGGGAACCTTAGGACTTGGGCCTACTTTTGTTAGTCATAGGTGAGTGGGATCATGCCACTTGGCATGATATCATTCATCTAATTGATCAAGGACATTATGATTTTGTTTTATTTTTTTTTTGCATTTGAGTAATGATGTCCACACATAACTAAGTATGATTAATTTGGGGGATCACTAGCTTCATATTATCTTTTGTTATGTTTATGGGCTCTAGATGAGTGGGATACTACCACCTGGATGACCTTTACTTGTCTAGATGATCACCTAACTTTATAGTATGTGCTTATTTTTTAATCTATGGATGAGTGGGATCATACCATGTGTCATGATCACATTTATAGAAATGATTAGGGACCTCAATTATTTGTCACTTCACTATTTTGTTCCAAATGAATGAGATGGGGACATGTGGAATGATCTTAAAGCTTTGGACCTCACAAAGTCTTTTCTTTATCTATTTAAGTTGATATAAGAAATTAAAAAAATAAAGGAAGGAGCATACTCATAATTACTAAGGTGAAAAGTAATTATAACCTTTTGTTTCATAATCAATGAAAAAGTGAGATGAAGACATGCATCTCAATCATATGAATCTAAGGATAACTGAAGGGAAAGATTTAGTTTCTTTAAAAATATTTATTGGGGAAATTATATGTTGACATGTGGAATGATCCTAGAGCTTAGGGATTTAATAATTGGAATTCAAACTTGAGGACTTAGCCATTAGAATTTGAGCTCATTATCCATCTTAAATTTGATAATTTATCTAAGTTCAAGAGAGATGTGCAACAATGATATGTGTGAAGAAACTCTTAGTAGAATGAATAAGTATGAAAATTACTTCATATTTTAGGGGATATTTATAAGTTGGACCAATTTATATTTGTTAAGGTGGCCTTATGGGGTCAAAACACTCTTGAAAATAACAAGCTACCTTTAAAAAAACAAGTTAACTCAATTAGTCCATATAGTCAAAATCTAAATTCAATGAATGTCATAGAAATTAAAACCACATAGATGTATTTAATAACTTTAATATACATGTTAATTTATATATTTAGACTTAGATATAAATTTAATTACTAGAGTATTTTTAGGAACATTCATCTAGCTTAGAATCATATCAAGACTTCATTTTGAATAAACATCTTAGGCTTAATATAATGACATCAAAACTTAGGTTTAGACTGATTCATTTCACAACAAGACTTGAACATGGAAATTTTAAGCTAAAATAGGGTCTTCATTTTAAAATATGAAAATGGGGCATGTTGCCCATAACAAATGGTGACTACTATAGGGAAAGTGCTTCCTTAGAATTTAGAATCAAGATGGAAAGCCTCCATTATTGAATTATTAGATGAGAAACTAAATCTCCCTTTAAATGAACTTAGAGGAAAATAGAGTGCTCAATTTTTGTTCAAACAACATAATATTCCCTAATTCATTCAAAGGGTCTTTTTGTGCAAAGAGTGATTTTTTTGTAATTTTGAATCCACCAAGAAAGTTTAGGCATATCTTAGGCACTTAGAGATCATTTAGAAGAATTTATTTTGAGAATTTTTACTAAGTAAATGAAGGATTGAGAATTAATTTATTTCTATTTAGGTGCATATATCCATGGTATAGATGCCTTTGGTCCCACTCAAGGCCTTGTTCCATTTTTATTCAGGTAGAAATGCCTAGATGGAGGTTTCCCAAATCACCCTTTCATAGGAAGAAATTTTGAATTTTTATGAGATTAAGACTTCATTTAATTTTTATCTTTATTTTTATTAATACAATATGGTTGGGGTATAATGTATCCAATGTGTAGGATTTGTTTAATGAACTCTTTTTACTAATAAGGTCCTTTACTTGCTCAATGTTTTGGCTATGATTGATATGTTCCTTTTAGTGATTTGATGACCTTTATAAAAAAAATAGGGATTTTTTCAATTCACTTTCTCAATTATGAATCCATGACCCATAATCATTTTATTTTCTTAAGAGAAGTTTAGTTTATTATCACATTTTTAATTAATGGGGCCTCACCTTCCACCTTCAAATTCTAGGATTGTATTTTTCAGTGCCTTGTAAGCTTTGATATTATCAAACTCGGTGAGCACGGGGACCAAGATTTAGATATTTTACAAAAAATGTCTTAGTTAATTCTCATTTTAAATCATTAGAATAAGGTAGAACCATTATAATATTAGCAAGGGTAAATAAGGGGCAAATAAATACACATAAAATAGCAAAAATCAGGAAAAAGAAAATAAAAAAATAGAGAAGCAAACACATAATTAAAGAAAATTAACTCTAATATAATATTTAAAAAAACTATCCCTTACCCTAAGGCTTGTTATCTAAAATTAGACACCATGAGTGGTTACAATTCAAAACTCTAGTCATAATATTTCTAACCTTGTTGATAGTCATATGAAGTGCTTTGTCCAGTCATATGGATCTCATAGTGATAAACCTTATGTGGTTCTTAGTATATTTCAAGGTTTAATACAATGGTCTAGTTGGAAGTAAAGATAAATCATTTAATATTGTTATAAAGTTCATTCAAGTTGGTCATTCCCAAAGTGTTTTATCAAGGATTACAATAGTTTTAGAGAAATTAAGGTAATGACTACTTATGCAATTTAGAATGATCAAGTGTATTTTAATGTATCTAACATGTTTTAAAGTTATTAAAGGTTTTTTATTCCATACACATGTTGGTCTTGGTCATTTTCAATGTGTAATAAATGGTGTGTCCTTCTAAAGGTCAAGAAAGTGAAATATAATGTAAAAATACACTTTCCAAGGGCTTATAAAATAGCTTTTCAATGTGGAGATGGGTAGTTAAAGTAAAAAATGGATGGTGTTAGGTAATTATAATGTATTCATGGTAAAATAATTCTTTTGGTAGCATTATTAGGTCCAAAAAAGACAAAAAATGTTCATCTCATCCATTTAGCTCTTTGTAAGCTATTGAAGGACATTTTCAAGCAGTTATTCCATGAAGAGGAAGGAGAGTTGGACCCAATTATCTTGAGTGTTGATGGGGAAAATTATTAACTTTAAATTAAATGTATTACTTTATGATTTTAAGGGATATTATTTATTATCAATCATTAATAAAATAAGCATCCCAAAACCCTCCTAAAACCCAAGTAGGGGTTTTTATTGTCTCAACGAGTTTGCATGTTAATGCATGAAAATGGATGATTTTTTTAGATGCTAAAGCATTTGGATAATTTTATCACATCATCTTCAACCATTATTTGGCATGTGTGAGAAATCAATATAGTAAAAATATTATGTTTTATTATTTTTTAGGGTGGTAGGCAAGGTTTTCGAAGCTATGACATTATTGAGCATGGAGATATTTATGTTTAGAATTAAAAACTTGTTCATTACCTATATAAATCCTATTAAAACCCTTTAAAAGTATGAAAAGGGTTCAAATGTGAGTCCAAAATCATTTGTAAGTGGATTGTGTAGGTTGCAGACCTATATAAGATTATTATAGGCACAATTTGGGTTGATTTTGAGTGTTTTAATTATAAAATTATATTTAGTAAACTCTAATAAGATTTCACACTCATTATATCATCTTTTCAAGTATAATTACACATTATAAATTGTTCTCTTGCACTCATATGAACTCATAACCATCCTCAAGAGACTCCAACATGCCCATTGTTAAAAGATTATAATGAACCCATAATCACCTTATGATATTGGTATTATTATGTTTATTGACCATATAGTTGCTTTTAAATTGTATTTAATCTCAATAAAGTATCCCAAGTTCATCATCAAAGGGTAGATGGCAGACCTTGAAAGATAGTGTAATCTAGATAGACTATGTCAAGACTATGATAAACCTACGAAGAAGAAGCACTTATTTTAAATTGAAAAGATGTTTATATTCTTTTAATAAGTGAATAAGATCAATAATAATATGATATATGTTTAAATATCATTTTAAAGTTGAAAAACCATCTCAAAAAAGGCTTAGGAATAGTTATGAGTTAGAAAATGGAAACCTAAAGGTTTGCATCCAAGAGATAGTTATAGTGATTGATTTTGTTAGTCCAAGTTAGAAACTAGGACCCATTATGAATGACGGATCCATGAATTTGATCTAAATAAAGATTTTAAATTAATGGAATAAAAATATCCCACCAAAAAAATGCATTCTTAAAACTTTGCCAACTATTAGGCCTAAAAAAACCTATAGGCCTGCCTATAAAAGACATTAAAAACGTGCATTTCATCATTGGTATAAAAGTTTGAGATTTTTTTGGGAAAAAAATGACCATATATAAGGTTTTTAGGGTTATTTAAACCATGGGAGGATTTAAACAACATTAAATGATAGTGGTTAGGGTCATAATAAGAAGAATAGCCTAAAACTCTAGGCTTGAGTTAATCAAGTGACAAAGCTAAATGAGAATTAATACCATAATAAATATAATTATGTACCAAGATAAGTTAAATGCATAAAATAGCCTTTTAAAATCAAAATAAATCATCAAGATTAATCTATTTGATAAAAAAACTCATACTGGTTTCAAAACTACAGGTGTGCAAGCTCGAGGAGATCAATATTTTGCTCAGCCCATCAAGATTAAGTACATGTTTAGGAATATTGGTTGGGGATGTTAAATGGGCCTAAATGAACCAAAATTGTGTCATTAAGATGTTTTTTATAATCCTATACTCTATAAATAATGATTAATAAAATAAACACTTCGTAAACTACCTAGAAAGGTTAGAAAGACTCGATGACTATTTTTGTTCTCTAAATGACTCCAAATGCATACACCTTGACCTAAAAAAAACTCTGATGACCTATGTAGGTATCATACATACCTATTATATTAATATGTTTCCATGTGTAAAGTATAAGAGGGAAGGAAATGATGTAAATTTATAGATTGTAGGCCTAAATTAAGGTATAGAGAAATAATTCATAAGCATGCTAAAGCTTTGAATGCAAGGTAGGATCATATTAACACCATAATAGAGTTTTAATAATGTCATAATGAATCATTTATAATTAAGGACGAATATTTTAATGGTACCTTTATCTAGAACCATGTCTTGAGTACATATAGGATAATAAATATGTTTTAAGTTTTCTTAAAATTTTTGCATTGAAGAAAGTATGTAATATTTGCATTAGGATTATAGTTTTTATGAATAATAAGAATATGGGAGTATTAAGATGCATAGGAAATTGTTGATAATTTTTATAAATTAATTTAAAATATAATTTAAACTACAACCTATTTCATATTCCTAAATTGTATGCAAACTATGAAACTTGTCATGTTAGAGAGTTATAAAGGTTTTAAAATGACAAATGACTATTGGAGGGGTTGAGGGAAGGTGGGGAAGACATAAAAAAATTATTATTTTTTATGTGTCCTAAAACTTTCCCCATACCTTTTTATTTTCTCTCAGCCTACTCAAGCCTTTATCTTTCTAACATAGGGCTAAAAACTTAAAATTCACATAATTTAAGTTTCAACACATTAAATTGCATAAAACTTTGAAATATAGCCTTATTTAATGTAACCTATAATATTATAGTGGTATGGTCTCTAGTACTGTGTTCTTGTTTAAGGCTTAATTATGTCTATATTGGGAGTTGAGTCCTAAAATTTTAGGTGAAGATGGAATAGGATAAAGGATAATAAATATGTTTTAAGTTTTCTTAAAAATTTTGCGAATATTTAAAACCTTTTATCTTTATATCAAAATAGGGTTACAAGGAATATGCCTCCCTAAAGAGAAAATGTGAGAATTATGAATGAAATTGTAGAATAGAGGTGGAAAGATGATGGGATATAGATCTTTAAAAAGTGCCTAAGACAAAGAAAAGTAGATATAACCTAATAATATGTCTTGTCACTTATTAATCACTCCTAAGGTGAAGTTTCATTTTCCTAATGAAGAATCATCAAGTAAGACAAAACTTCTATGCCACCTTGAAAATATAATCATCAAGCCAAGTGCACACATTTTAAAGAGGGAGTTCAAGGCTATTTATTAGTTAGATTTATTTTTTGTAACCTAATTTATCATGATATTATAATGGTCATAGTATTATCCAATGCCCATCTTCTCTCTCATTTTCATTCTCTTTTATATGTATGGCCAGATTTGTCATTGAAATGGATCTTTCCATGAGGAGTATGGCATAAACCTAATCTTTTATATGACTATAGATCAATAAGACTACTATTATTACATCCTCTAAGGGATATATGTAGTTTATATCTTGATTTATTTATGTGATCAATTATAGACTAATTTCATCTTGGTTGTTGTCTCATTCCTTTTACCTTTATACAATTTGTTTCATTGTTATAAGTTGTAGTGAATATCATCAATAGTTATTGTGAATTATAAGTGGAAATAATCTTCCCTCCTAATACCATAATTCCTTACCTATCTATAAATAAATTATGGAATAGGTTCATCCTAAGATAAGTGTATGTTATTAAATCACTATAGGTCTTAGTGCACATGAAAATTAGTGGAAGAGGTCACAAGATTTAGTGTATCACACCCTTTAGTTCATAGTTTCTTTCTCCCTTTTCATTGCAAGCTAGTAAATTAGTGATTGATCCTAAGTGATCATAAAGTGATCTAGATATTATCTAGAGGTTCATTACATAAATTATGTCACCCACAACCTAGGATTATTCCCATGTGTAATTTAGATTAAGAGAACTTGAAACACCCTCTCAAAGGGTGTAAATCCAAGCTATAATAGTTTTGGCATGCTTAGTGGGACAAGGATTTTCATAAATTGAATATTTATTGGTGTTTCTATTCAATACATTAGTTTTTGGATGAATGAACATAAGCATCAATGGTAACTCTAAGCTCATCAGTTGTTTTAAGCATCCTAGGTACTTATTTTAAAGAATAATTGATAGTTTATCTTTTTTATTAGATTCATGAAGTGTGATGGATGACTATGGAGGGATTCCCTATTTTATATATCCTTATCAGTATTATAGTGATCTATATCATCACTATGTTTATCCATATCAATCCTATAATGACCCTAATGACTCTTCATATGGATCTTATTATCCATATGAGTAGCCTTGCTATCAAGAGTATTATCCTTATTCTCCTCCTCAAACAACAACATACCAACATTATCAAGCTTATAATTAGTCTTGTATAACTCATCCTACCCCAACTCAACCTCTTTATCATCTTAGTCATCCCTCTAAGTAGACTTATCAAAATTATGTTACATCTAGTCAACATAGTCAAATTTATACTCAATCCATCCCAAGCTTCAAACAAACTCTACTAAGCTATGAAAGGTATATCATAAAGATTTATAAACAAATGGAGTATGGTCTAATTGTCCTTATTCACCTCATTTAGATTATGATAGACTCATTAGAACTATTTAAGGGTAAGTGGGAACCTATTAAGAGAGAGAATCAATAAATATTAACTAATAATGTGTTGGATATATGTGGCTAACTTTAGTGTATATATTATAAGTTAGTAGTTCATGAGAGGAAGAAAGTTCAGTACTATTAGCCTCATGTGCCTTCTCCTATTTCACATTAGTCTTCTTTTGCTCCACACATTCTTCCTTAATATACCAAATCTAGAGAGTTTCCAAGTCTCCTAAGTTCTTCACCCATTCCTTAAGTTGGAGTTGTCATTAAATACTAGGAAATATTAGAATTTAATTATTTTATTATTTCTTAGAGGGAAAAGAATAAGGAATCTTGATGTAGGAGCATCAAAGTAGGAAGATGTAAATTTTGTATTTTGGTCATTATGAGTCAAATTTGGTCAATTTTAGGTGTTAATGTGTGTAAAGAGACATTTCAAGGTCTATTTATATATTTTATCTCATTTGAAGTCCTTAAGAGTCATAGGATCAAGTTTTGAGGGTGTTTGGGGTTTTTTCTCCAAAACTAATAATTTGAAAATTCAAATATTATCATTAAGCTAAGAATGACCAAAGTGTGGCAAAGGTGGTTAAGTGAGAAAACATTGGTTTATAAGGTATAATAATCATTTAAAAGGGTATTTTTAAGGAGCATAAGTCTAGGAAATCTAATTAGTAGTCATATTATTATCATGTAGTCCTAAACCTCATGTTGAGGTAGTTATAAAAAATAAGTTGATGTAACCACTCAAAGAAACAATGTTGAGGTTGGTAAAAATTAGAATTTGTACATGAGTCATAGAGGAGATAATAGGAAGAGTATAAGGATATCCAATAGATGAGAGGAGAATCTGAGTGTAGGATATTGTAGAAGTCTCTTCAGGAGATGATAAGCCCAAGTGTTGGGCTCCAAATGTAATCTTGATTGATCAAACAAATAAAGGAGTTGTTTTTTTTATATGAATCATTCTCTCTCTCTATGTGTGTGTGTGTGTGTGTGTGTGTGTGTGTGTGTGTGTGTGTGTGTGTGTGTGTGTGTGTGTGTGTGTGTGTGTGTGTGTGTGTGTGTGTGTGTGTGTGTGTGTGTGTGTGTGTGTGTGTGTGTGTGTGTGTTTTAGAGATCACAAGTTGTGGTTGTAAGGCCTTTGAGGCCATAAACATGCTAGGTTTGTGGTAAGTTTTAGGTTTGACACGTTTTTAGGTTTGAACCATGGGGTTGTAGATTATAGTTTGGTAGGGAATCTTGGAGTGGCTTGTTCAATTATCTAGGTGGATTTTGCATTTGAATTTTTTTTATTGAAAGGTATTAAGATCATATGGACCATAAGAGGATTGATTCAACATTATTGAACATTGACAACTCAGGTAAAGACATTGTTGTTTAAGAACCTTACACATGTTCATAATAGTAGGGTATAAATTTGAGTGACTAGTGTTGGTTGAAAAATAGGTGATGACCTATGGTAAGGAATTATTGATTAAATATCATCGTATTAGTTTTAATATATAAATAAGGATAGAATTTGTTATATAGACCCTACATAAATAATAACAAACACAACTCTAGGTGCATAGTCATCAAACCCTATTTTAGAAGATTATGAAAGATCACACATTTAGATAAGAAAAATACTGAGGGATTAATGATTTATTTTTTAAAATAATATAAGGGGAAGATATGGTAAGAAAAAAAAATGTAATCTTGAAAATACAATAATATTTTAAATAATTACATAATCTATGTACTCTGAATATGTGAGACAATCTAGACCCCTATTTTGTGTCCTTAATGTCAAGAGACACAAGAAGAGTGTAAAGTGAAGTCATTATAGTTGGATATGCAAGGTATTTATATGTTTAATGTGTTTATACATCATAAAAACCCTATAATCATGCTTGAGAGTTGTTGATTAGATAAAGACACCTAAATTCTTGACACAAGCATGTCCCTATTTGCATAGTTAGGATAATAAAATAATTATAATGAATAAATGGAGGTGAATATAACTAATTATAAGTGATTTTTATATTTTATAAAGGTGTATTAACATTTATAATTAACCTATGTTAAGTTTATAAGGCTTATGAAGAGACACAGACCTCAGGAAAACATACACAATCACTTAAAATAACATAGAATTATGTGTTTTAAGTGCAAGAATGGCCTAAAAGGGGTAGTTAATGAATAATATCCATTGGTTAAGTTTTAAAATATTTAAATATACCTATAATAATCCTTATAATAGTTTACAAGAATTTATATTGAAATTTATGGCCATTTGTTCCTTTTCAAGCCTATGTGCAAGCAAGAAAACCCTAAACCAAGGTTTAGCTAATTTGGAGAGGTTCCAACATCATAAAAATGTGAAACTTGGTATTTTTCATGTTTTTTACATTATAAAATATATTATATATGTTTTTTTATGGTACAATCTCTATTCATATGTGTGCATGTGATTGTGCCTAACAAAGAGACCTAGAGACCTAATTAAGTCTGTCTTAGTGAGAGAAGAGATAAATAGAAAAGGAAATGGGGATTGAAACTAAATTGAGAGTTTAAATTGAATATATGGTGATATAAATATGTCATATACCTTAGGTAATCCTTATGTATTTGGAAAACTAAGTGAAAAACTTATAAAAAAGGCTACAAGCCTAGGATTGCCTTTATAAGCCTTACATGTGGAATTTAAGTTTGATGTGTGTTTGGTCACTTAAAATAGGTTAAGTAAGGTTAAAATTGATCACATAAGACCATAAAAGACAAATTATTTAAATATTTAAACCTATATCAAAAATTGGTATTTGAAACCTAAAGATGGGTTACCTAGTGAAAGCTAGTGAAAGTGTGAGGAATAGTTTGTGAAAGAAATGAATTGATTGAGGTAGAGAATTAATAAGAATATCATTAGATAGAAAAATGTAATAAAAAATTATTTATAATTTTATAATAAGTAGGTATATATTAAAGGATATTATTAATCCTAAGGACCATGGGAAAAACTAGATTGAAGCAAGGATAATCAAGAACAAGCATAGTAAAATGAATGAGATATTTTAGTGAAAACAAGAGCTAGTAGTGATAATTTGTATAATTATAACCTTAATTATGCATCAAATCCTTATCAAAAAATTCCATTCCCCTTCCCCAAGAGATCCAAAAAAGGTCTTTTAAAATTACAATTTGGAAGCAATTAATGGAGTTATGGGATAAGCAAAATGGAAAAGGCTTAGATATGTAAATTCAGGATAAAGAGGAACATTTGCATAAATAAGATCCACCCTTCACTACTCAATAACCTAAAAACTTACCATCATGGAGGTTAATCCAAGAAAGCATCCAAAATAAGAAATAAGTCCTTGTTGAGAAGGTTGAAGACTAAAGCATATCAAGATTGGAGAGATTGATTGGTGAATGGAATGAGAATAATGATAAGATTAATGATCTAAAAAACCCAAATCTTTTACATGAGTTTTAATATCCCATCCTTAAAGAAGAACCTATTCTATGAGAGGTAGATGAAGAAGGTCAAGTTTTAGCTATAAGTGAGCCTCAAGAAGGATATGAGGAGGATACTTTAAGTGAATATGATGAAGGAATAATCATTGTAACACCTCTTGGTAAAGAGAAATTCAAATCAATATTCAAATATGAAGGGAAAGGTGATCTTGATAAAGTATATGTTCTTGAAGATATGACAATAGAACTTGAAAGAGATGATCTTCTCTAATGTGAACAAAGTTCTTATTAGGTTTTAGATTAAGGTAAAATCAGGTTTTGAAGGGACCCCAAAACCCAAGTAAAAAGAAAGAAAGATAAAGCCTCAACAACCACAGGTAGAACCTAAAAACTACTATAGAGAAGTAGCAAAAATAGGTTTTATATGGACCTAAAACCACTAGAGAGACCACCGGTCAAAACCCAGATTCAACAAAGATCTGGCTGCACCATAGATAGAAGATTACAAAAAGAAACCAGAGAATAGGTACAATAAACATAACCAACAAGAACCAGACTATTCTTCTAGTTCCAAAATCATTTTCACTATTTCTTTACCTTTCACAATAGTAGTATCCTGAGTAGTAGTTGCCGCCAACTTGGCTCCCTCTTGTGTAGCCTTCTTTCTAGAGCTTTGTCTCATCCTTTTGCTAGGCCCCTCCAAGGATTTGCTCTCCTCATTTGCTCTTTTTCCAATATTGATAGCTGCAACACAAATATTGGATGTTACTTCCTCCATTTTCATTTTGTTCTCCTTAATGAGTTCCCAAAGGTTATTCTCGTAATCTTTGAGCTTGATGGGGATATCTCTTATCTATTTTTCCATGATGTTAATTTTGTTCCATGCAGCTTTCTGGTTATCTTCCATAATTTCCACTTTCCTTTTGAGATCCTTAATCTCCTTACACATCCAAGAATCAAATTGGAGAGAAGCCTCTGCTTTGCAATTAACCCAACTCATAGGTGTGTGCATACCATCATTCTGCCCCTTCTCTCTCCATTCCTTAGAATTCTTATTGGGACTGTTCCCACCTTCTTCAAAGTGATCCTCTCGGCCCCTTTGATACTGTTATTTGGTTTCAGTTTGAATTTCCATGTCCATTTCTTGATTGTCATCCTGAACTGTATTTTCCTTTTCATTTCTTGAAATAGGGTCCTCAACCGGGCCATCCTGGACAATATCTTCCTCTGACATTTTTTGATTTTCCTCAGTTTCTTCTTTACTATTTTTAGATTCCTCCTCTTTGCTGACTCCTTCTTTCTCATTCTTCTCTTGACATTCTTCGTCCTCATTTGAATTTGTATTCCAGCATTCAGTTCCTTCTTCTTCCATCAAATTTTCCTCCCTGGATTTATCAGTTCTCTCCCGCTCTGTATCTTCTTCTACATTCTGATTATTGGCACTAGGGAACTTGATTTTGTCTTTCCATTTCACGATTTCACTCTTTCTGCTCCCAGACTCTTGATTTTTCCCCTAGTTAGGGTTCTTAACCATAGCTTTATTCTTGCAGTAGCCTTTAATTAATAGAATTAGGCCTTCATGCAGGATAGGATGCATTTCCTTCTTCCTGTGAGCAAATAAACTTTGGACCAAAGAATAGCGTAGGTAAAAGGGAAAATACAATCTTACCTTGTGCCTAAAATGATTAAGGAAAACAAAGTGGAATTTATGCACTCTCTTGCTCCTTTCGTCCAGGATGAAATACTCCCTTATATAGCATAAGACATCCCTCCATATCCCCTTAATCTGTTCCAATTCATAGAAATCTCCATTCTTGACCAGCTTCTGCTCTTCCACATCTGTCTTGGGGAACTTACAAAAGGCCTCGTTTGAAATGCTTGTCTGCTTGGAGAATTTAAGTCCATCCGTAGGCAACCCTGTAACCTCTACTATAAAATCCTCTATAAAGTTCATTGTGATACCATGTAATGTGACCCTTTCATCAATCCAATTTTTGAAAAAGGCCATAGTGATATGCGGTTTTGACCCATGGAGCTTTTCCATATAGTTCATGACTTTTCCTTTCTGCAGGATTCTCCAGACATCTTGTTTCTCTCTCTATTGTCACAGTTTTTGGGCTCCTGCTTCCTTGGTTCTCCCTTCCTTTCACGAGCCATACTCATTTCCTTGGAAACCCAGTCGCTATGAACTTTACAATGATCCCACCTGCTGCCAGTTTGATTTAAGAGTCGGCTATGTTTGGGCACGTTCAGGATCCTCGAGAGCCTTCCACTTTCAAGAGCCTTCCTCTTTAATGATTGAAGACCTTTCCCCGTGAAACCACTTCTCCAACTCATTATGTTACTATAACAATCTAATCATTCCCTCCTTTGCATGAGTTGTATCATGAAGAATGAGTGCCCTCAATTCCACCTTCTTTTCTAATGTTTCCTGCCACCTCATTTTTTGACCTGTCTGGACAGCGCAGTTTGTTAACCAATCTGCAACTCCGTTGGCTTCACGATAGGTGTGGGTTATAGTCACTTTATCAAAAAAATTTATTAAGGTTTTCATCTCCATTACCATAGCCTCTATAGTCCAAGACACAATATTTTTATTGTTAAGAATATTTATGATGTTCAGTGAGTCCCTTTCTAGCCACAATTTGGGGTATCCCGAATCCACAGCTATTTTGATGGTCTAAAGGGCAGCAGTAGCTTCAGCAATGTGAAAATTTGATTTACCAATGGGGATTGCAACAACATCAATAACCTTTCCCATATGGTTTCTCAAGACACCACCACAACTTGCATTCCCCAGATTCCCTTTAGCAGCTCCATCAAAGTTTCCTTTAATCCACCCTTGAGGGGGAGCATTCCATGTAACTCCTAATCTGGGATTCTTAGGTTTGCCTTTAGAATTTTCCATACTTAAGGGATTATCCACTTGGAAGGTTGAGCTTGGATTCTTTTGTGATAAAAAATTCTCCTTAATAGCTCTAATGATGTTCTGTCCTACCACCCATCCAGGGAGCTCTTTATTTCTAAAGATTCGGTTATTTCTTTTCTTCCATATTCCCCACCAAATATGGGGAAGAGTAAGTTTCCATAAAAAAGTTGCTTCAAAATTCTTGGAGGGGAAGTACCAGCTTTTAAGAGATATTTCCACATTTTTATGATGGATCCATGCAATGCCCCACATATTGAAAATTTCTTTCCAGACTAGCTGTGTATAAGAATAGTTTACAAACAAATGATCTCTATCTTCAAGACCCTTCTTACAAAGGATACACCTATTCACAATATATATTCCTCTTTTCTGTAAATTGTCCAAAGTTAAGATTTTGTTTTGGAGAAGGGTCCAGAAAAAGATTTTGATTTTAGGGATGAGCCCCTTAATCTAGGCCTTCGCCCACAGTGGTTTGTTGCCATTTCCCTTTGAAGTGAAAATGGAAGAAACTTTAAAGTGTCTGCTTGGCTCATTGTGCCAAACAATCTTACCTTCAAGATTAGGGTATAGAGATATACCATTTAGGGATATTTGAATATCCTTGAAATCTTGATCATAGTCAGTGAGGTTCACCCAAGAGTTGTTCTGCCAGTATTGGTTAACCATTATTCCCACTCTTTGCTTGCAACGGTTTATAACATCTTTATCTTGGATTTCATCTTGCAAACATTTTCCTTTTAACCAAATATCTTCCCAAAATTTCACCTTATTACCATTGCCAATTTTCCAGGAACTTCCTTCTTCTAAAACATGTTTAGTCCCCTGGACTGCCCCCCATATGGCCAAAGGATGGGAAATGTCTGGATTAGAAAAGAATTCAGGGAGAGACTTTGCCTTAAATAAGTATTTGTGCTTCCATATTTTTCTCCATTCTTTATTTTCCTGATAAACCCTCCAACCCTACTTAGCTAAGAGAGTTGTGTTCATACTTCTAATTTTCCTTATTCCTAGTCCACCTTCCCTAATAGGTTTACAGATGTTATCCCATGCTATTAAAGGCATTCTTCTTTTCTCCTCAGTACCTGACCAAAGAAAGTTTCTCTGAATTTTTTCAATAGCTTCAACAAATTTAGTAGGGATTTTGAAAAGACTCAAAGCGTACGTGGGTATGCTTTGTAGACTTGCTTTAAGGAGGGTGAGCTTTCCAGCTTGGCTTAGAAAACTACCTTTCCATCCTGCTAATTTCTTACTAAATTTTTTAATTAGTCCTTCCCAGAAAGCTTCAGGAACTTTCATCCCAAAAGGAAGACCAAGGTAAGAGGAAGGAAAAGATCCTATGGAGCATTCAAGGATTTTTGCTATTTTGTTCTATCTGTGACTTGGGGTATTAGTAAAGAATACTGCACTTTTGTTCCAATTTATCAGTTGTCCAGAGGCAGAAGAATATAAATTTATAGCTTCCTTTAAAGTTCTAGCTTCTTTGACTTCAGATTGCCCCATGAAGATGGTGTCATCAACAAATTGACCATGGGAACATATTAAAGGATGCGAAGAGGGTTTCAGGCCCTTAAATAAACCTTTAAAAACTAAGTCCCCTAAGTATCGCCCCATACTGTTAGCCATAATTATAAACAGAATAGGGGAAATAGGATCCCCTTGTCTTAATCCCCTTAACGGATTGAAAAAATGAGACGATTTCCCATTTACCAACACAACAATAGAAGTAGTAGATATCAACTGCTTGATCATATCAACCACTCTTTGTTCAAAGCCAAAGGCAATAAGGCTATTAGAAAGGAATAACCAATCCACCCTATCATATGCTTTAGCAATATCCACTTTCATTATGAACCCCTCTTTGTTAGAGCTGAATAGTGAGTGAATATTCTCATGTGCCATTATTATAGAATTGAGGATTTGTTTGCCTAGAATGAATCCATTTTTTTGATCAGCTATTATCAATGGGATCACTTGAATTAATCTAGTTTTTAGAACTTTAGATATTATCTTATAGAGAGAATTGCATAGGCTAATTGGTCTAAACTGATCAGGACTGTCAGCTCCAACCTTTTTTGGAATCAGACACAAAAAAGTAGCATTAACTTCCTTCATCATCTATTTGGCTCCAAAGAATTCCTTCATCGCATTACTGACATCTTTGCCAATTAGTTTCTAGAGCTTTTGAAAAAAGAACATGGGAAACCCATCTGGTCTAGGTGCTTTATCACCTCCTAAAGATCTAACTGCTTTGAAGATTTCCTCCTCCTTAGGTATGGAACATAACATGCTATTCTGCTCCTTCGAGACCAAAGGAGGAACCATGCATAGGATATCATCCTGACTTTTCAAGTTGATGTTTCTATCAGCCTTCATCAGGGAGGAGAAAAAAGAAATCATTTCCTCCTTTATTTCCTTTTCCTTTGTTATCTTCTGGTCTCCTTTTTTCAAGTGTTGAATATGAGTTTTAGCTCTATCTTTTAGAGTGGAAAGATGGAAAAACTTTGTATTTTTGTCTCCTTCTTTCAACCACTGCACCCTATATCTTTGTCTCCAATAGGTTTCTTCCTTAGTTATAATATCTTGGTATTGAACCAGTTGTTCACTTTCTTCTCTATGGAAGCCAGAAGTATAACCGTTTTGCTAAAAAAAATCCTGAATTCTACTAATTTCTTCCTTAATAGTCTTCTTTTTCTCAAAGATATTTCCAAAATAATCCTTATTCCATTTCTTAACTTCCTTTTTAACATTTTTGAGCTTGGAAGCAACTCTAAAGAGAGTTGTTCCCTCAATAGGTATATTCCACCACTCTTTTATTTTGCTTTCAAAATGTGGGTGCTGCATCCACATCTTTTCAAATCTGAATGGATGATTCTTTTTTAGGTTCAATTTGACTACTGTGAAAATAAGAGGGAAATGATCCAAGCCTATTCTATGGCAAGCTTCCAACTTACAAGTGTAATCTTTTGTCCAGTCTGGGGAAATGAGAGCCCTATCAAGCTTGGCCTGTATACATTCATTATCAAGTCTCCTATTGCTCCAAGTATATTGTATTCCTTGCAGTTCCACATCCATAAAGCCTTCTTTACTTATAAACTCCAAGAGATCAAATCTCCCTTCCATTTGAATAGTGTTACCACCCTTTTTCTCATAATCATAGAGAGGAACATTAAAATCTCCCATAATAATCCATCGCCCATAATAATCTTTACTTCTAAGATTTGAGATGGTTTCCCAAACCTTTTTCCTTTGGTTCTTGACGTTGGGAGCATAGATATTTACAACATACCATCTTTCCTTTTGGTCAAAACTAGTTATTTTAACAGCCAAATTTTTTTTACTTTCCATCACAATAGAACCAAAATATTGGTTTTTTTTCCATAGCATCATGGTTCCCCCTAAACCAACTTCAGAGCTGCTGGCCTTAATAGTATAATTTTTAAAATCTTTGATCTGTTCTGTGTTCTCTTTACTCATTTTGGTTTCTTGGAGCAGAAGGAAATTTGACTTTTGCTCTCTGACAAAATTCCTAACTAAATCTACTTTGTATATGCTATTTAGCCCCCTAATATTCCAGCTAAGGATTCTCATTATTTTGTATTGATATGGAGCCATTTCGGCAGAGTTGCCTATTTTCCATCTGCTATATTGTGCTTGCTTTCCATGTCTCTATTCCTCTTTGCAGATTTTTTCCCAGGTTTATTTGGAGATCCTACATCTGGTTTTAATTTGGCTTGCGGTTTAGTTCCTTTCCCTTCTTTGCTCCTAAGAGGACCATTTCCTCTCGCACTGCCATTTCTCGTCACCATGTGTTTTGTATTTTTCTTTTTCTCACCTTTTATCTTTTGGTTTTTTGAGTTTTTACCAGTCTCTTTCTTTTCTTCTGCCATTATGACCTCTTTCACTGGAGTGTTATTTTCATCCTTTGATGCCTCCTACTTTTCCCCCATCTAGGCTTCACACATCTCTCCTTCTTCTATATTATTCCCCCTTGAGGGAATACTTCTCCTTCCTCTAATCCTTCAGTATCCTTTACCTCAAAAAGTTGATTTTATAAACATTGGGTATTCTGGTTTAGAAAATTAGCTTCTTCTTCTGTTAGAAGATCTGATTTTTTATTCTCTGAATTCATCCCCTTCTCTTCCAATAGGGGACTAAATTTTTTTAATAAGGGCTCTATTGCTCCTAATAAGTTCAGGTCACCATCTTCTTCTGTTGCAGCAATTTTAACCTCTTCTGTGTGTAGATCAACTGAAGCTTCTTGTTTCTTCCCTTTCTTTTGATAGTCCTCTTTTACCTTCCATAATTTCTTTTGTTGAGTCTTTATATTTTTCCCTTCCTAAAAATTTCTTGGATGGGGTCTACCCCTGTTGGGGCAATTCTTGACCCAATGCCCCTGTTTCTTACACGCATAGCAAGAATTTGGCAAATCTTCAAAGACAATCTCTTGGATTTTCTTACCAAACTTAGAAATTAATTCCACTTTTTTTGGGAGATGGTTCAAGTCTGCCACTTTAACATAAATTCTAGCACTTTGGAGTTTAGTTCTTGAAGCCGTGGCATTATCCACAGCCACTAATTCACCAAATGAACTAGCAATTCCATTGAAAATGTCCTCATGCTAGAATTCTAATGGAAGACCAGGCAGTCTAGCCCATATAGGGGTGGTTAAGAAGAAAGAGTTTGATAAATCCATTTCTGGTTCCCATTTCTTGATTGTAAGAGTGCATTTTCCAAAAGACCAAGGCCCTTCACAAAGAACCTTATTCATATCTTCTTTACAATTGAAGATAAAAGAGAAAAAGCCATTCACCATTGGTGCAATGTCTACTTCTCCGCATATAGTCCATTTCTTTTTGATCATAGATCTGAGTGAATCTATATTTGGTCTAGCTCCTAAAAACTTTCCAACTAGGGTGAGTTCCATGGAAGATACTGAAAAATCAAATAGAGGGTTTGGGATAAAAACTTGAAACTCACCTTTCTCCCAGCATGATTTAGATGTCACCAGTGGGAAAAGGGATTTCCCTATTGGTTTTTTCCCAAACAATGATGACCAGGTCCTTAGTTCGGGGTCCCCTGTCTATCTTTTAGAGTTCTTTTCTTTTTTATATTCAGTTTTATCTTTCACTTTCTCAGTGTACAGTTCTAACACGCTTTTCAATGGTGAGTTTTTGGCCCCACAATAGGGCTCTTTAGTAGATGAAAACCTTCTTTTTTCTATCTCAATCAAAAATTATGGCCCTCCACATTTTCCTTCTTCCTCTGCTATACCACTAGGATCTGTTCCTCCTGCCAAATTCTCCTTGATTCTTTTCCCGCTCATTCCAAATTCAAATTGTCCACGCTATGTTGTCCACGCTCTGTTGTCTGCTCCACTTCTAAAGTTCTTATTAGGTTGTTAAAGTACAAGAAGAAGCTCTTAAAGACTCATTAGAATTAGCTAAGGATTGGTTTGATTCCAAATAAAATGATAAAATAAGTTCAAACTTTAATTTCCTCTCAATTATTTTTGTGAATACCTCTATATACCAGCTGATTTAGCCTTTTAGGGTTTTACAATGTGTAATTACCTATGTTTAGTTAAGGGGATGTATAAATTAGTGAAATAATTTATAATAATTAACCTAATAATTTTTAAATGAATTTGACCTTGATTAACTTTTTAATAATATAAATAAATATGGAGAATATAAACTTAGATGAAAATAAACTATCATAGATGATCTAGGTATTGGTATTGGAGATCTAAGTAGGTCTGAGTTTTGTAAGTAGGTTTTTGATATTCATATGTCACTAGATAGTAGTGCCTAGTTTGGATAGTAGTTCCATTCATGTGTAGTTTACAAGATATGTCACTATTGTCCTCTTTGTATGATTTTTCCTATTTTTAGGGAGCAACTATGCATGTGTCTATGTGTTTTATTCATCTAAGAATAAATCATGTAGCTATATATTATACTTATAAAAATTGATTTGATGTGTAAACCCTATTTATCTTTACAAGTATGATACAAGATATATTTGAGTGTGTTAGTAGGATGAACTAGACATCCTCAATACCCCACTGTGTAGAGAGTTGCCTACATACCAATACTCTAAAAAGGGATCAAATCTGATGCAGTTCTCTCACTTAGTACCTAATGTATGTGAAAGTGAATTATAGAATGAGAGTGGCCTTGGATTCCTTAAATGTGCTTGAGCTTTGGAATGATTGAAAATTTCATTTAAGGTTATTATATATGGTAGTATGTAAAAATTAGGGAATAATAGGGATAATTTACCCTGATTTTACACAACTTTTTCTTAGGTTTGAATAGCTTTTGCATCTATTTGATGTCTAATGAATAGAGGTGGATTAAAGTTTTATTTATAGGATTATATTTCTTGTGTGGATAATAAAATGATTTCAAGCCAACCTTAGGAGGGGTGTACATTTTAAAATGTATTTTTTGGGAAGAGTTAGGGATAAAGATAGTAAGTGGAAATTATCACCATGTGGCTTTAGTGTCCTAAATGTGGTGCTAATTTCATTTTGGTAACATTATGGAAAAATTGGATTGGAGTCAAAGGAGAGAGTTCAGGGACTATGTCTTTATTGGATGTAGGTGATTGTGGTCTACTGAGTGGATATAAATACAAGTCTAAGGCTCTAGAATAGGTCTATGGAAAGCTTAGGGATATGATATTTAAGTGACACTCTTAACATCCAATTACCATTTTTAGGTGATTACATCCCCCCATTTATGCTACTAATGCAACAAATTAAAATGACTAGTATAAACAAAAAATAAGTATACTTGGACTTACCTTGGAATTGAAGCTTGCGTATCTAAGATTGAATATGTGAATCTAGGTCTATGTATGTGAAACATGATCAAAAGTAATGTACTAAAATGAAACATGAAAAAACTAATCCTTACTAATGATATAATCAAAATAAAAATACTATACTAAAATGAAATAACTGAGTAAAGAAAGAGGAAAGGAATGAATACACCTTATTGGGTATGTGAACCAATGCATAAACCTAGTGACAACTTATGTGTGTGAAAGTGCATAGTGATCATATCATTGAATAACTTTAATTGATTTTATGCATTTCTCAATCCTCATATGGGTATCTCAATAACTCAATCCAATTTTTAATCCATCATTTCCCATCCCTTCTTGGTGGATCCTAATCTCTATGAATATCTTGGATAAGACTATAAGTGTGTCAAACCTTCTTATGTCGGTGGATAAATAACTCAATTAGGACATGAATCATTGATTTCTCCCTATGTGAGGTAGATTCATAGGTAACTATATTACACAAAGTGATGAAAGTATCTAATTGAGTAATCTAACTATATATTCAGCTTTTCAACCACTCAGAGATATTAGGTGGCTCTAGGCCACTCAAGAATGCCAACCACTAAAGATAGAGTAAGTAATGAATATGGTAACAACATGGAATGTAATAGAAATTGTATAAAACATATTGAATTACATGTATTTTTCCATTCCATCTTATCAACCTATTGGAAGCTGAGTATATGGAAACTATGTTGCATGTACATGCCCATAATCTAGTATATGAGTATATTGAATTTGAATCAAGTATGCAATATATGGCATGATGGCCCAAAATCTAAATATTTAGTATGAATCTAGATTTAAATGACTAAATTTGAGCTAAGTTTGAACATAACTACTAAAATTGTGACTATATCTATGCAAATCTATATGTTAAATGGTGTATTGGTCTGAATGACTTAGACTATATAAAAGCTAGGGCTATTAGATAGTAGTGACCTGTAGTGGATATTAGTGCCTTGTGGCACTATTTTCCTAATATAAGTGTTAATACCTACTTGGTTTTATCTTTTTGTGGTTTAAACTAACTATTGAACCTCTATTTTGTTTTATGTCTACTTTGAGTTTAAGTTCTATAACTAAGCATGTGTGCTGAAATTTATATGTGAAAATCAAAATAGGATCATGATCTCTATGACAACCCCTAAAAATTACCCCTCTTTTGAGGGTATTTATTAATTATATGGAAGAAATACCCTCTAAAGAATTAGCTCTATATAATGTGTTAGCTGGATCATGAGATTCCAATATAATATACAAACATAACATTAGAATGTAAATATATATGAGAAATAGTAGAATATGTAATATGCATGTTGTAATATAACATTTAGATAAGGGTGTCAATATAGAGTTAATTAATGTATAATAGTATTAAAATTTGAGTAACTACTTAGGGCAATAGGGCATGATGTCCATCAAATCTCCCAAGTAAGATGGGGTAGATGCATGAGGTCTCTCATGGCATTGAAAATTGGTGTGTGTATCAAGAAAATGAAAGTGTCATGGTGTAGAAGTAAACATACAAGAAAATGAGGTACATAATAAGTATTCTAAGGGTCTAAAATACAAGGGACATGGGCACATGTCACTAAATATGATAATGACAAAATACAAGGACATGTTCAAATGTTTGCATATAGAATCATGAAAGATAAAACACAATAAACATGGTTAAATTTATAATACATACAAAAAAATAAGTGGCATAGAATTCAAGGAAAAATGGAATATTTAAATTCCCTCTAAGATGTAAGAAATCATAGTAACATAATCAAGTCTAATTTAGGAACTAGAAATGAAAGCATGTATAACTATGTAATACTAATCTATGTAGATGCCAGGGTGTATATCTATTAAAGCTATCTAGTGATATACAATAAAAATCTAAGAAATGAATAACAATGATCAATATCAATATAAACCAATGCATAACTAGAATGTATAGTATATAAAGATAAAACATGTTTATAACAATTGTATATAAGATGCCCTCAAGTGGGTATATGTAGCAATGTATAAACTTGGATCGATGTAAATGGCCCAAATAGGTAGATGATAGTTATTCTAAATATTTTTAGTGGATTAGAGTCCTATCTAGAATATTCAAGCACTCGACAAGAATAAGTGAAGCATATGTGTATGATAAAACCAACAACACTAGGATATCTAAAAATATGAAAAATTTGGCAAGTAGTATAGATCTAAACAAAGAAATAATATAACTGGTAAAAAAATTTGGATTTCTAACATATTTGTATGTTTTTAGATTTTTAGTAAACTATGTATAAGGAGAGAGAGAGAGAGAGAGAGAGAGAGAGAGAGAGAGAGAGAGAGAGAGAGAGAGAGAGAGAGAGAGAGAGAGAGAGAGAGAGAGAGAGAGAGAGAGAGAGAGATGTGTACAAGGATATAAACCATACTAACCAATTAATCTCATGGGAGACTCACCATCACCATTACCTATGTCAAAAATATGAATGATAATATCTCATGCAGTGTGATTGTTATGTTGTAGTTGAATGTTGTTGTAATAGAAATCTGAGTATTGTTCATCATCAAAATAATAATATTATTCCACATCAAAATCATAATAACCTAGTGTGTTGGAGGGAATTTCTTGATACTATAGATTTTATCTTTTTGAATTTTTCTTTGGCATATTGACTGTTTACCTTTGAAGTTGTGCTTATCATATACATACTGTGTTTTGGAGGCTCTTTTTCTAGAAAACCTATTTTCAGAATTCTTGTTAGTTGAGCATTATTTTGACTTTACAAATTATAATCTAGATATTTTTATAACATTTCATGTCTATTTAGATTTTTTTCCTTAATAAATTATATCTATGTCTGATGTGCCTTATGATTTTCACTAAATCCCAAACCCTATTAACTAATATTATCAACTTCTAAAATAAGAGTAATGATGCCTTAGACCTATTTGCCCAAACCTTGACCATGACAATCATATTATTTTAGATACTTTTGACCAAATCCATACCATATTTAATGTTGAGACTCATTTTAAAGAGATATCTTTGCATGATTTATTTGTTCTTATTATATTATCTTTTGATATGATTGTGATTTTAGAATCTTTTGTTGTTTTGAATTATGCTTTGGTAGCCATTTTTGTATTATTTCTAAATTTGACCCTTTTTTAATTGTTATATGTTTGATTGTATGTTTTTTGGATAATGTGCCATTATTTGAGTCATATGTATCCATTATCTATTGTAATTTCCTTTTCAATGCTAAACACGAATCTATGTGGTGCCCATTAATTCTATGATATGCACAAAAATATCTAGATCTCCTCATTAGGTGTAGAGGAGGTAGGTTGATAAAATTATCTTTGAACATGTCCCTTACTATCTCACTAGAACTCTTATTTAACCTTTAAAATATTTTTAAATCACTAGTCATATATGTACTTTGTGGTGGCTTTATTAATATGTAATATTGTTTACCACAATTTGACTAGTTCAAGATGTATAAAAATGATTTATGTTATTGTGCCCTAGTAGAGGACTTTGTCTTTTAAATTAATTTTCCAATGTTGTAATATTTTCATGTAATATTTTATTCTAGTTTTGTAAACCTATAATTATCGTGGTCATATTGATAATTTGATCATGTAGAGTCTCATAAGTGCAAACCCCAGATGTTTCTATTTAAACATGTAGGCATACACCTTGCAGGGAAGAAGTGTGAATAGGTAGAGTAAGGGGATTAGTGATAGTGTTATAGGATGCATCATCTCATGAAGGAATGATATAATGTAATTGGTTAGAGGGAAAGTATATATCACCCTCATGGAGATGAGAAGGAGAAGGAAATTCTTTCCTTTGCATAAGATATGACATTGAAACTTGAAACATAGTGGTTAGTTTATGTGCTAAATACTATATATGTGTATATGTTTACTTGTTATTATAATTACATATAGGATAAAGATAACATGGGAAATAAAGAATGCAACATGAAAGGAATCTTAGCTGATTTGAAACATCTTGTATGCATATATCTATGTGATTAAAGAATAATGTATCAATTAGTTTTAACATAGAAGAAAGATAAAATGTTGTGAAATATGAGCGATATTTCATTTGATAATAAGCACCATCTATATATGTATTTATGTCTTTTATAAGTTCATTTCAAATTAAAGGGAATAAATATGAAAATGAAAGTATGAAACTACACAACAAAAAGTAATTTATTTCTTTTGTCATTATTATCATGATGATATGAATAGAACATATGTGAATCTAAAATATGAGTTTTGTAAATAAAATATAAGTATAAATATAAAAGGGTAGAAACCCTAATTGTGTCTATGGTTAGGGTTTTTTAATCTAGGGTTTCTTTACAATAATTTAAATTAGATATAAAATAAATTGAAACTTTAATGTAAAATTGATTTTAATTAGCTAGGTTATCTAAATAAAATCATAAAATCAAAAGTAGGCAGCCCTAAATTTATTTCACAAAATTTGGATTAATGCAAGCTAGTTTTTGAAGTAATACTTGAAGTAAGATAGGTTCACCAAATGATTTAACCTTTTAGGGTTTTACAATGTGTAATTACATATGTTTGGTTAAGGGGATGAGATGTTTAAATTAGTGAAATAAATTACAATAATTAACCTACTAACTTGTAAATAAAAATGGAACTTGATTGAATTTATAATAATAGTAATAAATATGGATAAATATATACTTAGATAAAAATAAATTGTCATAGATGATATATGTTATGATATTGGAGATTTGAATAACTTTGAGTGTCATAAGTAGGTTTTTTATATATGTCTATTCACTATATAGTAGTCCCCAATTTGAAAAATAGTGCCATCCATGTGTAGTGTCCAATATGTGGCACTAATGACCTCTTTATGGGAATGTTCCTAGTTTTGGGGAGCACCTAAACCTTGGTCTATGTGTTTTGTTCTTTTGAGACCAAATCATATAGCTGTATATTGTAATTGTAAATCTTGATTTGATGTGTAAACCCTATTTCTCTTTACAAGTGTGATATGATCAAGATTTGACTGTGTTATTAGGATGTATTGGACATCCTTAACACCCAACTATGTAGAGAGTTTCATAAATACTAATATTTCAAAGAGGGATCAAGTTTGATGTATTTCTCCCACCTACTGCCTGATGTATGTGCAAGTGAATTCTAGAATGAGAGTGGCCTTAGATGTTTTGAATGTGATTGAGCCTTGGAATGCTTGAAAACTATACTTATGGTTGATATATATTTTAGGATATAAAAATTAAGTAGAATATAGATAATGTACCTTGATTTTGCACAATTTTATCATAGGTTTGAATATATTTTGCATCTAGTTTTCATCTAGTCAATAGAGGTGGATTAGACTTGTATTTATAGAGTTATATTTACTGTACAAGTAAGCAAATGATCTTAGAGTAACCTAAGGAGAGGTAAAATTTTCTAAAAATATCTTTTGGGAAGATTTAGGGCTAAAGATAGTAGCACCCAATTGGGGACACTAGCTCAATGTGGCTGTAGTGTCCCAAATGTGGTGCTGATGTCATTTTGGTAAAAGTTTTGGAAAGTTAGATTAGAGTTAGAAGTAAAAATTTAGGGACTATGTTTTGACTAGTTGTAGGTTACTTTTTTTTGATGAGTGGCTAAATATTCAAGTCTAAGGATATAACATAGGTCTATAGAAACCTTAGGGAAAAGGTAACTCAAGAAACACTCTTAGCATCCAATTACCACTTTTAGCTCATTATACCAACTCCCATGAAGATATAACAAAGTCTAAATGTGTTTTAACCAAGTGAACTTTAGGTAGAGGACTTTTTTGAAGTCCTAGGAAAATTTTATACTCTTATAGAGGGAGGTTATGGTTTTATTCAAATTGAGGAAGGTAGTTTTGTCAATCAAATGAACAAACATAGAGAAGGTATATCTCCAATTTTTTCATTTTAAGAACTACTGTTGATGCTTCAAACTATACCATAAGTGCTCTTAGTATTCAAGAACAATTCTCATTTTAGGATTCTAAGAATTGATGGCATGAGTTGTAGTTTGTGACTATTTAGTGATTGTCTATGGTGAAATAGAATCAAAGTATGAAAAATTTCCACAACATTTATTTGATTTAGTGGTTCAGAGCCACCAGGGTCTACACAATTTAAATACTTATTAATTTTAAGGAATCATAAGTTAAACTAAATGATTATTAACAATTGTCTTTAATCTAGAGTTAATCTTGATAAAAAAATAAGAAAAAGGAAGGGTAAGGAAGGAAGAGACATGATTATAGGTTTTCACATAAAATATTATGACAAAATTCAAATCACGTTGAGTACATATTAAACCAATTTATGTTATAAAATAGCATAAGCTCAAATTACATCACAAATCATGCAAGATTTAGTGGAGAAGTATGAATCATAAGTAAGAACCAAGTTTACTTTAAAAGTTTGTTATTATGATCTAAATAACATAAGTACATTCAAATACAAAGTAAATGAAACAAAGTATACTTGAAATATTTATAGTTAATCTAAAATTTAACATAAATTAACTACTATATGTCAAAGAATGTGACTCAAAACAAGAAGAATCATTCAACTTCAACATGAATTGCCACAATTGAGAGATAGCATAGACATTTAAAAAAACTAACTAGACAATCTTTTCATAATTCCTTAGTTTTATTAAATGCACCAGGTATCAATTTCTCAAAAAATATCCCTTATAAATGGTAACCATCTACCTATTTATAAGAAACATAGGTAGTTAACTAGTTAAATTTCAAAATAACAACATATGAATAAGGATATTTGTCCTTAATATAGAGATACAATGTGGAAGGTCACATGTCAACATGATAAGAAAGAGTGTATGCTAACATAATAGCATATACTTTACAAAAATAAAATTCTCTTAATAATTTCATTAGTGGGCCATTTAATTATCCCTATCTAAGGAAGTCTTTCACCTTGGTGTATTGTTCCTTAATCATCTCAAAATCCACTATAGGCTGCATTAGACAATCCTCTTCTTTATCTACTAACTTGTCAAATTCACTATCTGCCCAAGATACAAGTTCCTTGATACATTATGCTTCTAAAATTAGCTTCCCTACAAAAATAATGGTATCAAGGGTCTTCTATTTATCCCTAGCTAAATGACCTTTTTTATCTTTGATGTTTTGAATGTGAGTACCAACCCTCTACTTGAATTCTTCATCATCAATTAGGCCTATACTAGTGGTTTGAGAAGGGTTATCTAATAGATTCCCTAGAAGTTTCTCAATCTAGTTTACCAAGTCTATGTCTCTCTTGATGAAGTCCTTAACATCATTTCTCTAGGTGATAAAATCCTATTATTTATCTATAAAAATTTCCATGAAGATTTCTAAATGTCGAAGTTTAATAATCTTGAATTTTGATACATGTCTTGTATTATACACCTTGATGAGGTCCTCCATCTGAGCTTAAGAATTCTGCTACTGGGTGATTAAGGTTTGTGCCATCTCAGCTTAATGGTCCAAAGCACTCAATCTAGACTTGATGCTTTTCAAATTCTAGAATGCATCCATCATGGAGATATTTAATGCTTGTAATACATCCTTAGGAATTGAAAGAAGGAACTGAGCTTCTAAATATTATTTTTCTTTCTCTAAGTTAAGATTCTTCTACTTCATTCCTTGAACTCTAGCCATTTTTATTATTAACTGGGATATAACCATACTAGTTACATCTTCTTAAAAATTAGGATCATCCTATACTACCTACCATAGAATAGGATTTAAGCCTGAAAATGGTTCTACCTTCTAAAAGGTGAAATCCTTAGTACCAACAATAATTTTCTTAGTCTCTACTCTCTCAAGTGTTGATGTATCTAGATTAAATTATACACAAGGGTCAAATTATTTCACCTATGGTTATTCAAGAATCTCTACATTTGAACTCCTAGAGGCTACTAGGGTACCAACCCATTAGATTTCCTTGTTTTGAAGAATCTAGATACTTCTCTCTGCTTGTTTAATCAACATATCCTAAATCCAAGGCTTGACATTACCTTAAACACCTATGTCCACTTGATTCAAAGCTAGTGAAGGAAAAAGAGATGGGATTTTATAAAACTTCCCATAAACAACCAATAAAGAATGACTGGTCCATAAATTGGATTCTCATCACTGAAGATGATTATTTCACTAGTAGGGTGAGTGAAAGTTAACCTAGGCCTCTTTCTTGTAGCTAAAGGAACTAAGGATAATTCTTCCTATCTCCTTCCACTTCCCAATGGAACCAATTCCTTTCCTAATTCCTAAGATGGTTCTTATTCCTTATCCAAACCATAAGAATCTATGATATTAATAAGGGCACTTTATACTATTTATCTAGTTTCCAAATCAATCATGCTAATAACCTCTATTGGGGAGGAAGACCTTGGTAGGGATGTCTAAATTTGGGGACCTTCACTAGGTTTATACTTAATGTTGGACCCTTGAATCACATCCTTACCTTTTCCCTTTGCATCCTTAGGTTTCCCAATCTAGGATGAGTTTATCAATTCTTCTTGCTTAGGCTCAGAAGATTATCCCTCAATAGGTGGTTCTTGATGTGTTATCCCAAATGGTCTTGGTAACACGTGATACTATAAAATATGTAACTACCATATTTCTCCTAGAGGTTGATTATCCTTGACCAACCTATATTCTAAATTTATGTTGTAGTTTTTAACCCTAGATAAGTCTTTTTCAAAGTTTCTTGCCTTTGTGTAAATACCATCTCTTACACCTATTTGATGTTTTTACTTATCCTTTATGAATTTTTATCACAAATATGGTTAGCCACTTTATCATTGGAGTCCCACATCTTAAGATCATCTAGTTCAAAATCAAAAGAGTTTCTATGTACCACTATAATATCTAACTATTTCTGATCTTTGATTACAATTTTTCCAATGTATAGTGGAAAGGGATGAACCTAAGATTTCTTATTTTTCTTATAGTGCCAATACATTCCTTAGATGATTTTATAAGCAATTTCTTGCTCTGCAAGCTTACTAAGAACATATATAGGCAATCTGTATGGCTGGGCCATGATTCCCTTTATCCTTATTGCAGTGCAATTTGGATATAACCACACATACTCCATGGTCTCTACTTGTCTTTTGACTAGAGGATGAAGCCTAGGCATAGGGATACTAGTGATTACCTCAAAAATGAATAAGAAGATAACATCCCATATGAATTTCATGTGATTCCTATATTTGAATATATGCAATTTGGAATAATGATGGGAAATGGTAGATCTACCATTAGGGGACTAATTTTGAATGCTAGGTAAATTAATAGAGGATACGAGTGAATCCAAGAGGTAAGACAACATATAAAATTGCTTGGAAGTCTTTCTCTTGATGGCTATAAATTATTTGGCCAAGAAGAAACTTATTAAGTCTCTAATAAGAGGGGTTAAGTTCTAATCCAATATACAATGGACATAAGATACCTAGAACTTACTTAAATAAGTAGTAAAAGAGGAACTAAAGACTTTATTAAATAAATTAATAGCTACCCTAACACCTTCCCTAAATTTGGAAATAGGAATCTCACCATTTGAGGCTATAAAAATATGGGAATCTTGGATTAACCAAGGTGAGAGGACTAAATCCAAGTTTTGGGAATTTGTCCATTCTCTCAAGGAAGGGAGATCGACATAATGAAAAGGGAGATTATGATAAGTCTCAAAGGCCATGGGAGATATGCATGAAACTTTGTTGATACTTGCTTCATGAATTATACATTCTCCATATATTCTATAGTCAACAAAAATAGGAACAAGAAGATCAATACAATACATTACCTCTGGTTTAGTAGTCGCATGGTGAAGGCCTACCAGCTGAATTGATACTATGTCTTTATATCTTTGGTGCACCATAGCATTCCTCTTTTCCTCTTGGGAAATTGGTTGAAACTCCTATATAAAGAAGAATAATTTAGACCGATTTATGATTCCATGTAAATCAATGCTATTAAATCTAACTCTATGTCTCTAAAGACCCTTCCTTTACCATCTGAAGTTAGATAAAGTTATACTTCAATCTTCATATGTTGCCTACCCACTACCATTGATAACACTATATTGTAGTTTCAAAGCTATCAAAGTTCTTACTAAGTCACTTGTTCTAAATTTAGTTCATAATTATCTCAAGTGTCAAATAATTAATTTAACTAACTCTAGCCTTATTTATAGAGGGTTCATGGTTTTTGACTTTAATGACCAAATCATCCAACTTTGATCTCATATGTGCCTTAGATATGATGTAACCTTACTATCATGTCTTCTATGTTTTCAATCATGAGATATCTTTCATTTTGATCCTCCATACTTATGTGGAGCTTATGTGGCAAGGTTCCATTCCTTTCATGACAAATTTCATAAATGCCATTTGAAGAGTGACCATTGGTTTTCAAAATTCCCCTTTATTTTACTTTGAAAAGCTAAATCCATGTCCTTACATTTCATTGGTTCTTGATCTTTGAGCTTATTTATTGTGCTATGTGTCAAGCTTGCAAGGCCTTTGAAAAGTCCTCAACTTCATCACATAGTTGGATCAAATATAGGAAGTAATAGATCACCATTAGATCTTAGTTAGGGCTAGATCATTAACTGCATGCTTTTTTTAAAAGGCTTCAGGCTCAATGCATCATTGAATAAAATCTAGCAAACAAGCAATCACCATTAAATCTTTAAATATGATTACCTTTTAATTAGTTGCATGATCATATAAATCTTATGTTTAAAAACATTATCTAGAATTTTATGTTTAAAAAACACAGAATGACTTAGGCTAAGATATTTATATACTAAGATCATCTTCATAAAAATTTAAGAATTTATTATAAGGTTTTTTAGAAATACCCCCTTTGATTAGGATTTAAAAATTGTCTAAGTTAAATTTGATGGGTTTGGTCATGTCAAATACATCTTTGTAGATGTAAAATGATGGGAGTGAACCTATAAATTATAAGACAATGGAGTTCCCAAGGCTTTGAGGATTATCTCAATTAAATTTGATGAGTTTAGTCCCATTAAATGTGTCCTCGTAGATGTCAAATGATGAGAGTGAACCTATCAAAATTAAGATAATAAAATTTATTGAACCATTAAATGAATGTAATGCATAAAGCCTTTAGGAGATCCTAAGGATTTTAGGATTGTTTAGTTTAAATTTGATGGGTTTAGTCTTGTCAAATACATCCTTGCAGATGTCAAATAATGGGGGTGAGCTTGTCAAATTTAAGATAATAAAATATTTTTATCTCATGTTAAATTTAATGTGTTTGGTCCCATAAAATACATCATCGTAGATGTCAAATGATGGGATTGAACCTATCAATTTTAAGATAATAAACTTTTTTGGTCCAGTGAATGAGTGCCACATGTAAAGACTTCAGGAGATCTTGATGCTTCTAGGTTAATGTGGACCATTAGATTAGAACCTATGAGGCAATGTGAACCATCATATCAAATCCCAAGTGGTTAATAATAGTTAACATTCTTTTGGGTGTCATATTTAATTCACACCATTAGATTGAAACCTCTGAGTAAATGATCACCATTAGATATTTACTAGGCCCAAATAATTAACTGTATGTCCTTTTTAAAAGACTTTGGTCTTGTCACACTATTGGATCAAAATCAATAAACAAGCGATTATTATTATAGCTATAAAAGAGCATAAACATTAAATAAGTACCCATTCATGTATAAAATTTATCCTAAGGTTTTAAATTAATATTTGATCATGTTTTAAAGAAAAAACATATTTGAAGCTTAATATAAAGTTAGACTTAGGATCATTTAATCAGAAAGAAATAAAATTTCCTGCTAGTATTTTTTGTGAATATTCAAATTCAAACCCCCTTTAGGGTTTGTTCCTTTGAAACCCTAGTTTCTTCCATTGAACTTGAAACTAATCACCTTGAAGATAATTATTAGCAATTTTGAGCCATGAAATGTAAAGATGATCAAATACATCAAAGCACATGTTCCCCTTTTAAAATTGATTTACCTTTAAAATCTAAGATAATAAAATCTTCACATTCAATCCATAATATATACTTTTTGGAGATAAATACAAGGGTCCTCCTTTCAAAAAACAAAGATAGGGTGGTGTTGGTCTCAACAAATGGAGAGTCATAGGGGAAACATAGTAATATGTTAGAAGATACGACTCTAGTTTAAACTTTTACATGAACTCTATATCCCATTTAGACATATGATCTTTCTTGAATCAACCTAAAATTAAAACAAGCTCCTTATGTATAAAATCTAAACTTAGATATTATAACATAAACATGCACTGTGTCTTTTGATTCCACTTACTATTTGTCATTAACTTTAAGAAATAATGTCTAGGTTCATGTACTTTTGTTCCTTCACATTTGATTTTGAGAATTTTAGATATTCTTTAAGAATAACAAATATTAGTTCAAGTATGGCTTGGGCATTGCTCTGTTACCAGCTAGGCATCTATAGCCCTAATAGAGATACCTTTGGTTCCACTCAAGGTCTTGCTCCACTGCCATCTAGGTGTCTATAGCCTCAGTGGAGATTACCTAAATCACCTTTTCTTCAAAATCTTTTGATTTGACAATAATTTTTTTTTTGTATCATCATTTTTTGCTTCCAACCAAGGTTGGGAACTAGATTAGCTAGGTTTAGGGATTTGATCAAATGTTTTGGCTTTAGGATAATCTCCTTTAACTGAAACTTGAGTTCATGACAAGGATATGTTTTAAGTGCAAGTATGAATATGAGTTAACAAAATAAATTCACATCATATACATATCAATCTTATTAAAACCAAATTTTAATTCAAAATAAGATTTAACTATTCATAGGACATTGAGTTCATATACTAATCTATACTAGTTCCATTGGTTTCTTCATGATACTTTATTGTGACATGATGTTCACCTTTTATAAAATTAACCCATAATCTCTTGAGAAATTTCCAAATCAGCAATAATAACACAAGATTATATCAAAACCAAGGAATGCCACCAAGGAATAAAATAAAAATAATATAAATAAACAAATATATACAAACCCAATAGAGAAAAAAGAAAAAGAAAACAAAGCAAGAAAAGAAACTAACTAGCCTACCTACTCTAACTTTAACAATCTTACACATTTATTCCATGAAGACCCCCAGTGAGACATAAGAAAATTAATGTTTGAGATATTGTCCATTAGTAGGTAGTGTGAACTTTGTAGCTTGGAGATATTTCAACCTAAAAGTATTGTTACCCAAGATTTATACAATTTGGTATAGGCCAATCCATAAAGGGGTGAATTTACCATGTTTGCCTTTAGGTTTTGATGCTTTGTCCCAAAGGGCTAGATCTCCTTCTCTAAACACCTTCACTTTATATATTTTATCAAACCATATTTTCATTGTTGATTGGTGCCTACTAAAGTCTATAAACACCTTTTCTCTGGCATCTTCCATTTGAATAATGTCTAACAACTGAGAATTAGAAAGTTCCTGACTATCTTCCATGTATTCCTACATGAATGTGAACATAGGCAACTTCAAGGTTATGGGATAGATGGGTTCTTGAACATATACCCAAAAAAATGGTGAGGCCTTTAGATCTTGTTTTATCCTAATTTGATCTACCCATAATGCAAACTTAAAAAGTTTATGTCATGTTCTAGGTCTATCTTCAGTATGTTTTTTGATAGCTTTCATCATATTTTTATTTATGGACTAAAAAATAGCATTTCCTTGAGGGTATTGATTGGAACAAAACTTGAGTGCAATGCCTTGGTAGTAATCTCATTCTATCATTTCAATAAAAATGAATGTAGATCCATTGCCACAAACCAAAAAAACTAGGTTTCCAAATCTAGTACAAATATTTTCCTCTAAGAAATTGATCACTTCCTCTATTCTACATTGCTTAATGGCTACTACCTCAGTCTACCTAGTAAAATAATTCATAGTAGTTAGGAAATACTTATGGCCTTTATAAAAATTAGGGTTTATTACTCCTATAAACTCTAATCCCTATTGTGAAAAAGGTTTATCCATCATCACAGGTTGTAAAGGCATGGCTACTTTTGGCTCCTTTATGGTAAAAATCTAGCATGAATGACACTCCCTTACATGATTATAAGCATATTTAAAGAGGGTGGGACAATAATATCCAACCTTGAGAATCTTATGAGCTATGGATCTTCTTGAAAGATGTCCACTTCTTAGCTTCTCATGAAAATTAGTCATAATCCAAGCTACTTCTTCCTTGGACACACATCTTAGATAAATTCCCTCAAAGTTCCTCCTAATCAAGACTCTATTGTTGATGATGTAATGAGTTTATTTGAGACTCAAGGCTCTCTTTTTTTCTCTTATAAATCCCAAGGGACAAACACCATTGATAAGTAAATATATAATAGACTCATACCACTCATTGGGTTATAAGTTTTGTTGATCTATTTACATGACATGGCATTTTGGATCAATACTAGTGATCATCTAAAATAAACCTTGATATTTCACTAATTTGGCTATTTTTATCTCTATATCATATTCTTTTATAATTTCCATCCACTTGCCTCTTCTTTCTCTGAGATCATTCTAACTCAACATAAGCTTTGTAATTGGATTAGGTAATATGGCATGTACCTTATTTATAAGGAGGTAATGTCTGAATTTTGTTATTGCATTTACCATTTCATAAGCTTACTTATAAATCAAAAAATAATTCACTTATTCATTTTTGAAGTTGGTGCTCATAAAAGCTATGAGATGATCATTTTCATCAACTTTTTGAGTTAACATTATAGCCATAGTATGTTCAAAAGCAAATGAATATAGATGGAAATTATTTGAAAAATCAAGACTTATGAGGACTGGAGCTTCAGTGATTTCCTTCTTAATGTCAATGAAGGCCTTCTTATATTCTTCATTCCAATAAATTATAGCATCTTTCTTAAGCATATAATTCAAAGGTTTGAGAATTTTAGCAAAGCCTAAACTAAACTTCCTCACAAAATTAGTCTTGCTAAAGAATGACTGAAGTTCTTTTCAGCTATTGGGCAACCCAATTTTAGAAATGACCTCTACTCTATCAGGATCTATAGAAATCCAAATCTTTGTTAATGACATGTCCCAATAGTTTTCCTTCAGTGACATAGAACATAATTTTCTTTTGGTTAGGAGATATGCCATACTTTTTGCATCTATCAAATACTTGTCTCAAATGTACAAAATGTTCCTCTCTATTTCTAGAAAATATTATAAAATCATCTATATATATGATGATATACTTTCCCACTAAACCTTATAAATCATGATCCATAGCCATTTGAAAAGTTGCCCCTGCATTAATTAATCCAAAAGGCATTCTCTTGTAAGTATATGTTCCCCATTTAGTAGTAAAAGTTGTTTTGATCCTATCTTTTGGAGTAACAAGCTCCGTGGTTATATCCAAAAAATCCATCTAAAAGGAAAATCATGGAATATCCTAAAATAGTTTGGATAGCCTAGTCTAGAGAAGGTAAAGGATAATTATCCTTTTTAGATGCTCTATTCAGATTCTTAAAATCTATGCAAAATCTTATTTCTCCATTCTTTTTTTTAATTGGGACTAGGTTTTCCACCCAAGTAAAATGTCTAATAGGAAATACTATCCTTGCATCTAACATATTTTTGACTTCTTTAAAACTCATGGGTTCTAAAATAGGGTTGACTAGCCTTTGCTTCTATCTAAAAGGTTTACAACCTTCTTGAAGAGGTATAATATGAGTCATGACCCTTGGATCAAATGTTTTCAAATCTTCATAAGACCAAATAATTACATCTTTGTATTTTTTAAGTAGCTCTCTAGCTTTTCTTTTTTCCATTTTATTGTAAGCCTTCCCTATATTCACTATTTGGGGTTGATCATGTGGACCAAGGTTCATCACATGATAATCTCTACCATTTACCTTTGGTTATTTAGTTGCCTCAAATTTTTTTTCAAGATCAAATAATATTTCTAATGAAATCATCTCTTTAGGTACCTTATTGTCACTTAATTGGATGATTTAATCATTAAGTTCCTTGTCATGAGATGTTTCATCAATTTCATCAATAATGTGAGATTTAAAATCTCTATAATTAGTTAAGAAATCTATGATTCGTTGATCATCATTGAAAACATGGAAATAATTTGCATTATCAAGAACTGAAGGACATAGAGATAGCTCAATACTAATGCTTTGAGAATCATGATTGCACATGAGGTTAGCTATAAAAGAGGAAAGCTTATTAATAGCTTTTTTTCCTTCTCTTTGAATAGCTAAGATGTTGAAGGAATCAAGTCCCAAACCCTAAACTTATATCTTTTTAAGTAAGACAATTTGCACTTGTATTTACTCTTCACTTGGTTAACCACAAGTTTAGAGTATCCATAGATAAGGAGCTCCTTAACTTTGTGTTTAATGTAAAATTACAATCCAAGTATGAGAACATCATACTTAGCTAAATTATTAGTGTAAGGAAATTATAATTTATAATCTTCATGGTATTTCTTTTCTGAAGGATCTATCAATATAATACTAGCTCCTAATCTTGATTTTCACTTGGCACCATCAATTTATAACTTCCACAAACAAAAAATTTGAGAACTCTTAGAAACTAGTTCTTTTGTAATTTCCATAGTGAAAACTCCCAAATCAAAATCCAAGAAATTTACCCTTTAATTAATAGCATTATATTTTTTTATCATGTGTTTCATTCAAGGTTCCCTTTCCACTCTTATTTGATTTGGTGAACCTTTCCAAGGAAGCCATAAGTATGAGAAATCGATAGACATATAGCCATTTAAAGCCTTAGTCCATTCTCTACTCAAAATTAATCCATAAGCACTAGGCATTTCTACCACTTGGATATCAATGAATTGCTAAACATTGGGTGCACTAGCCAACTGTATATGTACATTCAATAATTATCCTATAACATCAACTCTAGATTTATCCAATTGAGTGACTACCCTTCTAGACTTAATTGGAGTTATCTCAAAATTTTCTCATATCCTAGCATGCACAATGTTGGTTGAGGCTCCAAAATCTAATAGACAATTATGAACATTCTTCCCAATTATCCTAACTATAAGTAAAAAAGGTTGAGACTCTACTTTGATTACTTGAGTAATTATATTTTCACTATTATTCTTAGGGGGCTTCTAAATTTTATTGGACAAAGATTACAAAAGTAAGTCTCTTTATTTTGTAAACTGAGTTAGCTTGTGCAGAGTGATATTGCCATTAATCCTTTTCATATCCTCCATAATATTGTATCCACTTTTGCTTGAAGGATCAACAATTATCTTAGAAGAACTTCCTCTAGGGGGTTTAGGATTATTCTTTGATACAGTGTCTAGAGGGGTTCCATAATTTTTAGGAGGGGTAGAAGTATTCAATGGTTTTTTGTTCCCTATTTCTTAGAGGGTATGTCTTTAAAAAAGTTTGTAATGCTTGAATCTCCTTAGGAATATTTTTAGGCTCATTATCCTCTTGAAAAGGGAATTGAAAAGTTTCCACCATATGCAATTGGTCAGATGGTTTAGATTTAGAAGAATTTGTAGCAATATATTTGTTTGGAACCACTTTAAATGTGTCAAGTTCTTCTTGAAAAGCTTTAAAGGATTTACAAAAATCAATGCAATCAATCTCACCATGCTTATAAGTAGCATGCACCTTACTGTAATATGTTAAAGCAATATTAGTGAGGTTTATATCTATATTCTTTTTGCTACAGGAAGGCTGATTAGATTTTTTATTATATAAACTATCATTATAAAACCTATTCCTAGGCCTATTGAACTTTTTAAAAGTGAAGTTCCCTCCAAAATTATTATTAGCATTACCAACTTGTTTTTACAATTACAAAAAATTAATGTTAATCTTTTGTACCATTTTTAATATAGACTCATCCTCATTTTTTGGAACCCTATCATTTTGACCTTAGCTACTATTGATGTCATTGATAGCCACTAAAGCCTTCTAGTCATTACCATGAAATCCATTGGTAACTCAATGGCTTAAGAAACCTAAATTTTGATTACGGGCAACATGACTAGTAGGCAACACATTCAAATCAGGAATTTGGCTTAATGCTAGAGTATTTTGGTTATTATTTGGGAAAAGGTTTAATGTAGGCATTTTAGGATTAACATTTGGGATATAATAAGCCATATATCCTTGGGGTTACATTTGATCACTATTAACCACTAATTTAGAATAGGCTTGAGCTAATGTGATAATAAGTGGAAGGGCTCTCTTTAAAAACATAGAAGTCATGGGGTCAACAACATATTTATAAACCTCCAAAGCTAAAGCTTTGTTAGGTTTATATGGATCCATGATCTGACTAAACATATTTTGGAACCTATCATTAAAGGACCTAATAGGTTCACTTGTATCTCTCTTAATAGTTGTAAATTGATGATAGATGACACAAGGGCTTATGATCTTTCCAAATTGATCAATAAAAATAGTGTCAAAGTTATTCCATGAGATAATACAATTGTCAAGTAGATTAAGGAATAATTCACATGAAACATCTTTTAATTTAAATGGGAACAACCTCAAAGCTACATCTTCATGAATAACATTTGATAATCTTAATACAACTTTGAAATATTCTTCAACAGTTATAATACTAGTTGGACTAAATATTGGAAAATATTTTTTAGGATTACGTGGTAAATCATGAATCACACCTGATATATTAAAAGGGGAACTTCCAATCCATACCATGCTTCGATAAAGATCAAACACAAAAATCCCTTGCAAAGGTGATGGTGGTAAATATTTAGAACACCTATGTTTTCCTCTATATTTTCTAGTCCTTTTGTGAATTTTGAGTTCAAGCAAGGGTTCTCGAGTTTGTGTATATGATCTGGTCCTAATCCTTAGTAATTCTAGCTTAAATATTAGCATCTTATTTTAAAACATGGTGTAACACATTAATTTCCAAAGAATGACAAATAATATGCACATTAAGCTTAATTTTCAAAAGATTGTTCATAAAAAGACAAATGACATCAATATTTAACTAAACAAGTTCAAAAACATACTAAATTATCCAAAGATGACCAATCTTTAAAAATTATGACTCAAATAAACCTATTATTATCAAATAATTATCAATTTTATACAAAATAAGCTGTCCTAACTCCAAATACTAATAAATTATTAACAACAAAAGTTGTATTTCCACAAAGGTCACCAATCTTTACATAATTTATGCTAAAATAAACATAATCATGTAAAATGTAGATATATTTGACCAAATACACACAAAAATTACTAAGTATTCTTCAAAGAGGCCCTCCTTCTAGTGCCATTGGAGCTTCTCTTGTTAATGCTTCAAAGTGTACCATAGGTACTCTTGGTATTGAAGAACAATTCTCATTTTAGGATTATGAGAATCCATGGCATGAGTTATAGTTTGTGACTATTCAGTTATTGTCTATGGTGAAATAGAAGCAAAGTATGAAAAAATTCCACAATATTTATTTGATTTAGTGGTTGGGAGCCATCAAGCTCTACACAATTTGAATACTTAGTAATTTTGAGGACTTGAAAGTTAAACTAAATGATTATTAACAATGATCTTTAAGCTAGAGTGAATCTAGATAAAAAATAAGAAAAAGGAAGGGTAAGGAAAGAAGACACATGATTTTAGGTTTTCATATCAAATATTATGACAAAATTCAAATTATGTTGAGTACACATTAAACCAGTTTATGTTATAAAATAGAAAAAGCTTACATTACATCACAAATCAGGAAAGATTCAAAGGAAAAGTATGAATCATAAGTAAGAACCAAGTTTACTTTAAAAATTTTGTATTATGGTTTAAATAACATAAGTACATCCAAACGCAGAGTAAATAAAATGAAGTGTAATTCAAATATTTATAGTTAATATATAATTAAACATAAATTAACTACCATATGACAAAGAATATAACTCAAAACAAGAAGAATTATTCAAATTCAACATGCATTTACACAATTGAGAGATAGCATAAACATTTAACAAAACTATCTAGATAATCTTTTTAGAATTTCTTAGTTGTATTAAATGCTCCTAGTATCAATTACTCATAAAATATCCCTTATAAATGTTAACCATCTACCTATTTATAAGAAATATAGGTAGTTAACCAGTTAACTTTCAAAATATCAACATGTGAATAAGGACATATGTCCCTAATATAAAGATACAAGGTGGAAGGTCACATGTCAAAATGAGAAGAAAGAGTATATGCTAATAGACTAACATATACTTTACAAAATGAAAATTCTTTTAAGAATTTCATTGGTGGGCCCTTTAATTACCCTTATCTAAGTCTTTCACCTTGGTGTATTGTTCCTTGATCAGCTCAAAATTCACCATAGGCTTAATTAGACAATTCTCTTCTTTATCTCCTAACTTGTCAAATTCAATATCTACCCAAGATACAAGTTCATTAATACATTGTGCTTCTAAAATTTACTTCCCTACAAAAATAATGTTATCAAGGGTCTTATATTTATCCTTAGTTGAATGATTATTTCTATCTTTGATGCTTTGAATATGAGTACCAACCCTCTTCTTGAATTCTTCATCATCAATTAGGTCTATAGTAGTGGTTTGAGAAGGGTTATCTAATAGATTCCCTAAAATTTTCTCAATCCTATTTACCAAGTCTATGTCTCTCTTGATGATGTCCTTAACATCATTCATCTAGGTGATCAAATCCTCTTATTTATCTATCAAAATTACCATAAAGATGTCCAGATGTCTAAGTTTGATAATCTTGAAGTCTAATACCTACTTTGTCTTATGTACCTTAATGAGCTCCTTTGTTTGAGCTTGAGAAATCTACCATTGGGTGATTAAGGCTCGTCCTACCTTAGCTTGATGGTCTAAAGCACTTAATCTAGACTTGATGATTTTAAAATTATTAAATGCATTCATCAAGGATATATTTAATGCTTACAATACATCCTCAGGAATTGAAAGGAGGCCTTGAGCTTCAAAATCTTATTTTTATTTTTCCAAGTTGAGAATCTTTTGCTTCATTCCTTGAACTCTAGCCAATGTCATTATTGACTAGGTTATTACCATACTAGCTACATCTTCTTGAAAAATAGGATGCTCCCCTACTTCCTACCCTAGAATAAGAGTTAAGCCTAAAAATGGTTCCACCTTTTGAAAGGTGAACTCCTTAGTACTAATAGTAATTTACTTGGTCTCTACTCTCTCAAAAGTTGATGTATCTAGATTAAATTGGATCTGAGGGTCAAATTATTTCACCTATAGTTATTCAGGAATCTCTACATTTGAACTCCTAGAGGATCTTGGGATACCAATCCATTAGCTTTCCTTATTGTGATGAATCTAGATGCTTCTCTTTGAATTTTTGTTCAACATATCCTAAATCCAAGGCTTGACATTATCCTAAACACCTATGTCCACTCAAGTTAAATCTACTGAAGGAGAAAGAGATGGGATTTTTTGAAACTTCCTATAAAGAAACCAATCAAGAATGGCTAGTCCATAAATTGGATTCTCAACACTAAGGAGGTTTATTTCACTAGTAGGGTAAGTGGAGTTAACCAATCCTATTTCTTGGATCTAGAGGAACTAATTCTAATTCTACCTATCTCTTTCCACTACCCAATAAAACCAATTCTTTGCTTTATTCCTCATATAGGTCTTCTTCCTTATCTAAACCATAACAAGCTATGATATTAATAAGGGAAATTTCTACTATTTTTCTAGTTTCCAAAGCAACCATGCTAATAACCTCTATTGGGGAAGAAGGCCTTAGTGGTGGTGCCTAAATTTGGGGACCTTCACTAGGCCTATGCTCAATGTTAGACCCTTGAATCACATCCTTACCTTTTCCCTTTGCATCTTTAAGTTTCCCAATCTAGGATTACTTTGTCAATTCTCCCTGCTTAGGCTCAAAATATTGTCCCTCAACAGGGGGTTCTTGATGTGTAGTCCCAAATGGTCCTTACAATAAGTGATATTGTAAAGGATGTAACTACCATATTTTTCATGAAGACTTATTATCCCTGACCATCTTATGCTTTAAATTTATGTTGTAGTTTTTAACCCTAGATAAGACTTCTTCAAAGTTCCTTACCTTTGTGTAAATACCATCTCCCATACCTATTTGATGTTTGTACTCAGCCTTTGGGACCTTTTTATCCCAAATATGGTTAGCCACTCTATTGTTAGGGTTCCACACCTTAAGATCATTTAGTGGGAAATTAGAAGAGTTATTATGCATAATGATAATCACTAGTTGTTTCCAATCTTTATTATAATTCTACCAATATCTAGTAGAAAGGGATGAACCAGAGATTTGTTCTTCTTCTTGCAATGCCAATGTATTCCCTAGATGATTTGATAAGCAATTTATTACTCTACAATCTTACTAAGAACATATATAGGCAATCTCTATGGTTGGACCATGATTCCCTCTATCCTTATTATAGTGTAATTTGGATAGAACCACACATCCCCTATGGTCTTTACTTGTCTTTTGATTAGAGGATGAAGCTTGGGCATAGGGATACCAATGATTACCTCAAAAATGACTAGGAAGATACCATCGCATATGAATTGCATGTGATTCCTATATTTGAATATATTTAATTTGGAATAGTTATGGGAAATGGTAGATCTTCCATTAGTGGACCAATTTTGAATGCCAGGGAAATTAATAGAGGTTACGAGTGAATCCAAGAGGTAAGACATCATAAATAATTGCTTGGAAGTCTTTCTCTTGATGGATGTAAATTTTTTGTCCAAGAAGAAATTTATTAAGTCTCTAATATAAGGGGTTAATTTATACTCCAACATGCAATAGGCATAAGATACTAAAACTTAATTAAATAAGTAGTAGAATAGGCACTAAAGGCTCTGTTCAATAAAGTCATAGCTACCCTAACACCTTCTTTGAATTGGGTAATAGGAATCTCACCATTTGAGGTCCTAAAAACATGGGAACCTTGGATTAACCAAGGTGAGAGGATTGAATCCATGTTTTTGGAATTTATCCATTCTCTCAAGGAAGGGAGATCAACATGAGGCAAAGGGAGCTTATAATAAGTCTTAAAGGCCATGGGAGCTATGGATGCAACTTTGTTGATACTTCATGAGTAATCCATTCTACAAATATTCTATAGTTAATGAAAATAGGAATAATAAGATCAATTCAATGCATTACCTTTAGTTTAGTAGCCACATGGTGAAGGCCTACTAGTTGAATTGATACTAGGCCTTTATATCTTTGGTGCATCATATCATTCCTATTTTCCTCCTAGGAAATTGGTTGTAACTCCTCTATAAAGAAGAATAATTTGGACCAATTTTTGATTCCATGTACATTCAATGTTATTAAATATAACTCTATGTCTCTAAAGACCATTCCTTCACCATTTAAAGTTAGATAAAGCTCTACTTTAATTTTCATATATTGCCTACCTGTTGCCATTGATAACATTGTATTATAGTTGAAAATCTATCAATGTTATTACTAAGGCATTTTCTCTAAATTTATTTCGCAATTATCTCAAGAGTCACATAATCAATTGAACTAACTCTAGCCTTCTTTATATATGGTTCATGGTTTTTGGTTTTAATGACCAAAACATCCAACTTTGATCTCATACGTGCCTTAGATACAATAGAACCTTATTATCATGTCTTATATCTTTTCAATCATGATATATGTTTCTTTTGGATCCTCCATACTTACAAGGAGATTATGTGGTAGGGTTTCATGCCTTTTATGGCAAATTTCATAAATGTCATTTGAAGAGTGACCATTGGTTTTCAAAAGTCCCCTTTATTTTGCTTTGAAAAGCTAAATCTAGGTCCTTACATTTCATTGGTTCTTGATATTTTAGCTTATTTATTGTGCCATGTATCAAGCTCACGAGGATTTTGAAAAGTCCTTAACTTCATCACATCATTGGATCAAATCTAGTGAGCAAGTGGTCACCATTGGATCTTAGTTAGGGCTAGATCATTAACTGCATGCTTTTTTTAAAGGATTTGGGCTCAATGCACCATTGGATCAACTCCAAAAAATAAGTGATCACCATTGGATCTTGAAATATGTTTACCTTTTAATCAATTATATGATCATATAAATCTTAGGTTTAAAAACATAATTTAGAATTTTATGTTTAAAAAACACAAAATGACTTAGGCTAAGATCTTTATATACTAAGCTCATCTTCATAAAAAGATATGAATTTATTAAAAGGTTTTTTATAAATACCCCATTTGATTAGGATTTAATAATTTTCTAAGTTAAATTTGAGGGGTTTGATCACATCAAATACATCCTCATAGACATCAAATGATAGGAGTGAAACTATCAAATTTAAGACAATGGAGTTCTCAAGGCTTCAGGGATTATCTCAATTAAATTTGATGGGTTCGATCATGTCAAATATGTCCTCATAGACTCAAATTATGGGAGAAAACTAGTAAAATTTAAGATAGTGGAATTTATTGATCTAATAAATGAAATTCATGCGTAAAGCCTTCAAGAGATCCTGAGGCTTTTGGGGTTATTTAGTTTAAATTTTATGGGTTTAGTCCTATCAAATATGTATTCATAGACATTAAATGATGGGGATGAACATATAAAATTTAATATAATCAAATATTTCTATCCCATGTTAAATTTGATGGGTTCAATCTCATCGAATACATCTTTAAAAATGTCAAATGATGGGAGCAAACGTATCAATTTTAAGACAATAACTTTTTTTGGTCTAATGAATGAGTGAAAAATAAATACTTTGGGAGATATAGAGGCTTCCAAGTCAATTCAAACCATTAGATTAGACCTTCGAGGCAATATAGACCATCAGATCAAGTCTTGAGTGGTTAACAACTGTTAACATCCTTTTGGGTGTCATATTTAATTTACACCATTAGATTGAAACCTTCAAGCAAATGATCACCAGTAGATATTTACTAGGCCTAAAACATTAATTGTGTGTCCTTTTTAAAATAATTTGGGCTTGTCACACCATTTTATCAAAATAAACAAACAAGTGATTACCATTAGATCTTTAAAAGAGCATAAGCTTTAAATTAATACCCGATCATGTATAAAGTTTAGCCTAAGGTTTTATATTAATATTTGGTCATGTTTTAAAGAAAAAACATATTTGAATCTAAATATAAAGTTAGAATTCACATAATTTAATCAAAAGGAAATAAAATTTCCCACTAGTATTTTATATGAATACTCAAATTCAAACCCCCTTTAGGGTTTGTTCTTTAAGAACGTTAGCTTCTTTCATGGAACCTACAACTAATCACCTTGATGAAAATTATTAGTAATTTTGAACCATGAAATGTAAACATGATCAAATACATCAAAACACATATCCCCATTTCAAAATTTATTTTCCTTTAAACTAAAAGATAAGACAACTCACATTCAATCTAGAATACAAACTTTTTGGAAATAAACATAGGGGTCCTCCTTTCAAAAAAGAAAAATTGGAGGGTGTTGGTCTCAATAGGTACCTCATTTTAATTTGACTTGTTTGATGTTTTTAAGTTAGGCTATCAACATCTAAATTTTTTTTAGACACTTGTTCACTCTTGGAAGAAAATTAAAAATATCTATTGGAATCAACTTCCCAATAATAATAAAAACATCTAATATAGAATATGGTTCCCTAAGTATTCTACAAGAATCATATCAACCCATTCATTTTGATCAATCAAATTATAAAGAGGTAAAGTTTTGTCATGTGGTGAAAGGTGATCAAGTGTATACCACTAAAATAACATGTCCTATCACCTATGATCTAGCCAGGTTGAAATATTATAAGGAGAATCCATTGCCTATCATGTTCATTCTAGAACATGAAGATGAGCCTAAACATGTCCAAGGTAAGTCTAAGCCTACACTTCTGATCACTAATGGTTAGAGTAAGGTAGAGGAGGTGTAAAAGATTGATTTTAAAGGTGAAGAGGTTTTAAATATCAACATATAGTTTCCCTTATTATATTATCTCATGGATACCATCAAGCTTGCTAGTCACATGAGTTTGGTGAGAATATGTGTCTAATTTACTCTACTAGTTAATGGTTTTATTTATTTTTATCTTAGGTTGTTAGAGTAGGTTAATGAAAGGTATATTAGTTGTCTTTTCTTCTTCCAAGTTATATTTCATATTTGTTTAGTATATCTAGTTGTTTATTGATTTATTGTGTGTTTTCTCTTTGTTTCTTATTGTTATGTGAATTTAGAGGCATCATCAATTATCTATCCTTATTTTAAAGCATTTACAATTAGGTTAAAGGTTCAATTAGGTATAAGGTTGAGTTATAAGTGATTTTATATCCCAATAGATGCAAGAATGATACCGTTATAGATGTATATAGAAAGCATGAAATCCTAGGAGGTTGTCAAAATGTTAGCCAAAATTGGTCACCATGAGTGGGTACAATTCAAAACTTTGGTCATAATGTTTCTAACCTTATTGATAGTCATATCAAGCACTTTGTCTAGTCATATGGATCTCATAGTGATAAACCTTATGTGGTTCTTAGAAGATTTCAAGGTCTCCTAGAATGGTCTAGTTGTAATTAAAGTCTAATTGCTTAGTATTGTTATAAAGGTCTTTCAAGGTGGTCATTCCCAAAGCATTTCAATTGGATTATGGTAGTTTTATAGAAATTAAGATAATGGATACTTATGCAAATTAAAAGGATAAAATTAAATTTGATGTCTCTAACATGTTTAAAATCTATGCTAAGGTTGTTTATTCCTTACACATGTTGATATAGGTTAGTTTCAATGTGCAATAAGTGGTGGGACCTTCTAAATGTCAATAAAGTGATATATAACATAGACATACACTTGTTAAGGGATTATAAAGTAAATTTTCAACATGGAGATGGTTATAAATTGATGGTTTTATGTCCTTGTAATGTTTTTAGGGTTAAATAATGTTTTGGAAGCATTTTAATGTCCAAATAAAAGAAAATATATTCATCTCTTCCATCGAGATCTTTACAAGCTATTGAAGGCAATTTTTAAGAATTCATTCCATGAAGAGGAAGGATAGTTAGATCTAGTGATATTAGTGGTTAATGTGGACCATTATTAAATTTAAATTGTATAAATTAGTTTTTAGTTTTAATGGTTATGATTTATGAAAAATCATTAACAAAATAAGTAGCCAAAATCCCTCCTAAAACACCATAGGTAGGTTTTTTCATTATCTCAACGAGTTTTAAAGTTAATGTATGAAAATTAATGGTTTTTTGAGATTATAAATGGTTTTAATAATTATATCATATCATATTTTTCCTTTAATTGGCATGTGTGAGCAACCGATATAATAAAAATGTTGTGTTTTATTGTTTTAAAGGGTGGAAGGCAAGGTTTTTAAAGCTATGACATTCTTGAGCATAGAGATTGTTTTGTTTGGAATGAAAAACTTTTTGATAACATATATAAATACTCCTTAGAACTTATAAAGTATCAAATGGGTTCAAATGTGAGTTCAAATTCATTTACAGTGGATTGTGTAGGTTATAGACCTATATAACATGACTACAAGCATGGTTTTGGTTGATTTTGAGTGTTTTAATTCTCAAATAATCTTCAAAAAAATCTCATAAAACCACAAAAATCCTCATATCATCTCCTTATTTCTAATTCCACATTCTAAATGGTTTTCTTGCACTCATATGGATTCACATCCATCCTCAAGAGACTCAAACATGCCCATTGGTAAAAGGATTGGAATGAACCTCTAAGAACCTTGTGATATTGTTCTTATTATGTTTATTGAACATATAGGTACTTATAAATTATAATCAATCTCAACCAAGCAGCTCAAGTTCATCATCAGAGGGTAGATGGTAGACTTTGAAAATAAGTGTAATCTAGATGGATTGTTTCAAGACTATGAGCAAACCTATGAAGAAGAATAAACACTTATTTTCAATTAAAAATATTTGTATACGATTGTAATAAGTGATTAAAATAATTTAGAATATGTTAATTTTTTAAATATCCTTATAAATTTGAAAATCCATCTCAAAAATGGCTTAGGAATAGTGATGAGCTAGAAAATGCATCGAAGAAATAATTAGAGTGATTACTTTTATGAGTATATGTTAGAAATAGGAACCATTATGAATTATAGATACATGAAATAGATCCAAAGAAAGATTGTAAATGAATGGAATAAAAATATTCCATCAAAAAATGCATTCTCAAAACTTTGATAGGTATTAGGCATAAACAAAGACTTATAGGTCTACCGATAAAAGACATGAAAAACATGCATTTTTTCATTAGTATAGAATTATTTGAATGGTTTTTGGAAATAATAACCATATATAAGGTTTTTATGGTTATTTTAACCTTGGTAATATTGATATAACATCAAATAATAGTGGTTAGGGTTAAACTAAGAGGAATAACCTAAAACCCTAGGCTTGAATTAATCAAGTTCCAAAGCTAAATGGGAAGTAATACCATAATAAAGATACTTACATACCTATTTAAGGATGTTAAACATATAAATGATCCTTTTTAAATAAAAATTAAACATAAAGATGACTATTTTTTCTAAAAACAATTAGATTGGGTTCAAAACTACAGGTGTGCAAGCTCGAAGAGTTCAATCTTCTACTCAACCCATACAAGAGCAAGTGCATGGTTAGGAATGGTGGTTTTGGATGTTAAATTGGTTTTTGTGTTAAAATATTATGGAATTATAAAATTATTTAGATTATTATACTCAATGAATAATGGTTAACAAGATAAACACCTCTTAAGCTGCCTAAAAAGGCTAAAAAGACCCCATGATTATTTTTTCTCCAAATGACTCTAAATGTATTCACCTTAGACTAAAACACTTGGATTAAATTTTTAGGTCTCATACATACCTATTATATCAATATATTATCACGTGTGGAGTATAATAGGGAAGGAAATCAACTAAGTTTACAAATTATAAGCCTAAATCAAGGTATGGAGATTCAATTCATAGGCATGTTAAAGCTCTGAATGCAAGATAGTGTCATATTAAAACCATAATAGAGATATTCTAAGGTAATATTGAATCATTTATAATCAATTATGAGGATAATAATGGTATTTTTCTCTATAACCATGTCTTTAGTACATACATATAGGCCTACTCGAGAATCCAAGTTCACTTCCAAGAATTGAAGAAAGTATGCAATATTTGCATTGGGATTGGAGTTTTGATGAACAATAAGAATTTTGGAGTAATAATAGTACTTTTAAAGTGTTTATAATGTTTATTATTTCACTTAATATACAAGGAAAACTATAGCTTGTTTCACAGTCCTAAAATGGATGTAAAACCTTGAAACTTGTCATGATAGAGAGGTATAATGGTTATTCAAGGACAAATGATTACTGGGGGGGTTGAGGTAAGTTGGGATATAAATAAAATAGTTATTGGTTTGGAATTAAGTGTCCTAAAATTCTCACAATACCTTTTTATTCACTCTCAACCTACTTACATCTGTGTCTTTCCAACCTAGGGCTAAAAACTTAAAATTTGTATTACTTAAGTTCTAACCCATAAAATTACATGAAACTTTGTAATTTTACCTTATTTAATTTAACCTATAATATTTTTGTGAGTTTTTAGTACTATGGTATGTAATTTTATGGTCTCTAGTATAGTGTGCTTATTTTAGGGCTAATTAGGGTTAATTAGGAAAGATGGGTTTTGAGCTAGTAGGTCTACATTAGGATTTGAGTCTTAAAATTTTTGTTGAAGATGGAATGGGATAAAGGGTACTCAAATATTATTTCATGTTTCCTAAAATTATTATGAATATTTCAAACCTTGGATATTTGTATCAAAATAGGGTTATAAGGAATAAGCTTCCCTAGAGAGCAAGTGGGAGAGTTTTGAATGAAATTGAGGAGTAAAGATGGAAAGATGATGTGATGTGGATATTCAACTAGTGTCCAAGACAAAAATAATTAGTTAGACCCAAAAAATATGACTGATCACTTCTTAGTCATTCCTAAGGGGTAGTTTCAAGAGATAAAGGATTAATCATCAAGAAATGCAAAACTCCTATGCCATATTGAGAAGATCATCATCAAGCCAAGTGCATACATGTTAAAGAGAGATTTTAGGATTGTTTCCTGGTAGGCTATTTTTTTGTAACTAATTTCATCATGAGCTGATACTTTTCATAGGCATATCTAATGCCCATGTTATCTCTCCTTTTCATATTATTCTATATAAATGGCTTATTTTACATTGTAATGGATTATCAAACTAGGATTATGGCATAGCCATTCTATATTTTATGATTATTGATCAATAAGATGACTGGTTTTACATCCTCTTATGGTTTTATGTAGTGTATATCTTTAATGATTGATATGATCAAGTATACATTGAGTTCATCTTGTTTTTTATCTCATTCATTTTACCTTTATGAAATTTGATTCATTTTTATAGGTTGTAGTAAGTGTCATCAGGGGTTTTATGTGAGCTAGAAATGGAAGTAATCTTCCCTCTTAATCCCACAATGCATTACCTTTTTATAAACCAATGATGTAATAGGTTCATCCAAAGATAAGTTTATGTTCTTGTAGTCCTATAGGTCTAAGTTCACATGAAAATCAGTGGTCAAGGTCACAAGATTTGGTGTATCACCCCTATTTAATTCATAGTTTCTTTCTCCCTTTTCCTTGAAAAGTAGTAGATTAGTGATTTATCCTAAGTGATACATCAAGGGATATGGCCCTTATATATAGGTTCAATGAATCCATTTGGTCACTTATAAATTAGTATTTTTCCCATGTGTATCTTAGATTGAGAAGACTTAAAACACCATCTCAAAGGGAGTAAATCTAATCTATAATAAGGCCATTATGAAATTTCATTTGAGGGGATATTTGATAATTAATAATACAATAACTATCCATTTATTAGCATTGGGATGTCATTCCCTTCAAAGTATTTTAATCAAAATGAATTCTTCCCAAACAACTTAGACATTTGGTATGGGCCAATCTAGAGTGGGTCAAGCTAAGAGTGTTACCCTTTCTTCTCATGTACACTATCCCATAATAATACTAAGTTTTAAATCATAAAGGAATTAATATTTTCCCTCTTATTGAACCATATGTTGACTATCATTTGATGTCTACTGAAGATCTATAGATCTTATTCACATGCATCCTCCAATTGGATAGTATCTAATAGCCTTAACTTTGTGTTTTCATTATCTTCTATGTACTCTTTCATAAAATTGTGATTTAGAAAATTAAGGGTCAATGAGAATATGGGATCCAACCCATATACCCATATGAAATGAAATATTTTGAGGGCTTGATTATATCTAGTAAAATTAGCCTAAATATCATATTTCAATAATGAATGCTAGTTTATAGCCTTCTTTTTTCAAAACTTCTTGATGACATCGACTAGTTTCTTGTTTGTTGACTCAACCAAACCATTTAATTATGATTAATATTTTAATTATAATCTCAAAGTAATCTAATTTTCATAAGACCATTTAGTAATCTTGGTTGATTAAAATGAAGGACCATTGTAGCATGATAAAAAGGCTAGGGTGTTAATTCATGTTATTATGTATTCCTCAACTTGATGACTTATTTGGTTATGTTATTCTTGGTCACCATTACCTCTACCCATATTTTATAGTAATTATTGGATGTAAGTATGAATATATGACCAAATGATGAGTTAGGGTTGATGACTCCATTGAATTCAAGTCCCCATTGAGTGAAAGGATGATCTTTTATCATAGTCTATAATATAATTACAACATGAACATCCTTCTTAGTGAAGGTTTGGCACTAATGGAATAAACACACATGGGAAAGGATATCTCTAAGGATAGCTAAGTAATAATACCCATATAATATAATTTTGTGTGAAGTTATAGTCCCTAAAGTATGGCTATTACCCAACTTCTCATGGAAGCTAGTCATGACTTCCATATCTTCTTCTTCAGATAGACATTTGAGATATATGGCTTCATAGCTATATATATATATATATATATATATATATATATATATATATATATATATTACTCCCATATTTAATATTTAGTGGGGTGAATTTATCTTGAGATCTATTTTATGTGTTTAATTAAGTCCTTAAGGAGGAGTTACATAAAAGAGGTAGTGGATGATTTGATCTTACCATTCTTGATGGACCATTTATGACTAATCCAAGTTCACCACCATGATCCTTGGGTCGATTTAAATGATAAATTGATTAACACCTTAGCCTTAGACTAGCTTGATAGGTTTTATTTTAAGGTTTTACTCTTGAATATTTACCATCCATTGACCTCTACATTACATTAGCTTATTATTACACACTATTAACTTTACAACTAGGTCTAGGATGATGGCATGCACCTTGTTTTTGAGAGGGTAGTGTAAAATTTATTCAAAACCTTGACTAAGGTGTAGGAATGTCTATCCAAGGTGGAATACTTCATCTCTACATCCTTGAATTTAGTTATCATGAAATAGATTGTGTTTTCATATTCATC